>CM042444.1:24001252-24586252 GCA_023631565.1 Gymnocephalus cernua
GGTTTCCACGGAAAAATAGAACAAAGTTAATCACTCGTCAATGATTAACTAGAAATTCCTCCTCGGGGCAGTGGAGGGGAAAACAGTTCAGGTCGACTGTTTACGAAAACGGTGTCTCTGTTGTCCGATTTTCTTCTAGAGAATGGGGTACTCTCCTGCAGTTTTGAACACACGAGGTGTGTGTTTCAGGATCCAATAAATCCACTTTTGTCCGGAAAATGGACCAATTTAGCACAAGCTTGAAGCTCCACCTTCAACCGGAGTTGAGGTGGAGAGCGAAGAGTTTCGGGTGCCCATGCTATTTATAGCTCAGATCCCCTGACATGGCTACATGCTCCCTCCCTCTTGGTCGTTCAGCCATTTTGTGGTCTTTTTCCAAGTGGTGACCTCTAGGAGGTTGGTGGGAAGGCTGTGGGTTTTCCACGTAAGCCCAGATCTCTTTGTTTAATCTGAGGCCTTTTTGGTTAAAATCAGGTTTAACATAACTGCTGGTCCCAACACCATTCAAAAGGCCATTTGACCGAAAAATGAGAATACGGTAAATCTTAAAAGTGGCGCTTCCGTCCTAATTATGCTTTAACAAAAGTTTGACTTGGGTACATTCACAAAAAGGCCCTAGGTTGCATTTTGGCGAGAGTTACGCTTTAATGACTTCCATCCAGTTGCACTCACGCCCATCATTATGAAGTGCTTCGAGAGGCTGGTCCTTGCCCATCTCAAGACCTGCTTACCATCTTCTCTGGACCCCTAACAATTTGCCTACCGTCACAACAGGAGCACAGAGGATGCCATCTCTACGGCACTTCACTCTGCCATGTCCCACTTTGACAATAGCAACACCTATGTGAGAATGCTGTTCATTGACTTTAGTTCAGCATTCAACACCATCATCCCCTCCAAACTGATCACTAAACTCAGTGAACTGGGCATCAGTACCTCCCTCTGTAACTGGATTCTGGACTTCCTAACTCTAAGCCCTCTCCTTTACTCCCTCTTCACGTACGACTGCACACGTGTACATGGCTCTATTGCCATTGTCAAGTTTGCAGATGACACTATGGTAATTGGTCTCATCAGCAACAACGATGAGACGGCCTACAGGGAGGAGGTCCAGCCCCTATCATCGTGGTACACTGACAACAACCTGGCTCTCAACACCAAGAAGATCAAAGAGCTCATTGTGGACTACAGGAAGTCAAAAGCTAGAAGCTCAAGAAGGTCCACCTGTCTCCTCAGATCCTGGTGAACTTCTACCGCTGCACCATCGAGAGCATCCTCACCAACTGTGTCACAGTTTGGTATGGCAACTGCTCTGCCCATGACCGGAAAGCACTGCAGAGGGTGGTGAAAACTGCCCAACGCATCACCGGTTGGTTCCTCACTCCCCTCCATCGAGGCCATCCAGGGCAAGCAATGCAAGCATAAGGCGCGCAGCATCATCAAAGACTGCTCTCACCCCAACACTGTGACTGTTCACCCCATTCCCCTCTGGGAGGCGTTTCAGGTCTCTCCACACCTGTACCAGCAGGTTCAGAGGAAGCTTCTTTCCTGCGGATGTCACTCTACTGAACTCTAGTTCTGCATCCCGGTGACAATCAACCTACTAAGCCCCTTTTTTTGCACTTCTGGTTAGACGCAAACTGAATTTCATTGTCTTTGTACTGGTACTCTGCACAATGACAATAAAGTTGAATCCTAATCTAATCTAATTAGCGGTTTTATTAATTCTTTAATGTTTTTGATTGATTTTCCATTCCATTTCCAGCATTTATTGGCCAGAACGTATACAAACATAGTATAGCTGTATTTTTCAAATACTGTACTAACAAATATGAAAGACACCGAAACCCACCCAACCATCCCCGCTTGTCCCTAGAAGTCTAGATCTTGCAGAAAGAGTCTATACAATTTAGTGCAATGTTCCAAAATAAGTGAGTATCAATACAGTAAAGAGTGGAAAAAATAAATAAATAAAACAAAAATGAAATACATAAATAAAAAGGGACTGGGGGATGCTGCTGCTGCCGCACTCTGATATAAAACTCATCTTTATTTATTGCTATTTGTAAGTTCCCATAGTTCACTTTTTTAACCATTCAAACGTTCGCTTAAAATTCACTTGACAACTGAATGGAAACACAGCTAATGACATTTTTATTTTGACAATATATGTAGCCGTTTCAGCCATTGTTTTTAGAAAAAATATTGGTTGGTGTAGCTTCAAACAATACCAGAGCTGTTTCATCCCAGCAAGTTTTCATACAACAGCTCAGTGAAAATGTGTTTGTTACCATGAGAATGAACTGTGTATGCACAGATTTATAAAGAAGATGTTATGACATCCTTGTCATGTCAGCTTAATGTGAAACAGGCAACCCATAGATCATCATGCTGGCATGGTGTTGTCTCATTCCTGCTTTAATCAGAAGGAGAGACCGGGACTTTTCCCTGATTGAATGGCCTGCCTCCTTTGTGTTGCACACTATTCCCTGATTTTAGTCTCAATTTCCATCACATCTGGACGCTGAAAGGCCCTTTTGTGCAACGAGAGAACAATAAAGAGACAGAAAAAAGGATAGTGAGTGAGGAAGAGGAGTTCGAATCTTTCCAAATATACTTTTCCTACCTCCAAACTTATATTAACCTCCTCCTGTTCCATTGTCAGATAGAGAAAAAACTTCGGAGCTGAATAGTGTCATTTCTTTGGTGAGGCAAGGAGGAGCCTGCTTGGTGCAATAAAGTGTCTGCCAGTTCAGATTGAAGAGTTATATGGGAAGGAATAAGAAAGAGAGAGAGAGAAAGGTCTAATAAAAAAGGCTGATAGATTAAAAAAAGGAAACTCTACCTTTTTGACAATAGGTTCACCAGTAAAGCCACAGTCAAATGAAGGGTATTAGATCTCCTTGGAGGAGACGTCTGATTTGCTTGCATGAGTATTCAACTGTCACTTTTCAGTTTCTCCTATAAAGCCTTCGGGAATTTAAGAGAGCGTTGATTAAAAGTGAGCAAACATTCCTTCTCGGGTTACAGCTCTGCACTGTAATAAACTGTGTTTACTGTATCAGTCCCCGAATTAATGAGACTAAATGGTAGGCTGAGTTTATCGCAAAGATGAAGCACATAAGCTGTACTGAAAATCTCCAAAGTTTCCGTGACTCAACTACTGTAGTTCACTAAAATGAGAAAAGTTATAGCATCAGCAGAACAAATGATGTTTGATGCAAAATTCAATAATGACTTTTAAAGAGTGAAAAAGACAAAAACAAAACAATCTTGCTCATTATAGTACAAATGTGTTAGTCACTCCCGCAAGGCTGTATACCAATTTTGGTGTTGATATCAAAATTGACAAAGTTCTATTCATTGTACTGTTTTTACATTATGCAAATTAGTAAAATATCCATCATGGTGGACCTTTATGGTCCAAGAGGCTTTTTTTGTAGAGCACATTGAGCTGCATATGTGTGAGAAATTTTAAGTCAATCCGATTTACAGGGTTGGTTGGTTAGTGTCAGATGAACTATTGGAGCCAGTAAGTAAAGTGTAATTAGTAAATACAGTTGAAATTTTAAGTGTAAAGGTGGGGTAGGCAGTTTTCCAGAAAAGGCAAAACAAACGTAATGAGAATGACCATTCTGTTTTTTTTCTAATGCCCTTTGAGATGACCTACTGTGATTCAAGGCTCTAGCTACATACATAAACATGAACCTGAATTAGCCTCTACATTTTTCTTTCAATCTGTGAAATGCTTCGCCAATATTGACACATGTTTTATTGCATTTATTGTCAGACTCTCTTATAGATATCTCTTTGAGAAGTCTATCTTACTTTTTTGGGGTTGCTTTGCAGTTTTGGCAGTTGTTGCCAATGCTGGAATAGAGGATTTTCTGCCATTGAATCAAGCGTGAAGGGACGTGAATGCGCATTTTCATTAGAACAGCCAATAGGAATGCTCTCTCTCTCTCTGATATGACCTGTGATTTGCCAAAGTCTGCCATCACAGGGCTAGGCCGTTCAATTGCCAGTTTGTATGTCAGCACTGAAAGTAGTTAAAGAGTTTGAGCTGAAAAAGGGTGAATTGTCAGTGGATGTCTAAGCAATGAAAGCAGTTTAACTGTCCTTTTAATAATGATAGGAATGAATGATAGGAAAGCACCTGACATATGAGTTAAACTGTTAATAATAGCAATCAAAATTTCAATTGAAGTGCCAGTTGAACAAACTTTTTTCCATATTCGTTACATACAGACAGTACAATGCAGTGAAATTCTTTTATTGAATTTAACTAGGGATGCACCAATCCACATTTTTTCACTTCCGATCCGATCCCGATACCTGAATTTGGATATCGGCCGATACCGATACTATTCCGATACCAGAGCTGTGTTTGCTTTAATATTATTATTATCATTATTGTTGATTTTATATGATGCTGAAATAAACTCCTCTCAACGGGCAAGTATGATATGGACGTACGTATGCATGTATGTCCCAAAAGGCAACTTGAGCTAAGTATAAGGTCGGAAAAGGAAGTCAGAAAAACAGGAAAAATCTCATTCTGAAAACAGATATCCAACTGTAAGGGTTTCAAATTGATTGTCATGTCAATATTTATTACATACCCAAAATGTCAAATACTTGAGTCTTGAAATATAAGAAAAGTGCAAGTGTAAAAATCTCTCTCACACACACACACACACACACACACTATCAATAAAACAGTGTGTGAACAGCGCAAATCAAGCACACTGGCTCTTGTAGCATCAACAAATCAACGTTTTAAAATGTCAAATATCTGAAATATAAGAAAAGTGCAATAACTGTAAACATCTTACACACACACTTAGTTACACACACACACACACACACACACACATACATACACACACACACACACACACACACCTCTGTTTTCACGGCTGCGCAGCGGCTGCTCTGAAACAGCGGCCGCCGGGACACGTACGATCCGGGGTCTCTGGTGGACGCAACAACGGGGAATTGAAACGCCAAAAGCTGGCGACAACACCGGCAGACAGACGGTTGTGAAAGTCCTGTTTTGGTTTTGCATTTTGCTGTCTTGCTCTGCGGTGTTTCCACTGTGAAGCGGACACACAGGATAGCATCGAGCTAGCCACAATGCTGGTCATGCTACTATCCTGCTAGCTGGCTGCAAACTGCGGAATGGACTTCCTAAGCGGGGGCGTGTCTCATAACTCTGTCTCATTGAGCCGCGACTCCGTTCAGGAAGTCTATTCCACAGTTTGCAACACAGCCAACCAGCAGACCAGCCGGCAGGAATCACTTTTGGAGCCATTTCAGCAGACAACGTTAAAGTGCAGACATGGCTCTTGGTATCGGAAATCTCCGCAGGTTGGATCGGGAAAATCCGATACCTGAATTTTGCTGGTATCGGGCCCGATACCGATACTGGATCGGATCGGCCCCATCCCTAAATTTAACCCATCCTAAGTATTGTGGACGGCCAGACTGATCTCATGAAGTGCTGTGTTATCAAGATGCATACTCGTTTTTTAGCGTGTTTATCAACGCCGTTTGGGCTCCATTGACTTACATTACCCTGCAATTGCGTGTGAATTGACGCCGTAGCGAGTAGGGATGGGCATAATTAATCGACGATCGACGATTGATCATTAAGAATTTCGTCGATCACGTTAATTTGTCATCGATTAAACTAGTGCAGGTTGCGTTGTGTAGTGTGATTGCAGCAATGTAATGATTTCCAGTGTGTCAGCAGCAATTAAACATTTTACCACCCGGGGGCGCCATAGGCTGCTCAGTTAGCTGCGAGTTACGGTTTGATTCAAAGTAAACATGAAGAGGTCACGGCAAAGTGTGGCGTGGGAACATTTTGATTTATAAAACGACTTAGTTCACTGCAAACACTGCGACGCCGTGTATAAGTACAACATGGCCACGACTCAAATGATGTACCACTTAAACAAAGTGCATCCGACCCTGGTTAACGTCGGTGGCGGTGCGTCGTGCTCTCAGTATCAACCTAGCATCAACTCACCGTTAGCACGGAGGAGCTGCGATGCACAACGAGCAGAGGGAAATTACCGGAGGGATCTGCACGTTCATTGAGATGGATATTGGAACCAGCATTTAACATTCCGTCACGACGTACCATCACCGGACTGGTAGAAACTCACTACGAAGAACGGAATGAGGTTCCCCGGGCCGGGCTGGCCAAGTTAGCGCGGAGGTAGCTACCTGCGTCCCGTGCCGGCGGGTGTGTTCGGCGGCTGAACTGACTATCACCAGGTAGCGGTCGCGTCTGACCCATGGATGTATTAAGGGAACCTGAGATCCCAGATCATGTCAACCTGCTTATTTTTCTCAACAAAAACCAGTAGACTGGTGCAGAAGTTCTATGTGAGTAACTGGTTATTTTATATTAGGCTGTGTCCGTGCCTTGGATAGTTTTGAGTTACATTTTGACAAAACCTGTCAGATCTAAGTAGTATTATGTTTTTGGTTAAGTTATGGTTAAGTTATTATTGAACATGAATATTTTTATTTATTATTTTGGAACAAACGAGGGTCTCTGTTTAACAACGCCGGCTCGCAGCAACGGTTCCGCTGCTAAATTAAACACCGCAGCGCATATATCTTTAAGTTTAGCCAAACCTCCAGTTTAACTGCCACACGTTGTTCTTGTAATGAAGATCTCATCGAGGTAAAAACATGCTGTATTTTTGTATTTTCATTGCGTTTTTAATTTATAAAAAGTTAAATAAATAATGAATTTTAATATAAAAATATTAATGATTAATCGATAATTGATCATTAATTCTCCCGACGATCGACGAAGAAAATTTAATCAAATGCCCATCCCTAGTAGCGAGTAGTATGAAAGGGTGAAAATCTGCGTAGAGAGATTGGTCGGGGTGATAAAACACAGGACCCACGTGTGATGTTTCCTTTCCACGTTTGTTGTTTTCTTAAACCCAACTCCGTTCTTCTTTTCCTAAACCCAACCAGTTCTTCTTTTCCTAAACCCAATCCCCGTGTGATGTTTGCTAAACCCAACCCGTTCTTTGTTTCCTAATCCCAACCATTTCTTCTTTTCCTAAACCCAACCTGCATGTGACGTTTGCAAAACCCAACCGTAACCTCGCGATAACACGCCACGTGGCGTGTATGTTTACTAGTGGTGGGCCATTATCGGCGTTAACATGCTGCGTTAATGTGAGACTCTTATCGGACGATAAAAAAAATATCGCCATTAATCTATTCTCAAAGTTGGGTTGGGAGCTGGGTCTATAGGCTAGGCCTACTATGCAAGCTATGATGACTTTCACCTTGATATTTTAGCGCGGATGTATACAGCCTACTGACTGTAAAACAGTTCACATCACAACCTCTTATGTAGGCCTACAGTTCAAAATTAATGTTTAACTGAATAAACAGTTAGTAACAGTGTTTCCCACACATAGACTAATGTGCGCCGGTGCGCCTCACAATCAACCATCAGCCATCAGATTCTTAAATACTGTAAACAGCGGCAACTAAATAAGCGCCAGGCATTCCAGACCTTTGTATTATTAGTTATTTACTATTTACTTAGTATTACTATCATTTATTTAATATGTTTTTATCTTGAGCGTTGGTTGCTGCTTAGTCAGTATTGTGGCCTGTGTACGCGTATTTGTTGCTTTGTTTTTGATGCCCATTTATGCAATTTGAGGTTACTGACAGTGTTTCTCTGTTTCTCTGTATGCTTGATTATGTGTTGTCTTGTCTCGTTGATACGACTGGTAGGCTAGAAACAGAATTGCCCTACGGGGATAAATAAAGTTGTTTGAATTGAATTGAATTGAACACCGCCCGCCGCACTTGCGTTTATTAATTTTTTTTACCGATATTTAAAACATACAACGTATTCGTTCAGCAGCATTTCCTTCCCTGCTCTCCTCCGTCTCTCTGTCACTTGTGTCTGCCAGTGTGTTAATGTTAGAGTCCCGACCGACTCTTAGCAAACCAGCAATTTCACTCGCTTTAGAAAGTTAACTAGTCGCAAGTCTGCGGTTAAATGCAGTTGGATTGTTGAGGTCAAAACACTATACGTAGCAGCTGTGAATCAAATAAATGTATTATAAATAATGTTATGTCATTTTTTTACTCTTACACTGAATGTTTGCTGCTTCAACCCAGATGAGTATTGAAAAGTATTTTCCACGACTGAAAAAGACCACCGCAGAAACACTATAGTAAACACAAGTAGGCTAATCTTATTGAACATGATTTATTTTCATCACCAATTATCATAGTAGAACAGCTTTCTCAAGCAGTTTGTGATACATTTTGGATACAGGAGATGAGCCCCTGGTCTAATGCGCCACCTGGCTTGAGAAACCCATTCTCAAAGACTTACTTTTAGTCATTATTTGGGTAGCACACACATTCTGAATGCCTTCGTCAGAATTCAAATTAGCCATTTTAATCTAGATTAATCTAGATTAATTCCAAGATAACAGTGAGATTAATCAAGATTAAAAAAATTAATCTATGCCCACCACTAATGTTTATGCTGTGACGTTGCAGACTGCCATCAGCTGTATACAGCGTAGACATACACACGGATAACTCAAAATGCGTACAGATAACACGCCACTTGGAAAAGTCATGATATCACGTTGCAGACTTGGGTTTAGGAAAGTGGCGTGTAGGTTTATGCGAAGTCATGATATCACGTTGACAGCTATACATCCAGGGAGCAACTTGGGGTTCAGTGTCTTGCCCAGGGACGCTTTGACATGCCTCGGATTGATCCGCCAACCTTCTGCTTATGGGGCGACCGTTCTACCTCCGATCCACAAGTGTGTGCACTGTTAATAGTTGTGTCAGTTGGTATGTAAGCAGTGCTCACTTAAGCTAAAAAACTGCATGTGCAAACAGTTCAAACTATATATAGTTAAAACATTTTAAAATTGTATTTGTTTGCATGTGAGATGTATGGGAGTTTAAGTTAGAGCACTTAAAGCAGTTGAAGTGTCAGTTGTCAGTTTCTCAGCTGGTTCTGTGTTAACAAACCATCTGGCGTGTCAGGTTACTACACGGTCACAGTCAGCTGAAGAGTTAGCCCTCATTTCCACCAACTGCGGAACGGTTGCAGATTGGCTCCGCTGCGTGTCGGCTCCATGCTCCACCGTGCTTCAATACCCACCAGGTCTGGATTTGTTTGCGTACCGGCTGCGGCCATGACTGACAGCTGAAGTCACGAGGACCGAATTCACGTATGATCGCGCGATATAACACAATGTCATTTCTATAAACAGAACCACAAAACCAACAACAGTTTGTTTCCATCCATTCTCCGCCCATTATGACGTTTTCAAGGTGTAGTGCAGGGAAATATGATCCGCCGTGAGCATGGTGTATTTTATTTTGAAAATTAACCGGATGTTTTATTTTGAAAATGAACCGGATGTTTTATTTTGTTTCTGTGCTTGACTTCTTGTCCCGCACTATCTGCCCTGTGCTGAATTGCTGCGGAGCTCTCTGGCATCTGTCAAAAGAGCTGGGACGGAGTCGGAACGCAGACGTTCCGCAGTCAGTGAAAATACACACATTGACTTTAATGGAAACCTATTGACTCCGCTGCCGTTTCGGAGATCTGCAGTTGGTGGAAATTGGAGGTTAGAGAGAGAAAAGCAGCTGAAATGTGAGTCGTTGGCAAAGCAATGAAAGCAGTTCAACTGTCATTTAAGGTCCAGCGATGAAAGTAATCAAAATTATAGTTTCCGTTATGCCGAAGTGCCAGGGATAGTTGAAGTGTGTGCAGTGTTAATAGTTAAAGTGTTTAAGTTGCAATGTGAGCAGTGACCGCTGTTGAACTGTCATTTGAGGAATAATTAGTTGATGTGTTTAGGCTAAATACAGTTGAACAAAGGGAGATCTTGTGCATGATTGTGTTCTCTGTAAGACATGGTCAATCTGCTGGTAATGCCACTTAGTCGTTGCATACAGTATCTGCTGTAAAACCTTATCCTTTTACAAGTCCTGCACCTGTCACACATCAAAGAAACAGAGCACAACTCAGCTGCTGAGAAATCTTTCATTCCCTAAACATATTCACACAAGCAACTACGGATAATGTGGCAGACTAAGCTGCACATTTACTCTGCTGAGCTGGATGTCAAAGCAATTGATCAAATCTAGCCATGTGTCCCAATTTTAAAGTAATAGTACACAGTATACACTTTATTACTTTTGCTTTTTTTGTAATTAGAATATTTACGAAATAATTTACTTTTCTGTTTTGTACTTCAAGTGACAACATGTTTGACAATGGCTGTCGACCAAACTGAGGCTTTCAAAAGCCACTGCCAATTTAAAGATAATTCCAGGTATGTTTTTAGGAAGAGAAATCTCCAAAAACACATAAGACCGAGCAGTCAGATTACACTGTTTTTAAACTAACTTATTTGGAAAAGAAAATGAAAGTGAAGGCTGGCTTGACTAAAGACTGTATTCATGTGTGGAACATCTCTTTTCCAAACATCTGTGGCTCCTTGGCCCCCATCACGTCTTTATTATTTTGCTCTTTGACATAATTCAATGTCATTTAGATACATATCCTTTTATTGGCGATGGGCATGACTTGAAAGCCCGCCCAAGGAATTTAGGATAATATTTCATGTACTGGACCTTCTGTGTGTTACGCCATGATCTTAAATGAGAACACTCAACTATAAATTACCACTCAAGGCTTTCATAGCAAGGACCAATCTCCAAAAATCCCTCAAAGCTGATGGGTCACATGCAGCAAACACATGGTTATAAGTTTAAATCAGACTACCCATCAGTGGTAGACCCTCACTGTCATCTTCTTTTCTTTTGACTCTACATTATGTTTGATAGAGCCTTTTGGACTCATTAACTAAAACATTATAAACTTCTAAAGTGTGTAGAATAAAGCCTCCCTCTCCAGAAAAAAATAAAATGAAAAAATGCAGCAGTGGTTGCACTTCCTTCAGTTTGTTTGTGTGTTGGGAAACCAGTGAGGGATCACACCCTGTTGCTGCACCCAAAAACCTTGTTTCCCTAATCGCGTTAGTGCAGTAGTAGTTTATATAGACAACGTTTGTTTATGGGTTAGTTGATGTCCCTCACCTTCCGATTTCTTTTTGTTGGCATTTTAAACTCATGTCAATTCGGGAAACATCCTCCAAGCTAGAACCGACAATCAAATTATTTTTTATCTTTTTGTTTTGAGTAAAATTCTCCTCACACACTTTGACAGCTATTTAAATTCCAGAACTTGCCTCTCTACGTGCACATGTTCCACCAAAACAAATTCCATCCTGAGGCTATTTCGCAGAGGTACCATTGCTGCGTCTGAGGCGATTGTGATTGGTTAAAAGAAATGGCAATCAACCATAACACGTTTTTTTCCTATCCAGGAATGTTGTGTGGACCAACCAGACCTTCCTCCATTGGCAATGCTAGACTAGTGCAGTAGCAATCTCAGAGGCCACAGCTATCAGTCCAAGCTATCAGACATCCGGCCGAAAAGAGTGACATCTGGCAGAATTTCGGGCGGCAACGGACCAATCCTGGAAGTGGAACGTTGTGGATATAGACTACTGATAAAATAACCTTGTCCCGTTGCCTACAGATTCTGCATTCATAAATGCAGATATCTATTTATTGAGATTAGGGCAGTAGAGACCTGAGTTCTCAAGCTAAATGTACATCGTTATCAGCTTCTTAGAAACTTTTTACATGTGAGCACGCACATTGTGTCCACCTGATGATACAACTTCATGGTGGACATGATTTCAAACTAATTAGAAATAAGAAATGTACAAGGCCATGCTGTGTTGTCAGCCTTGTGTTGTTGAGTTCTTATGACCCTGAGAGGTCAGTATAATTAGTTAGTGCAGCTTAAATGCATCAAGCATTTAGTTTTGTGGCAGTAGGAAGGCATCTGATTCAAACGCTGCATGCTGTTGGACAGGTTAGGCACATCACGTGTTACAGGAGTGCAGAAGTGGGCTTTTAAACTGAAAAAACTAGAGTTTTTACACAACATGCACTCAGTTCTCTGTGATGGGACGTCATGTTCCCTCGCCCTCTGTTTCAGAATGGGCTTCTTATCTTTTTTTTTTTCTTCAGCAGCATTTTCTTGTCTGTTATTTTCAATATCATTATCATCTTTGTTACCACGTATTAGGTGGCAAATGCTAATTTGTGGCTTTTACCGCATTCTTAAAATTCGCGTTGCATAGCAACTAGGATGATTCGAATGCTTGTTGGCCTCTGGCTCTTTCTGTTCTGGTGACACACACAAACACACACAGACAGCAGAACTTTGTGTCTTCATCCACTTAACGTGAGACATTGTAGCTGTTGACCCTGCTGGTATTTATCAGACAACGTGAGTTCTTTGGACAACATCCATTCACCATTAATGACACATTTTCTGCATTTGTCACAATGCAGTTAGATATAAAAAATATTTTCCTAACACACCAATACCAAGTTTCCTCTTTAATTTCCTAGAAATGTCTTTTAACATAACACAATCATTATACAATGACAGAAATATGGCATTTATGTTTGTAAAAGTATTTATTAATCGCAATTAATCGCAACATTTTGTCCATAATTAACTGGTTGATTAGTGACATTAAAAGGAATTTGCGTTAACTCGTTATTATCACTTTAATTTCAACAGCCCTAATAAATCCCTTATACGTATATATAGTGTGTATAACATGTTGTGGACAGTCCCTTTTAATTAACTCCACAGTAAAAGGTGCAGCTTTAGCCTCTACGGCTAAATTACATCTGTAATGACAACAGGCCTAAGCAAAAGGGATTAATACATACAAACAAGCAAGCACAGATGATGGCAAAGGCATTAAAGCAGTCCACACATTAAAAACAATACAAAGGAGACAAGGAAAAGGAGAATAGTCACAGAGGCTACATTAAAAGCACATACAAGACAACATGGAGGCAGGCAGCAGAGATGGAACGGCATTAACAATGACTGTCACATCAAACATACATCACATCTGACAGATTAATGTGTGCAGTTATAGTTGTCGGACAGCCATGTTTTAAGGTGTGTTGTAAATGTGGAATATGTATGTATATCTTTGATAGTGGTGGGCAGTGAATTCCAGTTTTGTATTGCTGTAACAGAAAATGATAATTGACCAAATGTGCTTTTCCCGAATGGAATTAGAAGGTCACCCCGTGTGGTACTTCTGGTGATCTGACTGCTGTTGTTACGTTGGATTATGAATGAGTTAAAAGGAGGAGGAGCGGTGTTGTGCCTAATTTTGTAGACCAGACAGATGTTTTTGTTTTTGATTACATCTTCCCAGCTCAGCAGTTTATGGTTATTTAGGATAATACAATGATATGAACTGTAAGGCTTCTGGTCCAAAACTTTGAGGGTTTTCTTGTAAAGAGTTGCTAGTGGCTTTAGTGGCACGCTGTTAGTTTGTCCCCAGCTTGTCAGACTTGTTAGATGTGACATAATCATGACATCCATAAATAATTTGGCAACATTAAAAGTTCAAGTGCATTTCTAATAAATTTAAAATTGGCTAGGTTAAACTTGACCCTAGTCAAGTTTAACCTAGTTCCCCCCCCCCCCTGGAAACACTGGGCAAACTCCAAATCATTCAAAACACAGGTATTGGCAGAGGAGAAGGTGAAATTCACTTTCACACATAAAAGTAGAATCCCTAAAGACATTTCAAGTGAAAGTTATGACTGATCCAAATACTCTCTGGATTACATCATCAGCTTAATGCCTTAACTGTCAAATCTAATGTGAGTTTTTCTTTTACCATTAGGCAATACAGGAAGCATATAGATGTGCCTGACAGATATGATTCAGGTAGGAAAGGTAGATCATGTCATGTTTGGAGGACAGATTTTACACATGATAAAAAAAAAATATATATACCACATCGACAAAACTATTTTCATGGAGTGGAAAAACACAAGTTGAATCAGCTGACTTTCCTCCACGCCTGAGTCCCGGGTTGAGTAAACAACCTCCACGTCTCCATGGCAGCAGAGTGCTGCGAACTGTGCAGCATGATGTGAAAACACCCCCAGCTCTAAATGTAGGACTTTGCTTCGGTCTTTTCTGCGTGAGCAGACATTTCCAGAAGACACACCTGTCTGACCCATATGAAAGGACAGTTCTGATAATCCTGAATTAATCAGATTTTGGTTACGTTAGAACAGCCCTCTTGCTTTCTGGGCTTGGCTTGGTTGAAGGCCAATAGCTCAGCTGCCACTGGAGACATTGATCATCTTGTTGTCAGACGTCAGAGGAATTTCAACCAAAAGGTGGCTCCTTGCTTAAGACCAGATATTTATTTAAGAGAAAATGTCAAATATCTTTGAGTGTATTATTGCATGTGTCATAGTCTTCTCACTTACAGTTTGGTCGACATAAAGCCCTTAAAAAGTCAGCAAAAGAGTTCCTTAGCCATCATAAATAAGCAAAACAAAACAATGATTACATTTTAAAAAGCAGGCTACCACACTGTTTCACAGCCTTAATATGGAAACTCAAAGAGTGTCAACGTTGGCAACTTCGCCTCAATTCTACTTTAAGTGTTGGGTAATTTCAGTTGGAAAAAACGTTTCTCGTCTTTTTGGGCCAAAATGTATTGCGAGCCGAATTTTGGCCAGATCCTGTAACATCATGTTGCCATTTCACCCTAACCACATTTTTCTGCCAATTTCTCCACACAAAAAAAATGTGGTTACACTTTAATTGAAGGTATCTACATAAGAGTGACATGACACTCTTGTTTATAACATAGCGGTTCTTTTAGTAAGTGT
The DNA here is from genome assembly GCA_023631565.1 of Gymnocephalus cernua. Lineage (NCBI taxonomy): Eukaryota > Metazoa > Chordata > Actinopteri > Perciformes > Percidae > Gymnocephalus > Gymnocephalus cernua. The sequence continues at coordinate 24,016,100 of CM042444.1, forward strand.
CATTCAGTTTTTGTCATGACAAGTTATGGTTAAAGTTAGAGTTAGGGTTAGGGTTCATGTGTCATGACTGTGTCATGACAGTGTCATGTGTACATGACAGTGTCATGTCACTCTTATGTAGATACCTTCAAGTAAAGTGTTACCAAAAATTCTACCATTGCTGTAGCAACAGGCGAAGACATTGAGATCCATGTTTTTTCAGGGAATGTCAGAGGTTTAGCAACCTGCAGTGAGGTTGCCAACCAACCAACAACCCTCCCTTTACATGCGTGTAGTAGAACCTGCGGTGGCCATCAGGTAACATAATAATGCAAAAGGCCCTCTCTAAAGCCGGTGTTTGGTGTTTCCGTTCTGGGCTACTGTACAAACATGGCGTTGGAACATGTCAGGCTCTGGTATAGATATGAAGGGATCATTGTAAGCTAACAAAAACACGACTCTTGGTTTCAGGTGATTATACATTATGAAACATTATGAATATAAAATTCTGTTTCTGCCAATAAGTCCCCCTAAACCCTACACACTGCTCCTTTAAGTTGAATGGCGTTAAGCTCTTTCAATAACTGTAAAACACCCCCGCCGCTGATGAAGACTTTAGTCTGAAACAGAACAGTCTCAATACTGGAACCTGTTTGCCCAACAACAGCAGCAGTTCATGTGAAATATGACAACCTGCAAACTGGAGGTTTTTAATTAAAAAAGTACTCTAAACTGGCCTGATTGATCGGATTATTAGGCTGTGGTGTCTTTACTTGAGTTTGTCACCGTCAACTTCATCCCTTCACAGCATTCCTTTAAATCTTACTCCAAAGGTTTTACCTCAGAAACAGCTTGAAAGAAAATAAACAGTATCGCTGCTCGGTAAATGGCAGAGCGCTCCACTGAGTGTGTACTGAAATAACTCAGCCAATTAGAAACAGATTAAAAACTGATCACTCACTTTCTGCCAGCACCCATTACCCAATGCACACACACACACCTGGATATGGGCTGTGATGCAGTGGCGGCTGGTGAAAAATATTCTAGGTGGGGCTGTTTGTGCGTGGGAAATTTTAAATTTCATAGATGTGATTTCCTGCATTGTGCTGCATTTTAGGGTGACCAGCTGGAGATCCCAAATCATTCACAATGATCAATTTGTGTGTGGGTAAATTTCAATCTTTCACACATATCGACTCATATTTGTTATTCGCTATTTTATGTAGGCCAATAAATTAAAAACAAGACATTGTGAGCTGTTGATGCAGAGGAGTGCTGCTCGGTTTTAAAACAGCCACACAGGTGATGTACAGGTACTTAGGCCTACACTTAGACTAGCCTACACAACACTGTTTTCTGCTGAAAGACATGTGTGGCACGTGAGATTGGTCAATTGCATCCCCCTAAATATATGAATATATATGCCTATACCAATAAAAGAACTCAAACCAGTCAATACCAATGGTCTAAAAAGACAATATTAATTTAACTGCCATATAGAAATCAACAGTTTCACAGGTAATGTTTATTATGCTCCGTGGCCAGATAGAAAGTGCAAACGCATAACGATAAATTATAATAGGGAATACAACAATCTAGTTAATTAATCAATCCCCAGCTGTAGACTTCATATCTTTAAAGTTCACTGTAGACATATTGACAATTGGATAATGGATAACAGTCTGTGTTGATACCAGTGTTGGTCATCTTACTTTAAAAAAGTAATTAGTTACAGTTACAAATTACTTATCCCAAAAAGTAATTGAGTTAGTAACTCAGTTACCACATTGTAAAAGTAATTAGTTACTCATCAAAGTAACTGTGACGTTATTTTTTATGTTCTATAACGCTATTACGTTCTATAACATCTTTAATGTCAAAGATGTTTATATTAAGTTAACTGATTGAAGAATAAAAACACTATATACAGTATTTTAGAACATTTGGTATTTATCTGAACTCAATAGATTGCAGCCTGCCATATGATTAGCAAGGATAGCTCTTAATGACTCAGACTCCACAGTGGACAGGGGTAGCATGTTTTCAACAACATACCTTGCAATCAATTCAGTGTTCAGCTCGGCCTTGGTCACCTGTTGCTGACCTGAAAAATCGAGCGTTGCTTGTTTTAACAGAGTTGCTCCGTCTCCTTCGCTGGAGCTCACACTAGCTGCATTTGGGCTTGGGGTTGGGTTAGCAGCAACAACAAGTGTCGTGTTAGCATGTGTTGATGTGAGGTGCTTCATAAGATTCGTTGCTTGAGGCAGACGTGGATAAAGTCTTTTTTCCTGGGCATAACGTGCATGTTACATAAACATTCTTGCCTTTAATTTCAATGAGCGAGAAGTAGTTCATCCAATCGGTACATCCAATTCGAGAACGCTACCTTTGAATTTCCCTGGCTCGTTGCCATTGTCGCTGCCTTGTGTTAAGTGGTAGTCAGAGCGTGCAGTGAGACAGCGTGAGCAGGGCATCCGCCCACCCAGCCAATCAGCATTACATTTGCAATGGTGTCACCCCCCCCCCCCCCCCCCCTCTCCAGGAAGCTGATGTGTAGCCAAAGCCTGACACCTCAAGCTCCATTCAACCAAATTGTAGTAACGCGCCACTTTACATTCTCAGTAACGATAACGCCGTTGCAACGATGGGAAAAGTAATTAATTAGATTACTCCGTTACTGAAAAAAATAACTCTGTTAGTAACGGCGTTATACTTAATGCCGTTACTCCCAACACTGGTTGATACTAGAGAAAGAGAGAGAAAGCTCTCAAAGAGAGGCTGGGAAAACATTCTTGAAGTGAACACCAAGTATCAGAAGAAAGATGATTTTAACATTTTAACTAGTATGCAACACAGTCCTATTGGTTTCATACTAAGGTTTCGGATGTACTAAAAAAATACTAATACTAAATAATATGTTAGTATGGAATTTCGGACATTTTCATGGAATTTGTTGGCAATTAAAATACAGAACATTACCCGCCTTATCTTATCTTTAAACTCAGGACTCTTGCATTTTTTAACAATGGTTTCATACTCATATTCTACTGTAGTGTTTTTTCTTTCCTGAAATACAGCATTAACTAACTACTGAAAGTGTAAAATGCCATTTCTGTCGTGGAACTCATTTTCTTGTTGAACAGGGAGTTTTTGCCGTCAGGGGTTTTGTGTCTTGTGGTCAAGGACCGAAAGCAGCTGTTGTCCTGCCAGAGAATTTAGAAAAAGCCCTAAATTTCCCAGAGAAGAGAAGGATTTCCACAAGACTGAAGGTACAAGAGTTCAAGGTAACCTCTCCCGCCGCTCCTCCTCACTCCCACACTGCTCTGCGGATCCAAATCACAATTAGAAACTGGCAAAAGCTCAAAGACACTGTGTTGTGAGGGAAGGAGGTGATGTAATTGGGGATTGTTTTACAGTGTATCTGTACTTCAAGTGTGTGAGTGATAACTGATATGAAATAGAGATATTCCGATACCAGTATCAGAAAATCCTCAGATAGTGTCTGAAATGCTGGTATCGGTATAGTAGTAGAGTTTATGAAGAAAGTAGTTTATATACTTTTTACTTTATAACTGACTCAACCTAGTCAAACTAGATAACAAAATAAAGTTATACAGCGTTCATTGTTTGTGTTTGTTCAAGTTTCACAAAAGGTTTAACCTGAACCAGGCCATACAACAAACATAGCAATCATACCATATCCATTCAGGGATAGTAATATAAATCTGTTAAAACATAATAAAATATATATAACACTGGTATCGGATCGGAATCGGTATCAGGAAGCAAAAAAAAACAAACCGTGATCTTTTCCTGATGTAACCAAGTAACCGTTTCACAATGTGCGCCTGTGGCAACAAGTCCTCCAAACCATACGACTCCAAACCATACGACCTACAAGAGCGCCTAAAAAATGAGCAGCCCTAGCAGTGGCAGGAAATACGGCCCACATGAGCATTTTCTGTTCTCATATCTAAACCAGACCATGTTGTGAAATAGTCAACATTTTTGTTATGTTTAGGCAAAAAATAAAACGCAGATACAGATCATCTGCAAACTGCCAAAAATTGGCCCGATAAATGGCCAGGGCCGATGATCGGTCTATCCCTAGTATTCCCAATTGGTGCATTCACAAAATATTTTTCAAGATGAGATTTTAGATAAATAATCATCAATAATGTGTAGGGCTGCAACTAACAATTATTTTAATAATCGATTAATCTGTCGATTATTTTTTCGATTAATCGATGAACACGATGAACAACGGAACAAAAGTAGCATTCTGTGGTGACTTTACCCTGCTGTTGAACTCCCTTCCTCCTCATCAAGGACTCCAACATGTTTACGGTGCTGAATCATCACCGTGGTGCTCCCGTGCCATGCCATGTCGCTTTTGCTTATCTTGCAATTAACACACCTTTTCGATTTATTTAGTGTGAAATGCTCCCACACCTTGGATCAGAGGCGGAGAGGCAATCGGGAGAGTCGGAACCTTTCCTGGTGGGCCGGTAGTGTTTTGAGGCCGCGAGGGCCGGTCTGATAATACTGTAGCTACATTGCAAGTTCTTAGCAACACCATCTGGCGGCCCCGTGTGCCGCGGCCGTGCCGCTGCCCGGCCGCTACCCGCTGGTCAAACTGTGCAGCCTCTGCTCAACCCGTACGGCGGGCTGGGTCTATTAAATTTCCCGGTAGATTTTTTGGTCCCACTCTATGAGTTCAGAACAACGTTACGGGTCTCTCCGATGGTATTTCCTCTACCTCAGCTCTGCTCTTTTTCTCTCTCTCTCTCTCTTGCTCCGCTGTCCGCTCTGCTCCGCGTCAACTAAATTTTTTTATACTCAAACATCTCCGCGACTTATTGATTGCCGTAATAATCGCGCGACACAACGCATCGATAATGAAATTCGTTGACATCACTTTTAATAATCAATTTTTATCGATTTTATCAATTCGTTGTTGCAGCCCTAATAATGTGGTAAACTGTTTCAAGTGAAATTATAGAGAAAAAAATCACAATGAGAAAATTGAGTATGTGCTTGTTGTTATCAATTTAGACAACGTGATTGTATATCACAATATCTCGATATATGATTTCATCACGATATGATTCCATTGAAAGACGATAAATTATCATATTGAATTATTGCCCAGCCCTAATGCAGTCCATTCACATTGATTTGCTGCTTGAACAAACAAATTATGTGGGTGTTTTTCAAGGAAGGACAGTCTCGCCTGTCGCTGGTATGAGGACGTGTAATCCCAGACAAAATATCTTTCTAACAAAATCATTTATCTAAAGTGCTATTTGTGTCCACTTGATGAATGAAGTCGCCGCCTGCTCTGGTTTGGTCACCACCAACTTTTCTATCATTAAACTCACATATTCAGGGGATAGTGTAGCCTTGGTTGATGTACAGTATGTGCCCTCTGAGTGAAGTCATGGGTAGAGTGTCAGTGTGTTAGTCTTCCTGTTCAGTCACATCACATTACATTAATTTAGCAAAAGCTTTTATCCAAAACTACTTTCAGTAAGTGCATTCAACCTCCCGTAGGAACATGAGCTAAATGTTACCAAAAACTGGAAACGCACCCCCAAACAAATGCCATTTTCCCACAGACCTGATTAATTTAGCTACAATTGCATTAATCTGTCTCCCCTGCATCCTGATAGCAGAAAATTGCCGGCTGTTGACAAACCAAAGCATAGAAACAATGTTTAAGGATAGAGAAGGGGGATGTTATTTAAGAGGTAAGTTTATGTTTAAACAACCTCTTGTATGAACTACTCCTAAAAGTAGTATTTCAGATTGTGGGGTGACCTTGTGGAATGGACTGAACAATGAAATCAAACCGAGCCATAGTATGATACAGTTCAAAAATAGATTCAAGAAAAACAATACTTTACCAATACAGAAAGGAGACCCAAATATACAAATGTGAATGTAATGTAAGTGTATAGTTGTATGTTGTTGTATAATTGTAAGTTATTGTCTGACTTAAAAATGTTGTATGCTGTATATGCACAGCTATTTGATTTTTGTCTGTAATAATATGATATTGTGAAGTAGGGGCAGGACTATATAAGCATTATGCTTCTGCCTGCTCCTTCTCAAACTCATCCCTTTTTGTTCTTTGATGAAATCGCATTAATTTGTATATGATTGTGTTTTATCTTTGTGTTTTATTTGATTTTTAGTGTGTTGATTGTTCAAGATAGATACAAAACTAAACTAAAAAGCTGTGTCAGTGTATAAATTCCACTTTAATGAAATGAATTCCAATTAATGAAATACTACTTTACTGACTTACTTTCACCCAAATTAAAAAGTCAGTTCTGTTTCTGCTAAACATTGAATTCTCTAATAAAGAATTTAATTAGAAACCAGGAGAGATTTACAACTCACTTCTGAGTTCCCCCCTCAGCCCCAGTGACATGACACATTTGGTTTCCCTGATACCTGCGCTCTGCTCGACTCCTCTCTTTCAGAAGATAGCTCTTTATTGATGCTAATAGTCCGTTGGTCCCCTCTTGACTTAACCTGTGATTCACCTCGGAGTGCATGCAGCAGAATATTCAGTCTATTACTGGAGTAACAGGCAGCAGCCCAAGCACAGAGGGCCAATGAAACTAATTCAGATATGATTTAGGGAAGAAAGAAAATTGGGCAAAGGAAATCAGCTTGCATTTGCAAAGAATTTGGACTTTTGAAAGAATCAGAGCGACTCCGCAACGGTGCAGATACCCTGTCTGACAAACTCATTCAAACACACATACACACACACACACACTGGCCAGTCTGAGGGGAGGAAACATTTATGTTTCTCTCTCTCTCGCCGGGCTCATTGCTACAAAGACACGCACACACACGCATATACACAAACACACAAACACACACACACACACACACTGGCCAGTCTGAAGGGGAGGAAACATTTATCTTTCTGTCTCTCGCCGGTCTCTGTGCTACTGGAGCAAAGGCTAAGGGAGAAGAGAGGCCACAAGAGGGAACACACAGTTCCTCCCTTCACTCAGAAAGAGTCCGCTGTTGCTGCCTCGTATCATACAACATCATGCTGCAGTGTGTGTCAGTGACTAATACGGAAAATAGATTTATCAGAAGATAATTGAAGTGGGCAGAGAAAGAATCCACGAATCAGAACAAGTATTCAGTATTTCTAAAGGATTTCTAAAAAACTGAATGAATGAGTCATCTGAAGGCAAAGATACTGAGGGAGAAAACAAAGCTGGATTATATCAAAACTCCATTTGTTCCCCGCTTTGCGTCCTCCAGCCTTTTTCTCCGCTCTGGGTTTCTGCTGAGGATTATTGTTAATATGTCACGTTTAAAGTATTCAAACACTCCTCACAACAAACTTGCAGCTGCAGCAAGATTTGGTTCTGTTCCAGTTGGTTGTGCATATTTCACTTAGATCCCTTTTTTCCTGACTCAGTCTTTTTTACTTGAAAAAAAACATGATATTCTAATTTAAAGAACTGAATGTAGAAGCAGATTCTTGTAGGTTAGCTTTGGGCATTTCGTCCTGAAAAACTGAACATCATTATTAACATACATTTGGATAAGAGCAACACTTGTCGACCAGGTCAATAACAGGTCTTAAACTCTGGCTGGTTTGTTTTTGTGTTTGCTGGGAAAAAGTACGCCTCATCTTAAAATTGTGAAGTTTTGGAGCAAACTATCCATGTAGTTGCCAAGATCGGTGCATTTGCTAGTAAATTCATGCAGAGCTTTCACATCAAGATACACTTTGGTAAAGCGTAAAGCCCCAGTGTGTAACGTTTGTAGTTGTTTATTATCAAAATCTGTATTGCCCTTCACAAACTTGTCCTTTTTTATGAATATTGACCACCACCATCAATTTCAAGTATTCCTATTGGCTTGAAATTTTACATCTGCGCTTGTATGAACTGGGGTAGACGCTCCATGGTCATGCGCCATCTTGAAATACGTTAGCCGGTAAGGGACATACAGGACATACTGCTCCGCCTTTCGCGTTTTCAACTCACAACTGCTAATGGGTATTGTTGTTTCCCGGCCCCGGCAAGTTTGAAGAAGGAAACATGGAGGACCACACGTATTCAAAATCCAAATTTCAGGAACAGGAGTCTTCTTCTTCGCCCAGAATTAGAAAACGGATCATCAGAAAAAAGAGGGAACATTGGAGCTGCTTTGGACGCCAAATCCCAACTAGTTAATTATCCTCCGCACTGCAGTCTCTTTTTTTTTTTTCCTCTCTCTACTTTCCGTCGGGTGGCGCGCGTGCATGCTCGTGGTGTGAAGCGCGCGTCCGCACCACTCTCTGACATGCACTCCAACAAGACGGCCTTTTGTACACTTTCACTTTTTGAAGCGTGGTGGCTAGCGTAGCTGAAATACGTACTTTCAACTGCGTGGCGAGAGAGAGTTGATTGTGATATATGATCTCAACGCTAGATGGGAGTAATTCTTACACAATGTAGCTTTAACACATAAATTCATGACATTGACAAACTGCAAACTGTCTTTAAAGTATTGACTTTTAAGGGACAATACCAGCATTCTTTTTTTAAATTATGGCTTTCTGTGCAAGGCACCTGCGGCATGGTCATACAATTAACATAGTTAATAAGTCTCTCTTAGCAGTGGTGGAAGAAGTACTCAGATCCTTTACTTAAGTAAAGGTACTAATACAACACTGTATAAATACTCTGTTACAAGTAAAAGTCCTGCATTGAAAACTTTACTTAAGTAAAAGTATCATCAGGAAAATGTACAAGTAAAAGTACTCAATGCAGAAAAATCCTCCCAATTTAGAAACTGGAAATGATCCAAACAGTTGTGTGTTTAATGGTCTAATCATTTCAGCTGGACTTGGAGGCCGTTATATTTTTGGCTAGTTTCATTGATAATAAAACATAGTTTTTTTATGAACTACATGTGTTTGGGGTGCCAAAAGTTGTAAATTAACTAATAGCTAAAGCTGTCAAATGAATGTAGTGGAGTGAAAAGTACAATATTTCTCTCTGAAATGTAGCGGAGTAGAAGTAGAAAGTGGCATGAAAAGAAAAGACTCAAGTTCCTCAAATTTGTACTTGAGTACATGTACTTAGTTACATTCCACCACTCTCATTTAGTGACTACGTTACCCAGCTTCCACCACTTGTTTTGCGACCAAATGCAAATGAAATCTGCTGTGCTAAAAGGGCACAGGAGGAGGTTAGGACAGGATTAATTGCTAGTTTTACAAATATTCTACACTTCCATTATATTGTTACAGGTCAGCATTGACAGCCGACTTTCAGCAAAAGGCCAAAATCATCAGTCCTTACTTACCCTTTTGTCCCTTTTTAGTGGCCTTAGAAACTATTTTCAAAATGTCAAACAAGCTCTGCAATTCAGCTCAGTTAAGTTATATCATTCCAGCTGTAAAATGTGCGACTTTCCAACACTGAACCTGCGGACCACCTCAGCTGTATGTAGATGAAATAAAGCAGCATGACCTTATTGTGCTGAGAGGAGTTCAGAAAATATTAATCAAAAGGTGGAAATCTGATCAAAAGGGCCGTAGGAGCTGTAAATCCTCCCAGACGAGCAGTTAGAGCCACATCACAGTTAACTCTGCATCCACTTCAAACTTTCACTGAAAAGTTTTATTCTAATCACACCTCACACTAATAGCATAACATGTAAAATAATGCTGGTACTTTTAATTGGTTTGTAAGTTAAGCACTTGGTCGGCAAGTGAACACACACACACACACACACACACACATACACGCACACACTGAGTAATTTCTGCCTCCCAGGACAATTGTAAGGTTGTAGGAAAGGTTTTTCTGAATTTACCCTTTTATTGTTGCTGCATATTACAGGAACATATTACAGCGAAACAACAATCTGACTTTAAATTAGAATAATACATGAAGCTTGTTATTATGAATCAACTAATCTTTTTTTTATAAGTTCCAGCATCTTAAAATATCCAGATCTTGTATATTTAAGTTGAGTTGTGAACAATGGCCTTCCTGTCTGTATTCATTTTCATTTTTAAATTAAGAGGTTATTATACTTTTTCGGTTAGCTACTGTGGCAAATTGTGGGAAATAATAGTTTCTTTCATTAATGTGGCTCGGGAAAGGGAAGTTTGGGGTCCCCTGCTGGAGCTGCTCCCCCCGCGACCCGACCACGGATAAGTGGACGATGATGGATGGATAATCATCATCATCATCATAATCATAAATAATAATAATATATATATATATATATATATATATATATTAAGAATTTGAATATATCCTAACAATTATGGATCCGATTTCTTTTCTGGAGACGTCACTCGTATAATACGGCCAATTAAATGTCTGGAATATGAGTGTGGGCGGGGCTGACCTTTGACAGGTGCCAGCTCACTGTTGTGGAGTTCTTCGAGGAGTCATGAATGTCACGACATTGCCATGAAATTAAATGAAAATGGCAGTCACTACCCGGTTATATAATGAACATGTCAAAGCAGATGTTGATAGCAGGATATTTAAAGAAGGTACAACTGGAGGTGAAAGAAAACAAGTCAGGAGTTGGCTAGGAGAAGGAACTGCCGATTTGACAGCCGCCATCATGCCCAAAACATCAGGCAAGCTGGGTCAGATACTACGCATGTTCGAGATGAGCCAGGCCTGGGCGGATCGCAACCCAATGCATGCCGGTTAGCTTTGTGTCCTACTTGATCCCGACTTGCTCTGATGTCATGCACACGGGGGCAACGATAACCTCACAAGATCGATGCGGCCACATTTTTTAGAGCCAGGAGCCGCAGTTGCTCTCCACCGACTGCAAGACCCAGGGCATGATGGGAAATGCCTGGCTCTCAGCTAAATTATGTTTTATATCAACTTTTTATCGTTTTTTAATTGGAGAGATTTTAATTAATATTTGTCTGATTTGAAGGCTTATTCTGTAAACAGAACACATTCTTAAAGAGCTGGCTCAGGTTTGCCTTGGACCAGCTCGTAGTTATGCTGTTATAGGTCTAGACTGCCGGGGGACTTCCTTTGACATACTGAGCTTCTCTCTCCTCTCTCTTCCATCTGTGTGTACTCATGTCCCAGTAATGCTTGTTACTAACTTAGCTCCGGGGAACTTATTCCCCAGAGTCCTTATGTTTTCTCGCCTCACAGTTTTACTTGGATTGGGGTGGCACCTAAATCATGGTTACATCTGCAGCAGTGGTCCTGCTTGACGCCCTACTATGCCCGGCTACGCCTTGCTATGCCCTGCTACCCGCTGCTACGCCCTACTACGCTCTGTTATGCCCTATTATGCCCTCCTTCGCCCTATTACGCCCTGCTACGCCCTACTACGCCCTGCTACTCCCTACTATGCCTTGCTGTGCCCTGCTACGCCCTACTATGCCTTGCTGTGCCCTACTATGCCCTTCTATGCCCTGCCACGCCCTACTATTCCCTGCTATGCCGTACTACGCCCTACTATGCCATGCTATGCCCTACTATGCCCTGGTATGCCCTGAACTACTACAACTACTATTTTTTGTCATAGTTCCATTATCTTCATTGTGACTATTATTGCCACTATTCATCATACTCCCAACCGGCATCGTCAGACACCGTCTACCAAGAGCCTGGGTCTGTCCGAGGTTTCTCCCTAAAAGGAGGTTTTCCTCACCACCCAAGGTTTCTGCCTAAAAGGAAGTTTTTCCTCACCACTGTTGCACTAAATGCTTGCTCTTGGGGGAATTTTTGGGTCTTTGTAAATTATAAAGTGTGGTCTAGACCTACTCTTTCTGTGAAGTGTCTTGAGATAACTCTTGTTGATTGCTATTGCTGGCTGCCGCCGCCTGCTCCTGTTCACTTTACAGGTGCGCTGCTCATCTCAAACGAGCCTACCGAATTCTCTGTCAACTCTTCCTCTGTCTTGGATGCCTACTTGACAGTTTCCATTAATATATATTTTCCCAGATAAAAAGTCACTAAGGGTCATGGCCAAACTTCAAGTGACATCTTACGGTGTGGTGAGACTGTCTTCTACAACAAACAGAATTAAACCGATCATCAATCAACAACTTGACTTTACTGGCAGCAGTGGTGGAGTGTAACTAAATACCCTTTACTCAAGTACTTAAGTACAAATGTTGAGGTTCTTGTACTTGTCTTTTCTTTTCATGCCACTTTCTACTTCTACGCTACATTTCAAAGAGAAATATTGTACTTTACTCAGCTTTAGTTACTAGTTACTTTACAAATTAAGGTTTTCTCGCACAAAACACTTGTAGTTTATAAAATATGTTATATGTAATATAAATGAAACTTGCCAACAATATAAAGTCCTACAAGTCCAGCTGAAATGATTAGACCATTAAATACACAACTGTTTGGATCGTTTCCAGTTTCTAAAATGTGAGGATTTTTCTTTACTTTTAATACAAGTATATTTCCCTGGTGATACTTACATGCTTTTACTTAAGTAACATTTTAAATGCAGGACTTTTACTTGAGTATTTTTACTGTGTGGTATTAGTACTTTTACTTAAGTAAAGTATATGAATACTTCTTCCACCACTGACTGGCAGATTCATAGGATTAAATCATGTCCATATTCACACCATGCAAATGCAGCAACGTCTCCTCAGTCCTGGACCCTATTTTCCTATGTTTTTGTGTGTAAGTGACTGATAGGAACAACAATCTTTGAAATTGCTCCAGTATTAAGCGTAACCGGCAGTCACAGACTGGGCTGGAATGTAACCCTATAGTGCATCGTCAATGTCCATCCACTAAAAGTGCATTTTATTGCCATTGACAGGCTTAGATTATTATTCTAAGTTATATCATGGAAAGGATCCCTACAGAGAGAGACCTTTTTAAAACCTCTTTGAGACCTTTCTGTTTAACCAGAAACAGCTCTGTGGTCGCTAGCGCCAAACCCACCAGACTGCATTTAAAAAAACAATACTTTTAGCGTGTATAGAGCCAACATATATTTTTGGCATTTCGTGCAATGGTGACGTTATTTAATCTATTGATTCGTTTACAGGTACACGTTTATGTTTATGTTCATGAATTTTAAACTAATGTATTTCAGTGGGAAGCATCTTTCGTGATCACAGAACAATTACGGTAGTGAGTAGTATTGAAAAGGCGAAAATCCGCGCAGGGAGATTGATTGGGGTGGTGGATGGGTCAAACAACGCAGGACTTTCACCCCGTGATCGCATCCCGCCTGTTGCAGTTGTTTTCCGCGTTCTTTTCCTAACCACAACCGTCCCGTTGTTGTTTAGTGTCCCCCAGAGACCGCAGATCGTGTCCAGTGTCCCAGCGGCTGTTGTTGTCACCGTCTACCGCACGTGCCGTTTTATTTCCCCTTTGTTGCGTCCCCCAGAGCAGCACAGTCTCATGGCAGTTGTTGCGGTGTGTGGCATTTCATTTCCCCGTTGAAAGCAGGCTACAGGCTGCAGCTGCAGCCCAGTCTCATGGCAGTTATTTCGTGGTGACCACCATGAAATAAACTAGAAATTCATGTCCCTATACACGAATCAATGGATCAAAATAATGTCACCATTTCACGAACTGTCGTGAGACCAGGTTGTATTTTCACATGTAAATCGGTAAACTATGGGTTTATTTCAACCAAAACTGGAGTTGTGATGGTTGGAAAAGTGGAAAGACGGCCCAAAACAGCTTTTCATAGTTTTATTTTGTTTCTGTCGACTTTGAATAAAGTTTATTTTATGCTAAAATTACTGTGCAGCTTTTTTTTGCCACTGCTGACTGCAGCAATCTCGCTTTATTAAGCAGATCCAGTATTCTGGACCATTGTCAAAGATTGTTGTTCCATTCAGTCACTTAGACACAAAAACAAAGGGGTAAAAAACTGTAGTTACCCTTTAAATCCATAGTATGCCGTGTGCAACAGTAATAAATGGGCGTAATAAACTCATCATAAACAAGGCTGTATAAGCAACCAGAAAAGCTGTCCTGTGGCCCCAGACTCTCAGGGTACCCTGAGGCTCCAAGTTCACCACATAACAACTGTAGTTTGTGATAATTCAATTAACTGCTAACTGATGTTTCATTATTGTATGCACCACTAAATCACAGTATAAACTAAAACGATAGGGGCCTTAAAGCACGTTTACCATATTGTTGAAGGGCCTTTTTTGAAAATTAACACTTTATTTGACACTTTTGACGTTTTTGTCACTTATTTTGCCGCTATTAAAAAAGAAAAACATGTTTGTCTCTTTTTGACATTTTTTTCAATGTTTTTGTAAGGCAAGGCAATTTTATTTATATCGAACATTTCAGCGGCAGTGCAATTCAAAGTGCTTTACATAAAACACCAAAACACAGTTAGAAATTAATATAAAATAAAAAACAATTAATACAAAATTAAAAACAATTTATACAAAATTAAAAACATGTAGAATACAGGAATACAATTCACAATGCAGTACAATAAATAAATAAAAAGGCAATGTCAAAAAGCAAGGTCTTCAGCCTTGATTTAAAGCGTAACTCTCACCAAAATGCAACTTAGTGTCTTTTTGTGAATGTACGCGATTCAACTTTCGTTTAAAAGCATATTTAGGGCGGAAGCGCCACTTTTAAGATTTACCGTATTCTCGTTTTTCGGTCAAATTGCCTTTTGAATGGGAGTGCTAGGGGCACTTTTATGCTAGCCTCAAAATAGCTATTTTTAACACACAAAGAAGGCTTGACACAACATGAAATTTAGCTTGAAGTATCTCCAGGGGCTCTACACCTTAACAAAAGCATTGAGAATATTGTTTGTGTACTCAGAGTTTACTAAAAAAGGTTTTGAACAACTCACCATAGTGCTTCTCGCTGCCATCTCGGCAGTCAAAACAAGTCAATATCAAAACAAGTAGCAAAAGATTTAGTATATCCCTTGTGGACTGGTGTAGTTAATGTGTAGAGCCCCTGGAGATCCTTCAATTCTGGGGACGGCAAGCAAACCTGTCCCTGATGATCTAAGAGGTCTTGGTGGTTCATAGTTTACAAGCATATCCGAAAGGTATTTTGGCCATAGACCGTTTAGTGATTTGTAAACCAGCAGAAGCATTTTGAAATCTATTCTTTGAGGTACAGGGAGCGAATGTAAAGACTTTAAAACTGGAGTGATATGATCCAATCTCTTGGTCTTAGTGAGGACTCGAGCAGCAACGTTCTGAATCAGTCCTTTAACTCTTGATATATTTTTAAGGTGATAAAAGGCAGATTTTGTTATTGTCTTAACGTGGCTGTTAGAATTCAGGTCAGAGTCCATAATTGCACCAAGATTTGTCTGTTGTTTTTAACATTATCGTTTGAAGCTGAACGCTGACTTTCAATCGTTCCTCTTTTGTTCCAAAAATAATCACTTCAGTTTTTTCTTCATTTAGTTTAAGAAAATTCTGGCACATCCAGTCGTTAGTTTGTTTAATGGCCTAGCCAGTTTTTGTATTGGACCGTAGTCCCCAGGTGACAGGGTTATGTAGATTTGTGTATCGTCTGCATAGCTATGGTAACTTATGTTATTATTTTTCATAATCTGAGCCAGTAGAAGCATGTAGATATTAAACAGGAGAGGTCCCAGGACAGAGCCTTGGGGAACTCCTTGTAGTATTTCTTTTTTATGTTTTCAGCACTTTTTTTCCACTACCACTTGTGTACACTAACAGCAACGTATTTCCAATATTTTTACACTATTTTTAGAATTTATGGTCAATAAACCTGATCTAGCCTATATGAAATTATATCTAATTTTTGAGAGATTTTGACACGTTTATTTTGACTAATATTTAAAATTAGAGGATGTTGATGGATAATCACAGACTGTCAATGTTTAGTCAGAATAATGCCATAAAATTTAATAAAACACCCAAAACTCAATGATAGTAGTGAACTAGTATTTGACGAGCGTTTCATGGAACCATCCGTGTTACCTTTGGACAATTTGGTTGAAAGAAACCCAAATTTCTGCTATAGAAACTTTGGAAATGGGTGAAATTTGACCCAAAGACAACGTGAGGGTTAAAATCTATTTTTAAGGCCTTATATTGTATTTTATGCATACATGTTGCATTTTAAATAAAATGTTACACATACATAAACAATACACATATACTGTTAAGGAAACAACAATGAACAGATCCCAGCTGTGGATCCAGAAACTACAGATGTTTTATTATCTTTATTGCAACAGCAGTGACTGCTTACTGTTAATGTACTTCATCTAAATGTTTTACAGTGACTTAGATGTTGCTATAAACTGTAGTTTAATAATGTATAGAGGTGACTGAAATGAATCCTATCCAAACCAAAAATGCAGCATGTGGATACATTTTGAAATTAAATTATTTTTTAAATTTTTGTCAGTTTGGCTATTTGTATTTGTTTTGAATTTACCACAGTTTTATAAGAGCATTCATTTTCTTGGTTGGGTACAGAATGTGAATGCAAGCCTTTTTGGCGGTCATGTTGTTTTGGTTGTGTTCCATCTATTTTAATGATTAACCCCCAGCAGAAGGATGCAGGGAAATCACAGAGATAAAGCTCAGGCTCTGATCACTACACTGTTTGTTGTATTATTAATATCATATGATAAAGGTTGAATGAAGAAAAGCGGGCATACAGCATTTTATTCTCGGGTTTGAACAACATATTTTATATTTGATCTGCTGCTTTCTGTCCCCAGAGTCACAACTAAACAGGGAGAAGCAGCGTTCAGCTTTTATGCACCCCACATATCTTGAACAAACTCCTGGAAAACTGCAGGTCTGCAGCAACTCTGTTCTTCTTTTTTAAGTTTATTATTAGTTGTATGTAGGAAAGCTAAGATTTGATTGAGAAGAGAGGGATGACATGTAGGTAACCGTTACAGATCGGACTCGAATCCTGGACCTTCGTCGAGGAGTAATTCCTCTTCATATGTGCGCATGCACTACCAACTGAGTTAACCGGCCACGCAACTCCATTGTGTTAAATCAAGGCTGAAGACCTTTCTTTTTGATGCTGCTCATTTCTTATACTGCACTGTAACTTTTATTGTCGTATTTTAAGTGCTTTTTAACTGCTCTTTAATGTTTTATGTAAAGCACTTTGAATTGCCTTGTTTCTGAAATGTGCTATACAAATAAAGCGGCCTTGCCTTGCCTTAAGTTTCTGCCCCCCTTCAGTGCAGCGCTGCTGGGCAGCTCTCCAGAAGGGCGGGGCCAGTGAGGTTTTCCAAAGCGGCCAAACCTTAACCTGGCTGGCATTGTGAAGACCGGAGAGGGGATGAATAAGGGGAGTATTAACGACACGCCGGGAGTGGAGAAGTTCTTGGAGGAATAACGCGGAGGAAATAAGCGCCGGGGTACAGTGACGTGTCCGTTTTTGTAGTTGAACTTTTACGCATCGCGGTTCTTGTTTTCTTTTGCCTCCACCCGACTTCATTGACTGTTCGCGGCCGCAGCGGAGGCGCTGGAACCCGGCGGAAGCAGCAGCTGATCCCGTCCTCTGATCACCGTCTGGACCCAGCGACAGGTTAGTGACATGGAATATTATTTATTTTAATTTCTAACTTTTGTTTTTCTATGGAAAGAAGCAGCAAACAGTAAACGAGAGCTGTCGTCTCCAGGGCGACAGGTGCAGCTGGTCTCTGTTCTGTTTTGATTGGACTGATCAGAACCAGCTGGTTCTAACGCGGTTTTCTCAGGAAACTTTACGCGGTGTTTTGCAGCTTCAAGCAAGGGCATAACTTTGGCTTCAAATTTTGATTTCTGCATTCTGGTGGATTTTTCTGCAACAATTTGTGCATTTTTCTGCATCAATGTATGGTGCTTATGTCTTTATGTAAAGGGAATTATTATAGGTGGTTGCACTGGCCAGTTTTGAAAAAAAGTTGCCAATAGAGTCTTGTAAAAGTGCTGTTAATTACTGTAGAAACAAATTACAGTATATTACAGGATACCTTTTACAGGTTTTTGTTGTGTAGAAATTACAGCAATTACTTGTTAACAGAAAAAAAACAATTAATTGTAATCCTATTTACAACATAATCTTGTATTCTATTTAAATTACAGAAGTTAACAACTCGAGTTGCCAGTACATAACTGTTAATACTACACAATACAATATGTTGTTGTAGAATATTTTTAGTTTTTTTTTACATTAACAGCCATGCAAATTATGCATATCATGAAGTGTTTTGAATAACACCATTGCATTAGTCTCTTCACCTGTTAAGTAAAACCAGAGTCAGAGCTGCAACAAAACAAAACTTTTATTAAAATCAATAGTGTTACAATTCAAATGTAAGCATTTTTTGACAGTTAAATCCAAAAAAAAAACATAAAGATTGTAGATTAAACTGTATAAAAGATTGCCTTTTTCAGTCTTAAAGGGGAAAAATAAAACATTAAGAACAATTATCATTCACATAGTGGGAAAGAGAAGAGTCCTCATCTTTGCATATGACTTGCGCTCAAAGTCCATTAAAATTGCCTGAAGAGAGGAGACTTAAGGATTGATGTGAGCGCTTCTTCTCATGTACCTTCTCACGTCTTTGGATGACCAGCTTGGTGCCACTGGTTGGGTTAATTCCAATTAAATATCTGAAATCACAAAAAGAAACTGTTTATAAGGAAATGTTTTATGTTGCCTTCCACATAAACATCTCCACATGTTAAACTGATACTGTAGTCCTTCATATTGTCTGTCTGTCTTTGCAATGCTTTACAACAGAATATGTTCAATATTGACATAGTCATTGCCTTTGGCTGAACTGTTGATGGTAACAAGATCATTTATACAGTATAATTTTCAGAAGCCTCAAACTATAATAATTTCACACTTGCATCAAATGAGTCCCTCAGGTTTTTCTCTGAAGTAAGCAGGGAGAACACACATGGGCGTGGATCACACTTTTCTCTCTGTTGTACTTCACCAGGATTCACTTTTTCTCAAAAAAAGACAGAAAAAAAGTAATTAAGGTCATGTGTCAACAACAACCCAAACACAACAAACCCAGCAGCTTTAACTAAAAGTGTATGGCTGTGCCACAACATGAAGGCTTACCTTAGTCTGATAGTTGACCATTTTATTTGTGATTTTGCAGTTACATAATGCAGCAATCAATGAAAATTAGCATAAAGTTCATGCAAAATCTTTCAACTTCTAAAATGCCATAGAAAATGAATACACAGCAGACGCAATCACACAATTACAAATGTTTTAACGTTACCTGAAAATCGTCTTCACAGTTGTTTGTAGGTGATAGTCATCACTGTTGCCTTCAACTGTGGCGCTCACTGATTGTGGTTTCCCTCTGCACCTGTAGCTAGATGATGCAAAATTGCACAAACACGTAATGTTAGATTAGCGTCGCATTCGGTTTCCGATAAGGTTGTATAACTTAGAACTCTGCAGCCAACGTTAATGAATGTCTAGTATAACATGAGTTAATGTCTAATAATATCAGCAATGACTCAACCTATCTCTGCTAATATCCATTCAAAAAAAACCTTCCCACTGGACCGAAAAGCCCGTAGTCCAACAGCCCGTTATCCCAAAATCAAAAGCCCTTATCTAACGTTATGTAACTTAATTTTTACAAAAGAGCTGTAGAAGTTAAATGTCAGCCGACATTACAAGTATTTCTTAAAGAGTCACACAAAGTCAAACGTTATGATTACGCTATGATTTATACATTGTATTATGCTTTATCTGTTAAATTGAGCAATATCTCAAGAGAGTCTGGAAAGTTACTAGACGTACCGTATTTTCGCAACAACAGGCATTCAAAGCAGTCGGCTTTGGTTTTCAGGGTAACGGGACATCGTACTAACGTTATGGGCTTTAGGTCCAGTAGAATTTTTTATTTTTTTTAACTATTCAGAATACAGATGGGGCAGTCCCCATACTTCAGGAGATAGGGTTAATGTTAATGAATGTAGGCTAACGCTAGCTTTAGCTTCACTTAGCTAATGTTTTCAAAAGAAAACATGCAAACTGAGCTCGTGCTGATGTGACTAGCTAGCTAGCTAGGTCTATAACACAATTTAGCTAAAATAATGTGAAATTACAGTCACTCATACAAATAAAACATTGTTCTTACAAAGAGCTAATGTACAATGGCGCTCACTGAGTTCTGGTGTGTCACAAAACACATAGGCCTACGGGTTAACTTAACGTTAGTTAGCTAGCTAACAATGTCTAATGTTAGTCACAATGTAACATTATCACTTAACTTTAGATTAAATTTACATTTTGGAAAAGTAGAGCGTTGCGACCGTTGCTCCTCTACTTCAGTTGTCAGATGCTCCTCTTTCAGAACGCAACTTGCCTGTAATTTAACAATATGTTATCGTGGAAAAATGCTGTCAGCTAGTGTAATTATTTTGGACCCACAATGCATATACAGCTAAACTTTGTAAAATATCAGAACAAGAAGTAACTGTAAAATTTTACTGTAGAAACTACAGCAATTATTTACAGTGATACTCCGTATACCTGCGTATCTCGTAGACTACACCACTGCCGCTGCGTTTGGCAGTAGACTTAACTGTATAACGGGCAAAAGGTAAAATTTGTCTAAAGCATAGGTGTAGATTTCTCGGGGACATATCCCCTGCAGCCCCCCTGAGCTAATAGAGGACAATATTAATTAATATAATACTTTTTCTGTTAACTTTGTTGATTTCAAACACCATAAACCTCTAGGGAGAAACTAGAGAAGAGAAAACATCCCAGCAGTTGACAGAACAATCTTACCACAATAGTCCATTTAGTAGCAGTTCTGGAGCTTTCATACACACAGTCATCCTCATATAGTTACAGATTTTAAAATGTCCATATTCATGAACACTTCTCTTCCATGTTGCCTTAAAACAGAGTAATATCTGTACATAAAGAGGAATTGTTTGTACAAATTAGGGGCGACTGATACTGATTTTTCAGGGCCGATAACTAGACCTATTATAAGTAGTTAATAAAACCGATAACTGATATTTGGAACCGATATGCATTTACAATAAAAAAAATACATGTGTCTTACATAAAAAAATCTTAAGTAAATAAAAAATAAACTACAGTAAATGTCCATTTGAAAATAATACAACTACTGTAGCAGAGCCAAAGTAGCTTTTGTATCGGTTTTTGGTCAAATAAAACACCAATACAGATGCTGACATTTTGTGCCCAATTTCCAATATCTGAAATCTGTAAAATCTTGTAAGGTATAGAAAAGACTGCAAACCCACAAACAGAAGTCATATGCATACAAACGTGTGAAAACTAGACACATATTTTCATAATTTTACGTATGGAACTTCCTTTTATTAAAATTAAATAAATGACAAAATCCATCTTATTTCCATTGTATCTAATGTCTCTGTGTAGCCTAATGAGGATGGTCGGTTCATCCAAGATCTCCCTTCCTCTGAAGCCAGTTTGTACACTAAATCATATCTTTCTCCGTGGCTGATATGCATCCACGATATGAAAAAGTGTTTAAACACTAAACAGCAGGCATAAATCAATCCAGTCAGATCTGTCAGTTTAGTTTTCCTCACTACAATGTACTTTATTTTCAGAGCTCTTTATTTTCATAATCTTCCAGCAGACTTTCACATGCTGTCCCTCCCAGTTTATTACATTACTGTAGTTTTTTGTAAGGGACATTTGGTTTGCCCTCAAATCTTCAGACGCCACTGGTGATTATTTTATCACACATCAAAAAAACAGATCCTATCTGCTCCTGTTATTCAGGTTCTGGGAACCAGTGAGGATGTAAGCCTGTGAGTCTCCTCTCTGCAGCCTTAACCCTGCTCACGGTGTAATCATAATCTTGCTGTCAATACCAGATTCCTTCTCCACTTGTGAATAACAGAAGAGAGAGAGAGAGAGAGAGAGAGAGAGAGAGAGAGAGAGAGAGAGAGAGAGAGAGAGAGAGAGAGAGAGAGAGAGAGAGAGAGAGAGAGAGAGAGAGAGAGAGAGAGAGAGAGAGAGAGAGAGAGAGAGAGAGAGAGAGAGAGAGAGAGAGAGAGAGAGAGAGAGAGAGAGAGAGAGAGAGAGAGAGAGAGAATTTCCTGCCGTTACCAGAAATAAGAAGTCCGACTTTAAGCACATCCCCTTCCGTCCTCCGGGTTTCACCCACGTTGAAAAGCATTCCACCGCCCGGCGCCGAAAACTCGTCAAGGTCACGCTGATCAAGAATTCCTGATAGCTCCCCCGCATCCACAGGTTTCCATCAGCCAAGATACGCCGAGTACAGAGTGTAACGAAAACACGGCGCCGCACGTTTGTTTCCTCGGTGCAGTCACCCTCGCTGGGTGTTTTCCAGGCAGGTTAGGCAGCAGTGAGAGGAGGCTGCCGTGCAGTCAGTGTGGGTGGTATCAGAGTTGGAATCACACTAAAACACGTTGAAAGTGCTAAGTTTGATCTCTGCAGCCAGCGTTCTCTGTATTCACTCACGTTTGTGTTGCAGCAGTTTTACCGCAGACCTGAAAATCCTGAAAAAGGTCCCAGACCACGGAGAAGAAAATCCCCTTTAGGCTTTATGGACGATGTGTGAATAGCTGCACATGAACTTGGTGAAATGTGTGGGGTGGACTGATGCTTACAGCTGCTTCCTGCTGTGATCTTAAACGTTCTATTCCAGTAGTTTTGCATGTATGACCTTGTTGTTAAACAAGCTCAGTATAGAGCTGATTGAAACAATGTCAGAAAACTAACTGGCGGCTACTTTGATTATCGGTTAATCATTTCAGTCATTTTTTAAGCAAAACTCAACATTCTCTAATTCCCGGGCACTGTAAAAACTCTCACTTAGATCAAACTCTTAAAATTGAGGGAACATTTTCCAACCATTTTTTGTAGTCTAGTGCCAAGTCAAGTGTTGATATTTTAAGTTGGGAATACAGTAACTGACTGAACCCAAAGCATGCAATGAATGAAACACATCTCTGCTGACTGCAGGGGACGGTAATGGCAGTGGCTGAAGAAGCTGGGAAGAAAACTGAAAGCTGATGTAAACTATGCATGTTTTCAAGCTTTTATTAAAGGCTGAAGCACATCCCAGCCACAATCTATGTGCTTCAGTCTGGCTACATATCACTTTGTTTATATATTTTTTTTATTGTAACTATATGTCAGCTGTATGATGAAACAATATGTCAAGTGTTATGTGTGAAGCATTTGAACTCAAGGCAAATATCCCTTTTGGGGACAATGAAGTATCTAATAAAGTCGTAGGACTATAGCAAAGACATCGTTGGAAAGGTCTCAACCTGGAGAGTAACAAATGTCAGTCTGAAGAGGATACATTACTCCAGCTTTGAAATATTGACATCTGAACCTTGAACCCAGTACATGTTTGAAGGCTTGTCATTTAGCAACAGAAGGTGCTACACACATAGGACCAGCTGTTATAGAAAGCTCTGGACCTCAGCTGTCATTTAGATATGGTCTCCAAAGTTTACCCACTGTAAGCAGTGTCAAATATGGTAATAAGCTATTTTCACCTATTTAACGGTTCGATTTTTTAAATCTGATGACACCAGTGTGTTCCCCATCGCAACACATCCCAGGGTGTATCCAAAATTATACACTACCAACTTTTACTTATGAGGAATATAGCAATATATTTAAAAACTACAACTCCCACTATAGACGCGTCCCAGAACCTGTTACAAAGCTAATTTACTTGTAGTTCTTCCGGGGTGGTTGGCTGGACTTGTTCAGCTCCTGTGTTTCTGCTGTCTGCCGTGAATGGGCTTCATTCCATTTCAGATTGCCGCCGCCCGCCGGTTGACCGAGCAAACACATTAAACTGTATTTCATTATTATTGTTATCTTCATTGTTTAAATCCTCAAATACAACGTTAGACAAAAACATCAATATTACGAATATCATGTATTTGTATCTTTCCTATCTGCCGAGCGGTAATTACTACGTCACTTCCGGAATATTTCGTTGATTTTTTTAAACGTTATTACGGTGTGTGACTTACTGGAACAAAACAGCAACGTGTTGTTGTTGGTGACAAAACCACTGATTAAATATGTGTACATTGAAGCGATATTGTTGTTAAAGACCCGCTGATCGCTGTCCGATTCTCTAATATTAATGGCCGCATTTCATTGTGGGATATCGGCTTTGAATGCATCCAACTCGGCTCATATCATAGGCTACTACAGCATACTGTGATATTTCACCGGTAATGGGACCGAAATATTATTAAAATAAAGAAATTAATACCATGATAACATCTAAATAAATGTTGATACATGTAGCGTTTATAGTTTTAAAAATATTAAACAACAAAGCAATCCAGCTTCCCAGACCGAAATAATAACATTAAAAGAAATGCATATAAACCATGATAAGATCTGGTGAATAAATGTTGATTAAAACAGCGGTTATTGGGCTAAAAATACCAATAATAGCAAAGCTGTATACAGCTTCTCTGCTGCAGCCGACTGGCAGAACGAATCATGCTGTGATCACGAAAGATGCTTCCCATTGAAATACATTGGTTTAAATAACATGCTCAGCATCACGAAAAAAAAAACGAGACAAACGTGTCCGTGTACACAAATCAATAGATTAAATTACGTGACCATATCACGAACTGCTGTGACACCGGGTTGGCCAGAAAATATGCACAAGTTGCATTCAAAGGCCTGTAACAATTCAATCAAATTTTAATTGTCTCAGAAGTAATTGCAATTAACAATATAATTGTCTCTTTCTGTCTAATTTAAAAATATTTATCTATTACTTTTCCAAACAAAACAAAGTGTTGAATGAATCCCAGGATCCATCTTTTGTTATATATCACTATTATGTGACTCATATAGTGTAATAACACAGGTACACAGCCTATGAAGTTAAGAGATAAACGTGTCCATGTACACAAATCAATAGATTAAAATTACGTGACCATATCACAAACTGCCGTGAGACTGGGTTGCTTCTGGCATATGAAAGGTCCAATATATGAATCTGCATGTTGGTCAGCTTCCTAGCTTGTCATTGAAGCTGTGGTAGGAACTTTATTTTTTGCGTTGTTGGGGAAGAATTCCGTAATAATCCTTAAGCATATTGTAATTCATGTGGTCTGAGAGAAAACTAGACATATGCACCTCTTCTTGGCTCTGTTGGCTTTAGATAATCTAGCCGTAACAGGAGACTTTGGCCAATCCCGGGTCATTTCAGAGAGACAGCGTTCCTATTGGCTGTTCTGCTCTTGCATTGCCTGTGCAACAGAGAGGGGAGAGGAAGAGCTGCAGAAAAATGTCTCTCTACTTTACATTCTGGTGTTTGTTTGCATTCTACCCACTGCAGCTTTAACATTTGTTAGGTGGAAACTGAATAAAATGTAAGTTGTCTTAAAAATATATATATATTCATAATACTGCATGTTGATACCATCTTATGTTTCATTGTCATGGATAGATGAGGAAATATAACTCTTTACTGATCCCTGTCGGGAACATCCATCATATGCAAGCAGGCCCGGGGTCTCAGGGCAAAGGTGTCTTGCTCAATGGCACTTTGGCAGTTCCTCCCAATATTTAGATGAGGTGGATTTGTCCCCCTCAAAAAATAAGATTGGTTTTGGGAGATTAAGTCCACATTGTCACTTTTTGTGTGTTGCTTTTTACGACATTTTAGTGATTTCTTTTGGACCTTTTGTGAAGCTTTTTACAATGTTTTTCTTCAACATTTTCAGAAGTTTACTTACTGAGCATCTTTGTATGAGATAATTTTAAATAACAGAAAATGTATTGTATTTTTACTGTAGCTACACACATCATTTCTGCTTTTTTAATTCCAGCAAAGTCTGGGTAATGAGCTACTAAAGAATCTATACTTGTATTACGTAACATTATTTTACAGATTTAGTGTGCATGAAATGAATGTGTTTGACGCAGAAACGTTTCTGGGGGATATGACCCCCAGAGCCCTTGGTTTTAATGCAAACTATACATACGCCCTAGCTTTATCTTTTATATGTCACTCCTGCAGTCACAAAGCTCCCTGAAGGACAATTTGTTAAGTAAAAAACATTTACTCACATTTTCAGCTAAGGGCCCTTAGTGGGCCCTTCTTTTATTATTGATTTATCTGCAGATATTGTTTTTGGACATTTTTATTAATAATTTTATTAATTATTTTGTCTAGGAACTATACAGTATAGCATTTTTGCTTTTAATATTTAAAAAATGTGCTTGCATGCAGTTAATCAGTTAATTGTTTAAGCTTTTGTTCCTCTGTCTTGCCCAATATTTTCATTTATTAGACATTGGTAAGGTATCACTGTTAGTTTAACTGAAATAAACTGTCTACACTGTGGCACCTTTTTAACAATTTTTTATATAATCATTTAATCTCTGATATTTTATCTTTTGAAGAAAAGTGAGACACTTTCAAAGAAGGTGAAATTACTTCCTAAGGATGTGGTGTATTTTTCGGAGTGCAGTACTACAGTAGACGGGACAGAGCTGTCTGGCAGCTAGACAGTGCAGCGGTACTGACAGGAACAATTGCTCCAAATCTGGACACTGTAATCAGCCTATCCATTTTGCTGAAGTGTCCCGCTGTTGGCAGGGGTGATTCTAGGAATTTTTCAGTGGAGGGGCGGGGACCAATAATCAGTCAGAATACACCATAGAAAATCTTCTTGGAAATATTGGATAGTATAGAACAACATAAATACTGTATGTATACATAACATTACATAACTGTTAACATAACCATATTTATTATTAATTTAACTTGTTTTCATTTTAAACAAATTGTATATCCAAATACAATACACATTTTCTATAGGCTCAGTGTGCCACTTTTTTAAAAAAACGATTCCAGTGCTGGTTCCATGGTATCAGAATTTTGGATAGTCACCATGGAAACATAAATTGGCCATGTGTCAAGGGCTGGGAAGATCGGCAGAGCAGGCAGCCAAGTGATATGATAAAGGAGACTTTTTGCGTCAGTAACAAACGCCAAAGGCCCCTGACCAAGCATTGCTTTTTGACGTGATGGAAGTGAGGATGTGTTTGTTCAGTGGGTGCCGGTGCCACCCTGTGCCCCCCCTTCTAGCCCCGCTCCTGGGTGTTGGGCTTCTCTGGGAGCCAGGAGCAGCTCTGTCCTGCTACCATGTAATCTGTCCACCTCTTCAACTCAACACAACTCTCCTCCAGCAGCTCCTTGTTGCCTTTGTGTGGCTGAGAGAATGGTAGAGTTGGGGCTGTTTAATAGTTTTGCTGGGGGGTCCTTGTGTTTCAGTATGTGTTGCTGGCTGGGAGCCTTGTACTGAAAGGGGGGGGGGGGGGGGGTAGGGCTCCACACTCCCTTTTTATACACCAGAAATAAACAGGATTTTTAATGTACTATGCTCTCCAGAGAAACACATTGTAGTTTCATTCATTTCTTGATTCGTGCAACTCGCTCCTGATATTTCTTGTTGCTGATTCATGCTTTGTTAAAGCCTAATAGCAATGTGTACCCTCTGGAACCTTTCATGTGGATGCGTTGAAACTGATGTGTGTGTGTGTGTGTGTGTGCAGCTTGTTTGTGATGTTTGTGTTGGTGAAGACAAACAGACTTTGACCTTTTTATCTTCTATCTTTCTGTAGGTGGCAGACCTGAGCTACATTTGTGGTCAGAAACGGTATCGAAATAGTTTTTTTCTTAATGCGAGAGATCCCATTATTATGAGATGTAAAAAAACAGTGCAGGGTCCAGGATGGACTTTTTCTTTGACTGGACTCTGCAGTGGCTTCCAGGTTTTTCATTGTTGTTTATGGCGTGCCAGTTTATTACAACATATGCATTTGGACTTGATGTTGAAATTCATGTACTTAAAATGTTGTAACTCCTAGTGTCAATAACTGAAAAAACATCCACGTTTTTTGGACCTCCTGCTATTCTCATGTTCAGTACAATTTAAACGTGCAAGAGTAGAAAAACTTAAATGTATTAGTGTATAAGCAGAAAGCAACCAGATTGTCAGGGGTTGAAGTCGTTGGGCCTTGTGTCTATCTACAGACTGGATCATAAAATAGCAAAACCACAACACATTTACGAGGTTGAGGCAGAGTGTAGGGCAGCAACAAACAATGACTTTAATTGTTAATCTATCAATATTTTTTTTATTCATTGATTCACTGTCTAGTCCAGGGCTATTCAATTACAAATTCACTTGGGCCAGATTTTCAAACCGAGAAAGGTCAGTTGGGCCAGTCATTTCAGCGGCGAAGCAGCTTGTAATGACAAATTTTAAAACCAACACAAACAAATTTATTGAAAAACATGTAAGGTTTATTCATTGTTTCTCTTTTAACTTTGGTCAGTTTGCACAGCAAAAGGTGCATAGAAAACAATAAAAGAGCTAACTGAACAGAATCTAAGGTAGCTCCTACTTTTTCCACTTACAAAAGAAAAGAAACTGACCTAGGCACCTCTTGCCTAGGCCTACCTATAGGCTACATATCTGACCTATCTGATCACAAAGTGCATAAAACAAAATAGTGCACAGTAGGCAATTCGCAATAACATTAAGTTTCCTTTTGAAATAAAATAAACATCTTGCTCATATTTGACCCATGCAGGAACATCTCAAAGTGCATAAAAATAAAAAGTGCACAGTATTCACAACTATAACTAACTACACAAAGTGTACTACTGCACATTGAGGGAACATATTTTAAATCACCACCATGTGTGATTATGCATGCCTTTGTTACACATCCCACATTATATTGATGTAGGTAGGCTACATTTACCCTGCTGACTTAGTGGGAGAAGTGACATTTTTTGTTTTGAACGAGAGCAGTGACTTTAGGCTCGTAAGTTGTCATTGCAATCCGAAGACATTGGTGGAGAGTACGGTCAGTCAGGGAGCAACGAGAGTTGCTTTTTATGGAGTTCATGTGTGAAAAACTTGACTCACATGTGTACGTTGATCCAAACATACTGAGCATGACGATCGCTACTTTCTTAATGTTAGGGAACTGATGTACGTTGACATCAGTCCAAAACATTACAGGCCCGTTAGTGCAAAGCTCCTGTGCCATGGTTACAGATGACTGCATGTCAACAAGTTCGAGTGTGAATTTCCCCTCGTCAATGGAAGGGACCACTTCCTTTGCTCTGGCGGATAAGTCGCCTTCTATTGCAACAGTGAACGGGTCTCTGGCAAAAACGGCCACCTCTGTGGGCAGAACAAGTCCATCCAATCGACCAGCAAAGTTCTTTTTCAGGCTCGCAATGAAATCTGTCATCACATCCGTGATTTGTGCGGGGGATGAGATGCATTTGCGGAGTGTCGGAAAATGCAGCATTCGGCCTGTGCTCAAATCAGTTGCGAAAAGGTCCAGTTTAACTTGGAATGCGCGCATCTGTCCCACAAGGTCGATGACAGTTTTGTCTCTGCCTTGTAGTCCCAAATTGAGATCATTCAGGTGTTTGAATATGTCGCTCAGAAAGCAAGCATCAGCCATGAAGTTGTCGTCCAGTATGCGACTCAAGTGCGTTTCTGCCTTTTTTTGCTTGCTGCTGCGGAGGAAAGTTATGATCTCCTCTCTGAGACCACAGAAACGCTCCAGTGCTTTGCCTTTGGACAGCCACCTCACGTCATTATGCAAAAGCAGGTCTTGGTGCTCAGCAGACATTTCTGACAGCAGCATGCGGAATAAGCGGTGTTGGAGGCTTGATGTGGAGCGAATAAAATTAATTGTAGCCATCACGCTGTCCATTGTCGTTTTGAGCGCCCCACTTAGTTTTGCGCACAACACCGCCAGATGCACAATGCAGTGTAAGGAGATCAACTGAGGTGCTACAGCGGACCAACGTGCTGCCAAACCATTCACTTTCCCTGTCATGGAGGGAGCCCCATCTGTCACAAGCATGCACACACGCTTCATATCCAGACAATTGTCTTTTAAAAAAAGCAGAAATTTTCCCAAAGACTATATCGCCAGTTGTGTGTCCTTCTAACGGCAGTAGGGTGAGCAGCTCCTCTCGGAAGCATTTGCCGTCAAAAAAACGGACATATATGCACAACTGAGCAGTATCAGTTTTGTCTGTGGACTCATCTACTGCTATAGACATAGTGTCAGCTTTCCTCAGGTCTCCTAACATCGTTTCATACACATCTGCAGCAAGAATTTCAACTCTCCAACTGTTGGAAGTATCTGACAGGGGTACGTTTTTTATAGCAGATGCCACGCTCGTTTTAATTTTATCGTCATTTATCACCTCATCCACGATGGCCAGCATACAGTCCTTCACGGTTTCAGAGTCTGTGAATGGCCTTTTCTTTTTTGCCAATATCCAGGAAACACGAAGGGATGCTGCGGTAGCTCTCTCTTGGGCTGTAAATGACCGTACCATGGTAACACTGCTCCGGTTGTAAGATGCAATCAAACTCTGCACTTTTGCAGCCCTCTCTTGAGATCCCTCAGGAAAATTGCTGCGGAAAGTCTGGTGTTTCTCAACGTGGTGCCGCCGCAGATTGTAATCTTTAAGTACTGCAACGCACTCATTACAAATCAAACACATCGGTTTGGCATTTGGATGTGGCGGTAAAATAAACAAGTATTTGTCAGTCCAGGCAGGGTTAAACTGACGGTTTTCATTGTCAATTTTACGTTTCAGTGATGAGAAAGACATATTGATAGTAATGTAGGCTACTACCGGCACAGCACGCTCTGCATTGTTTACATGTTGGTAGTTTTGGCGGGACGCAAAATTACCAATCCCACTATGGCCACGCCAAGACCCGCCCTACGAAGCAGTTCGATTGGTTGGGGTTAGGCATTTCACCTTGAGTGGTTAAGGTTAGGGTTAGGGGATTGGTCAGGGGACCTGTACATGGACACCTGGCCAATAGTAGTGTGTGAATGCTATTGAAGGGCGGGTCTTGGCGTGGCCATAGTGGGGGAAAAAATATCGCTGGCGGGACCCTATTTTCCCTTTTATACTTTCTATTGCGGGACCACGGGCTGGGCCACTCTGAGGTTGCTTCTGGGCCGCATGTGGCCCGCGGGCCGCCAAATGAATAGCCCTGGTCTAGTCTAATCTAATGTGTAAAAACAGCAATCTTAACTTCAAAAAAGATGGTACCAAAAAATGTTTGGCATTTTTGCTTGATAGGTGACAAATAATTAGTCAATTATCATTATTATTATGGGTTAATCAAATTGTGAAATTAGGGTTTGCCCAATTCAGCAAAAATACTGTATGAAGGATTACGTTATAACCAAGCAAGAGAAGAAGTGTTTGAGCAAATGTATTCATGTAATAATCACGTAAACCAGTCTTTTTTCCTTTTAAACCAGTGAATTGAAGTAATCTCAGTTTCAAATTTGAGAATTACCTTTTTTAAAGATGCTATGAAGATATTTAATCAAATGGTAATACAGTAGGATCAGGGCCTTTCCAGAGACTAAAAACTTCCCAACTAGGGCTGGGCAATATGGAGAAAATCAAATATCCCGATTCTTTTTCATTTCTTTGGCTTTTCCACCTTTTTTATATATATATATATATATATATATATATATATATATATATATATATATATATATATATATATATATATATATATATATATATATATATATATATATATATATATATATATATATATATATATATATATATATATATGGTATTGCCTATGGTATTGTCTTTTTCCCAGATAGCAATGAGTCGGCGGACCACCAGCGGTGCTCCAGAGGCAGTAAGCGTCAGAATGGCGTAATCGCAAACACGTTTGCTGGCGCACCACCGGTGGCAGCCGCTTTTTAAAAGCGGTAGCCGCCTTCCTACCGCCTTCGTTCCGCTGTTCTGCTGCCGTTCAGACACCTTGTAGAACTGCCAGACCGGTGAATGTAGGGAGGCCGCCGTTTTAGCTCCATGTAGAAAATGTTCTCAGGAGTAGTGCGCTCTTAATACATCCATGGTATTGCGTCATCTGATCGGCATTTATGGAGACTGTCACTGCGCGATCTGAGTCTCAACGCGATCTGAGTCGCGTCGAGTTGCGCATGCTCAGATGTAAACAATTTACGGCATAACGACAATAACGGAAGATGGGAACAGCAATAATCAAAGATATGGAAGATGGTAATGGCAGTAATGTATTATTTAGCGTAAAGCATCACATGTTCACGGCATGATCCCTCACGTCAGTTAATAAAAAATAAAAAAAAGTCAGTAAAAATGGAGCTACATGACCAAGTTGGTTCACTGCTGGCTACAAGTTAGCAATCAAACACAACAACGGCTGTTACTGGAATGGCATTTTGAGCTAACGTTAGCAATCAGACAATCATAGATAGCATTTGATAACTAAAACGTTTTAGAAATGATTTCCACCTTCTATATCTTCTATTATTGCTGTTCCCATCTTCTGTTATTGTCGTTATGCCGTAAATTGTTTAAATCTGAGCATGCGCAACTCGACGCGACTCAGATCGCGTTGAGACTCAGATCGCGCAGTGACAGAGACCACCGATCAAACCAGAGTGATAGAGAAAAGGCTCGTTCAAGATGAACTGCTCCTCGCCTGTAAAGTGGACGAGAGCAGGCGGCAGCAGCGGGGGCGGTGACAAAAGTCCGCTGTGAAGTCGGACAGTTTCCAGCCACATCCAGCAGCCTGCAGGCTGAACAGGAAGTCACAGAAACACGGTGGTCCGATTCTGATTTAATATAATGTTATCAGACCCATATATCAGCCTGTACACAGTCTCCAGTTGTTCTTATTATGACAGAGTAGCTGTCAACATGCTCTACATGTGATCTGTTGCTGATTTTAATAACAACCTACTGTAGATGATCTGTAATCTGAACAGATTTAGTCTCTCTGACTTCCAAACATAACTATCAGCCACACAGCATGTGATTTGTACAGAATAAGCCTTTAAATCAGACACACAGCAGTTAAAATCCCTCTGATTCAAAATCAATAAAAAGTTTATATAAAACGTCATCATGTTGTCGATTCTGAACCAATCAGCTGTTAGATCACCTGAGAGGCCGGCGTTTCCCAGCATGCCTTGTGTCCGCCTGGGTCTTGCAGTCGGTGAAAAGCAACTGCGCTACCTGCGTCTCCGAACTGCGGCCGCCTTGCTCTCGTGAGATTATCGTTGCTACGTGTGCATGACGTCAGAGCAAGTCGGGATCAAGTCGGACACAAATCTAACCGGCATGCAACGGGCGGCGATCGCCGGTGATCGATTCTGCGCAGATCTGCGCAGATCTGGCTCATCTTGAACGAGCCTAATGACAGAGTGGCGACACTCCCATTGGACTCCGTTGTACGCTTTTTGCCGCCTACTTCCGGGGTATGCAGTCTCGCATAGTTCCAAACAATCGGACTCCATTCATTTCCATTGCTGGCTGTCGAGTAACTTCTGAGGTAAGTTGATTAAATAGCTACCTTTTTTGAATTGTGAACTGTCTGTATTTTATCAGAGGCCCTTTATGATGCATATACTGATCTTTATTTGTATGTTCTCAGCGTAATTATATATATATTTGTTATCTTGGTAGCCGGCCGATTGCCTGCTAGTTTGTTAGCTCGTTTGCTAGTTTGTTAGCTTGACTTCACCAGCTGTAAAGGTATCTCCAGGGGTAAGTTGATTAAATAGCTAGCTACCTCTTTTGAATTGTCAACTCTCTATATTTTACCAGAGGCCCTTTATGATGCATATACCGATCTTTATTTGTATGTGCACAGCGTTATTAGCTAGCTATATACGACCAATTGCCTGCTAGTTTGTTAGCTCGACTTCGCCAGCTGCACCAACAATTACTAAGTTTAGTAGTGAATCTATGACAACTTTTATTTAGTTAGTTATTGATGTTGGATTACTAGGATCAGTACGGTTGATTAAGGACGGATTTTATTTAGGTTATATCTGCTGAACCTGACGGTGTTAGCTAGTCAGCTGAGTACTGCAAGCTAGTAGAAATAAGGTTGCGTTTGAACCATTGAAAGGGCTGTTGGATTACATGTATGAATACAAATTATTCCACACAAAAATATCAGTAAGTGATGTAAGACAATGACATATGTTTAAATTTGAAAAAGTGTTAAGGCAAATTTCAGTTTTTTTTTCACTGTTGATTTAACTTTTTTTTAAGTTCAATAATTGCAACATATTTCCAGAAGTCAATAAGTAATCATTAAATTATTGAGATTTCAATATTGACCAAAATAATTATGATCATATTTCTTTCCATATTCGAGCAGCCCTAGCTGGTGCTGGCAACGACTGCTGGCTGCTGATAGCGGTAACTGCTGGTGGCGACTGCTGGCTGCTGATAGCGGTAACTGCTGGTGGCGACTGCTGGCTGCTGAAAGAAGAGGTGACTGGAGGCTGCAGACGGTGTGCCGGGAATGGAGAGGCCAAATACATCCATGGCAACCAGTAAGATGTTTAGCAGTGGCCTAGATGTTATGACCTTAGGTTAGGAGGTCTACTGTGTTAAAATTGGCTTCTTAGTCTGACTCTTGCTGCCAAGGTACCCCTTATCACGGTTGTTTACCTTCCTCTCAGCCATGATGCACTTTAATTGAATCCTTAACCCCAGCCTGATATATGTGGAGGATTTTTTTTGTTTATTAATCACTTATACTATTCCCCCCTGTTCCTTGACTTTGTTGTTGTTTTTTCAAGTAAGGACCTGTTCACACATTTGTTGTTCTTTTTCCTCTCATGACTAACTTTGTTTTATTTATTGATACCCCCTGGCTCTACTTTGTTGCTCTTATTCATACTTGTTCCCACTTGTTTTTTGTTCCACAAACCTCAGCCTGATATATGTGGAGAGGATTTTTTTTTTTTCAAAACACTCAGCATCTCAAACTCTTCCCCAAAAACTCCTGGCTCCAGCTTTACATGCAGCATCCTACTTTGCAGTGTGTGGATGTTAGGCAGTAGAATCTGCATTTGCTGGAGGATTTTTATAACCAGTGGTGCCAGCAGTAAATCTTATTTGTATTGCTTTTTTTTAATTGTCTCCTTTTCCCACTGTATAACTTTTTTCTGTACTTGTTCTTGTTGTGTCACTCATTGTTTAATAAAAAAAATACATTTCATTCATTCATCCAAGTGTAATGAGTTGTTATTCTTTAATATGTTTGATACTTTGCATATGGCTTAGTCTTAAAATGATTGTGGTTGTGTGGTAAACTCCTGCCTCATGAGAAGAAGTGGGCTGGACACTAAATGCTGAATGGACTGTTGCTACTCTACTCTGCTTTCTCAGTCGCTCTCTGACCACGGGTAAGTGAATCGGAATTACAAGGAAAATACAATAGTCCAGATGTGCAAAAAAGAACATCTTTAATCATCTTTGATTTAAAAACCGATGTAGTAAGGTTAAGGTTAAGCCACTAAAGACAGTAGCCTAGTTCTACCCATGCTAACAAGGACGTGAAGCTTTCCCTCCAAAACCTAAAAACGTATCTATACATAGCTTTCAGTTGTTACCCTACAAAATGTAAAACTGACATTTACAAAATATGCAATAACAATCAAACAAGTACATGGGTATGTGTTTTTATTTATATTTACCATTCAATATCGCAATCGCTGCTGTCAGTCCCATAGTAGAACATGACAGTGCTGCGTGTGTTTGGAACTATACAGGCTTACTTTTTGCCACAGCTGATACATTATCCAGACTTCTTTCAGCAGATTGATAGCTAGATGGTGTGGATAGAATGAGCTTTCTCTCCTGGAAGTATGGACATTACTTCTTGCTCATTGAAATTAAAGACAAAAATGTAGTGGTGAGAACCTATCCACATCTAAGAGTAGCAAATCAAATCTTATGAAGCAACTGTTGATTGCTACGTATGATGTTGATGACATGCATCCTCTGTCAACTG
This sequence comes from Gymnocephalus cernua, assembly GCA_023631565.1. NCBI lineage: Eukaryota > Metazoa > Chordata > Actinopteri > Perciformes > Percidae > Gymnocephalus > Gymnocephalus cernua. Next base: position 24,051,987 of record CM042444.1, read on the forward strand.
TTTTACAATAAATCTAAAAATTATGTTTGTGCTTGACTGTTCAGTACTGTTCATATTTACATTTAAAAAGCAGACATAAAAGTAACTTATAAGTTACTTTCCCTAGTAAATAATTACCTTTGATATACAATAATTGGTAAAGTAATTCAATTACTTTTAAAAGAACTAACTAGTAACTGTAATTACTAATTTTCAGTAACTTTCCCAACACTGGTTTTCAGATAGTAGAACCTTAGACTGTTGCTCAGCATCTCCATCAGGATGATTGTCCCCATGTTTGTCCCTATATTTGAATGGAGTATTGTGCATAACTTGAGTTTTTGTATATTGGAAATTAAAAAAAAAGAAAGAAAGAAAGAAAGAAAGAAGCAGCCATGTAGGCAATATATGAATGAATCAGTGGCATAAAAGACAGAGTTGCATTGAGATAGTGCCCTTTGACCCTTGCCTGCCTGGTGGTTTACCATGGAAGGCTGCCATGAACACCAGTCTGTCCAAAGCTCAAACTTCTGCTAGACATTCTGACAAAACAGTTTTTTTACATAGTCACTGGTTAAAAGTCTGACTGTTGAGCCACGCAGCCCGCAGAAGTAAGTGAGCTCTTAAATCTTTTTGATCTCATTTGATTCTTTGTGCAGGTTGGTGAAATGTTTAACTTCAGGCTTTCAAGGCAACATTGATCAAATACTTATTTTAATTTAGGTAAATCTAGGCTGTGAATATTTAATTTTGGCAATTCTGAGAAGGTATTCGGGTGTGAAATGTCAACCAGGAGTTAGTTTTACCATAATTATTTATATTACTGTGCATAACAGTTTGATTTCCCGACATACAGCCAGTCTGAAGTATAATCACCTCCTCCTGTGTAGTTGCTTGTTTTGTAAACCTTGATCTGGTTATGTTTAGCTCTGAAAAGTTCAATTTCCATGGGCACAATAACATTTTCATTTAGCGTATCAGTGGATTAAACAGACAGCATTATCCATGGTCACTCCCGACCAGTGTAACGGCAGAATAATGAGTAGAAACACACTATTCCTGCATGGTTGTCGTATGAAGGGCTGGCTAACTGGACAATCGTCTCTGCCAGTTAGAGGCCTATTAACGTCAAATCCTTTTGAAACAAGAAATCCAGACTGGAAAATTCAGTTTAGCTAAAAAGAAGAAGCTTTAGCTGATAGTCGCTACCATCTTATTGAAGTTGCTTAAATAAATAGTAATTGATTTTAGCCCCTCGTTGCGAGGAATTTAGCTTCTTTCATGGTGATTCTAACAAGGATTAAAATGTGGACTCACATTAGTTATTGGAGGACTGGAGGATTATTATTGCTAGGATTATTGTTATGGTACAGTTTGTTCTGTAGGTGATCGGTGTCAGTCGATTCTCAGTGTATGTCTTCCAGATTTATCTGATGGTTAAAAAACAGTTTATCTGAGTTGATATTGGCTGCATCCCAATTCAGAGACTGACTTAACCATTGAACTTGAACCATACAGCCTCCCAGACTCAAATGTTTCCAAGTCACTATGCCCTGAAAATAAAAACTGGGAAAAGTTACATGGTACCTGAATTTACAGTACAAGCTGTGATGTTTAACATCAACATATGAAGGACATAGTGTACTAAGTGAAAATCATATCTGCTGTATCTACAGAAATGTATCTGTAAATCTCTGTGATCAACAACATGTTTGGACTGGCTATGTGTCCAAAATAAGATTAAAGAAGGTTGTAGGGCTGCATTTGTTGGCCTGTTAATGACATTTTAATTCTAGAAAATTCTTGAGATCCACCTCCTAAATTAGGACATTATTGTGCTCATACCCTGTATTCAGAGTGAACAGGTAAGGATGCATTGTTTTGCTCAATGCCACTTTGACCTGACATGTCATACACGTGTTGACTGTTAATGCGACCTCGCAACCGTTTAGCATAGGGTCTCCTGTCTAGGGTTGGGTACGGAAACCCGGTGCCAATATCCGGGTTCCTATACAGAAAAAGTTCCTATACAACCGGTATGGACCTGACTGAATGGCAGCAGGTAACGTTAGCCTACCAATAGCTAATAGCTGGCTGATTAAAATACTGAAAGCTAAAGAGTCTAAAGTGTGGCTGTATAGGATTCCAACACCGGGACATACAACTGCAGCTAAAGACACAAAGTAGTCTAGCTGGGACAGTCGGCGGTAGAGAAACAACACAGACAGGACTTAATGGTGCATTCAAATGCACCTCATAAACTCATGGTGCATTCAAGTGCACCTTGAGAAACTCAAGCTGTTGTTGACGCTTGCGTATCAGTACTCCTGCCTGCAAACAAAATGGGGGCGTGCCGACCGCCATCTACTGTAGCTAACACACTGACTATGGAGAATTAGCTCATACAGCCACACTTCTAAATATCCAAACTATCCCTTATCCCTTTTTATTTCTTACAAAATAAATGTTGAATTCATAAGCAATAAAATGTGCCTTTGCTCAGTTCAACACACCCAGGGGCTGCTGTAACAGCCTGACTTGATCTGGTATGACCAGTAGCTTATGGTGGCTAATGTTAGCTAACGTTAGCAAACATCAGATAGATATTGTGTAAGTGACCTAATGTCAATTTTAGCATGTAACATCCTCTGGCCACAGTTCAGTTCTTGCTATTCAGCAAAAGATAAGGCCCACTTTCATGTGAATTGGGGCTAAAGCCAAAATGAATAGTTTTGTCAACTCTTCAGAACCTTTGTGCTATGGATGAAAGTGGATTCTCACAGTTCTTGCTCACTTTGTATCCTGTACTCAAGAATGTCTTCTCTCTTAGTGCTGTAGAATATCAAAGGCAAACATCACAAAAGATACGTAAAAACCCCAAACCTCCCAGACATTCCAGTTGTGTGTTTCTATTGTGATTCACGGTGTCTGAGGTTCACTGTGCATAGCTACCGGCTGCTTTGCTGTGGATTCTTGCACTGATTAACCAGCTGGTGTCTTCTGTGGCACAGTTTTGGTTACAGTATTATTTATTTAGCAATCTGCGTGAGGTCACATAGGCTTTTATATTCCGTCTCGGTAACAACTGTTCATAGTTTAAATACACTGTTAATAATTCAAAGTTGTTCTCTTCACCTTTGACACAGTAAGTAAACTGTGCGTCATTTTACTTAAAGTCTGTGGGAACACAATTTTTGGACTGGTACCAAGGATTTACAGAAACTCTAGACTGATTACAAAACCTATTCAGGAGGGTTAGGTTTGGGTTAAAATGTAGTGGCCATCATGCACGGGCACAAGGGGATCATAGATAAAATCACTTGAAAAACTCCTTTTAAAAAACCCTGGTTTGGTTATTTATAAAGCCATCTAAAAGGAGTAAGAGTGTTTTAAATACAGATTAAAGGAACCACTGGACAGGATGGTCAGTGGGAGTTACTTTCACAAATATTCCAATGATCTACCCCAATCTTGATCTTTCCCCCGGCTTTTAATCAATTTTAAACAATGATGAATATTTAAATAATGATAACTAAAAGGTTCAAAAAGTATTACGTTCTAATAACATTCAATAGCATAATATACATTTAAACTAATCTAAAACAATTCATGGGGTTAAAAACACACTGTTTGAGTTAGGGTTAGGTGCATGCTCATGTCATTGGTCATTAGCATAACCAAAGCTACATTAGGCTACCTGTTTACAAAAACGTTCAATTCCCGATCAATCAATTGATCAATCAGCAACGTGCAATGCAACTCTGGTCTTTTTTGATACAGAAACTGAAACGGTTTTGAAGGTGTGAATTAATTTTGGTTAAAAAAAATAATTCGCTCATCATCTTCATTTATATTAAATAAGTATCTCATTAAGTGTTTTGTCAAAAAATGTCTTCCTACACTCCAACAGAAAGTTCAACACTGTTCTGCTTCAAATTTTATTCTAAGACAGCAAAAGTGTCACTTTTAAATTGTCCTGTTCAAACTTAGCTGCTTTGCCATCATGTTTACTGAGAGGCAAATATTAGAATTACACAACTCTCATTTCTTGTTATTGCTTCATTGCATTTAAAAATAGTTTTGCTTCTTGTGCTGTATGTTCCTTTATTTAGAAGACAAAAGGTGCACTCAGACAGCGAGCAGTTGCAGCTTAAAATGGAGAAAATGATTAGTAATATGACACAATATAGCAAGTTTTGCTAAGTACAATCATAAACACTGCTAGACTGTCCTAGACTGAAAACCGTTTGCTTTTGATAAATCAAAGTATTTGACATATTGTAAATTTGACCAGATAGTGCTAGACAGGGATTCCAGGAGATCAACCAAAACAACAATTCATCTGTTGGGAAAGATGAATGGCTCTACCAAATTTCATGGCAATACATTCGATAGTAGTTGTCATATTTCAGTCTGGACCAAGTGTTGGGTTGAATGACCAACATTAAAAACAAAAAACATTAAGCATAACAAAAGAAATGTGGAATGAACTGTTTAACATTTGTGAACAATGAACAATACTAGGGCTGGGTATTGTTAAAAAATATTCAATATCGGTACTGATACCAATACCGTGACTTTGATACTGGTTTCTAAACAGTCCTTTTTTTTATATGAATTTTATAAAACAAAAAGAAATTGCAACATTACACGTGTAATGGTACAAATCTTTTTATTTATTTTTCCCGTCTCTCTGTGTAACGTAGAGTTTTTCCTGCGTGTCTCTACGACGTGTGATGTTAGACAGCCAATCACAAACATTATCTGATCTTGGTAGCATCTGTGAGCTTATTGGCTCACAGATGCTGCTGAGATTTACTCCTTAGGTATAGAAATTGGGTATTAAATGATGCCTAAAAAGTTTTGAATTTGGTAGCCAGCCCTAGTCTCTACATCAGCTCATATGAGTAATTAGGACCTGCTTTACATTGAAATGTACTCGTGGCATCTAAAAGTCTGACTTTTCAACCAAATTAAATTGTTTACCTGCAAACCGACAAATCAGTGCTTGGCGGGAGTGGGTGAGTTGGCTGCCTGTGTGTTTGTGATGTAGCCTTAAATTTTTTTACCGTAACACAGTAAATCTCCCCCTCTGTCACAGAGCTTGTCTTCGCTAGAACATGGACTAAAATTAAAGAGGAACCAGCTGCATCATATTCATCACCTCTGTGGACATATACACGCTTGCGTCACCCTGACATGGCCTCCTCCCCCGGGCTGGTTGCTAACACGTTACCACTGCTTCAGCAACAGGAGGTGGACTCCAGTAAATCTTCCGAGCGGCCTAGCACCCCTGGACTCCTGTCCGCCGTATACAGCCCTCCTCTGGGCATGGACAGCCACCCCGTCTGCATCCCCTCTCCGTACGCGGACAGCAGCCACGAGTACAACCACGGCCACGGACCTCTGACCTTCTACGGTCCGTCCATGCTGAGCTATTCCAGGCCGCCCGTCGCTGACAGCCCGTCGTCTCTGTGCCCCTCCCTCAGCCCGTCAGCCTTCTGGCCCTCCCACAGCCACCCCAACGTGCCCTCACTGGCTCTGCGCTGCTCTCAGCCACTCGTCTACAATGAACCCAGCCCACATGCAGCCTGGCTGGAGCCCAAAACCCACAGCATAAACGCCAACAGGTAGGTGTCCTGACAATGATCCATGGATGGACAGAGCATAGCAATAATACCTGCTGATAGAGTTTGAGGGTAAAATGTTTAGAAATTGAAAACCTTTTGCCATTACATTCTCTAGAACCGGGGTCTTTAAAGGGTTTTTAGCCAAGAAACCTTTAACTGAAAGAGAGATGGATCAGGGACCCACTACTACTACTACTACTACTACATATATTGTATAGAATGAAGTTGCATATTTAACTGGGCCTACAATAACGTGTGGGCAGTCTAAAATACATACCTTTTTAGTGCATAGAATACTAAGCTATTAAAACAATAATTGGCATGATTTTATAAATCATGTTTTTACCTATCTATATACATGTGGCACAGTGAATCCTTAGGGTGAACTGTACCTTAGTGATTACCTATAGGCCAGTAATCCTATCATCATTAAAGCGTAACTCTTGCCAAAATGCAACCTAGGGTGTTTTTGTGAATCTACCAGAGTCAAACTTAAGTTTTAAAAGCATATTTAGGACAGAAGCGCCACCTTTAAGATTTACCGTATTCTTGTTTTTCAGTTAAATGGCCTTTTGAATGGGAGTGCTAGGGGCACTTCTATGATAGCATCAAAATCACTATTTTTAAAACACTACAAACACTGAAAACACTGAAACTTTGCTCAAAGTATCACCAGGGGCTCTACACATGAACTTGAGCATTGAGAACATTGTTTGTGTACACAGAGTTTACTAAAAAGAAAGGTTTTAACAACTCACTGTAGCTGTTAGTGTCTCCGGTCGCCGTCCACCTCGCCAGTCAAAAAGTGTCTGTGTACACAAACAATGTTCTCAATGCTGGAGTTCATGTGTAGAGCCCCTGGTGATACTTGGAGAAAGGTTTCATGTTGTGTCGAGTCTTCTTAATGTTTTAAAAATAGTGATTTTGATGCTATCATAGAAGTGCCCCTAGCTCTCCCATTCAAAAGGCCATTTGACCGAAAAACGAAAATATGGTGAATCTTAGAAGTGGTGCTTCCGTCCTAAATATGCCTTTAAACGAAAGTTTGACTCGGGTACGTTCACAAAAAGACCCTAGGTTGCATTTTGGCAAGAGTTACGCTTTAATAAACAGATTTATATTTGCTAATAATATGTTGTATTGAGTTTCCTCTTAGCGAAATAATAGACATGGAAAAGCCAGCGTTACGTAGAGCTTTTGCGACAGTTGCGATGTTCCTGACAACTATACGCTCGTGCTCCAGGAACTTGAAGAAAAGTTTGCTTGTTAAATCCAGCAATCATGTTACGTTAGAAGCAGCAAAAAGTGGGCGCCTGTGGAGCTCACCTGGTAGACCAGGCGCCCATATATAGAGGTTTACTCCTCGACGCAGCGGCCGCGGGTTCGACTCCGGTCTGCGGCCCTTTGCTGCATGTAATTCTCCCTCTCTCTCCCCTTTCAAGTCTAAACTGTCCTATACAAATAAAGGCCTAAAATGCCAAAGAAAAAAATATCAAGAAGCAGCAAAAACTGAACCGCAGTCCCAGCCTGTAAACCCTCCCGCCCTGATGGCAGCCAGTCAAAGACAGTGGCAGCGGGGTGGGGCAGGGACAAAGGGGTGAAGCGGCATATGCTGCAATCACACAAAATAGGTAAGGTGGTTTGAATATTCTTCAGCTAAGATGATTTATTGGATCATAGGAGAGCCTGCACACAGACATCATTGGAGTTGATTTGGAGTTGGATCTCAGTGTGATGACCAAAGTTGTGTGCCTGCCTGAAGCCCGAGCTAGTTGACTCTTATGCACTGATTTCAGTGGATGGATTACTCTCACCACAACATTTGCTTTAGGATTCATCTCTTTCTCTGTAGTTATACTTTATAATTAGTAATCATATGTGCTACCAGTTGATAGTCAAAATGGCACTGGCTGTGGATGCTGGAGATTTATACACCCCATTATGTTTCAATCATGAACCCTGTGAAGTTTTCGGATGCAATTTTCCAGTTGACTGAAATGTGGCTGTGGAGACGTTTTTTGGCAAAAGAGTACCCATTGGAAGACTAATGACATGATGGTGGTGAATGACAGGCAAAATTTTTCCAAATGTCAAGTTGTCCCCCGTTTTTCACAGAGTCTGTTTCATCCCGCAGCTCCATCATCGGCTGCAACAAGCCGCTGGGAAAGAGACAAGGGGAGGGAGTGGACGGTGTGAACTCCTCCCTGTGTTTGTCTGCTGTGGGGAAGGCCGACATGCACTTCTGCGCCGTGTGCCATGACTACGCCTCGGGGTACCACTACGGTGTGTGGTCCTGCGAGGGCTGCAAGGCTTTCTTCAAGAGGAGCATCCAAGGTATCAACTTCTGTCCAGGATTATTCACCGTCTATTCTAGGGCTGAACGATTTAAAATCTAACGATTCGATTTGCAATTTTTTTTTTCCTAAAGTAAAGTTCAATATTCACTATGAAACAGATAAAACATGTCATGGAGCATTAGAACATGAGACACCATCAAAACTGCTCTATTTTCTTATGCAAGGATGAGAATATGGATATGAATTGCCAGCAATAAGCGTGGAACAGTGAACAGTCAAACACAGTACATTTATCACAAAAGCTAAAGTTATTAGAAAAAACAATTCCAATAAAAAAATATCAGTACTTTATACGCTTTATATGTGCTACGTTTGTGCTGATTCGTGCTGTTAAAAAAACATTTGTACTACTATGTTTTTTAAGTTATTACGCTTTATTACATGCGTGACGTCAGCCAGCCCCCCATTAATGTCCAAATCTCCCCAAAATGGTGTCAATCGTTTGTGCTACGTTTGTGCTGATTTGTGCCGTTTAAAGAAACATTTGTGCTACTTCGGTTTTTACGTTATCAGGCTTTATTTGTTACACGTCTACTATTTGCGCTACAAAGGCTTTTGACACCAGCCATCACTAGAATGAACCTGCCATTACGGTCGACCGCTCAGGAGACATACCGGCATCTCCGCCCCTTGACCACCAGTTGGCTGGCTTTATCCTGAAGGTGAGTTAAATATTCGTAATTTTTCCTATCACACACTACACAGTTATTGTGCCGGACCCGGTTGCAGAGTAGGCTAGCCTAGGCTACAGTGACAGAGGGGGCATTTGCCATTTCCAAGGGGGCACAAGTTTTATTTATTTTTTCATTCAGGGATGATTTTTATTTAAGCAGTGATTGTTAGAATGCATGTCGGAGAATAGCGCTTCGAGAAATTTAAGTTGTATAACTTATGTTGTCAGTTCATTGTTAGCTGGTGATTTTGTTGTTCTTCACCTGCTAGCTAGGTTGCATATGGCTTTAAAAACAATCGGAAGATTGGTGGTTCAATCCCTGGCCCTGCAGTCCCATGTCGAAGTGTCCTTGGGCAAGACACTGAACCCCCTGTTTTCACCGAGTTGCGCATCGGAGTGTAAATGTGTGTGAATGTTTATCTGATGAGCAGGTGGCACCTTGTACGGCAGCCTCGGCCACAGCGTATGAATGTGTGTGAATGGTTCCTGTACTATGTAAAAGTGCTTTGAGTAGTCGTTAAGACTAGAAAAGCGCTATATAAATACAGTCCATTTACATTTACAAACAAATAGCAGTGTTTTTAATCATTTTTGGATGATATGGGGGGCCAGCTTCACGCAGGTGTTTTACGACCAGAGCCCCTTATAACACCCACCACTGCAACCTCTATGCATTAGTTGGCTGGACGTCATTACACACTCAACGCTTAACTCACTGGTATCAACTCATTTACAAATTGTTGCTAGGCAAAGCCCCGCTGTACCTAAACTCCATCCATCCATCCTCGTCCGCTTATCCGTGGTCGGGTCACGGGGGGAGCAGTACCTAAACTCACTGGTCAAAATAGCTTTACCCACCTTGCCTTCGCTCAATCCCATACATCTCTCTGGTCACCCCAAAAGCCCACACCTCCTTGGCCGCCACTCCTTCCAGTTCTCAGCTGCAAATGACTGGAATGAACTACAAAACAAATCCTGAAACTCAAAACCCTTATCCCACTAACTGCCTTTAAAGTACTTCTGTCTGAGCTCCTGTCCAATCACTGTACATGCTAATTGTTCTCCCTTATTCATGCACTTTTTTTGCACACTCTTATCCCATTATCTCTGCCATGCACCGTTACACAGTGGTGGAGGAATTACTGAACCCTGTTCTCACTAGGCGAAATTATGTCACTTCATAATGTTCCCATGGCAACAGGGGGAAATGGCTGCTCTTGTGTGAAGTAAACGCAACATTTTTCAGCTTTCTGTTAAGATATATGTGACTTTTTTTGCAACGAAAATGCGGGTATTATGAAATCATTCAAGCCCCGCATATTTTGCGCGGAAATCGGCAATTTATGCGGCGAAAGTGCGCCGCATTTTGGAAAAAATGCAGCCCCCGCATAAATGGCTGATTATGTATTGAATTCTGCGATCGCATAATCACGTTTTTCTGGAGGGACTGGGGTATCGGGAGCAGCAGTAGTGCTGGGAGCGGTACGCGCCTAGCCAATAAATGCTATTGAAGGGCGGATCTTGGCGTGGCCATAGTGGGATTCGTAATATCGCGAGCGGTACCGGGAGCTGGACAGACTGCCGCCGGTGCAGGAGCCGCTGCTGAAGGCTTCCCTGCGGACTGCAAACGTGTGACGGTCAGGAAGACATTTTGGCAGAGGGAAAAACTGATCAGAAAATGTAACGAAAATGTAATGGAACGTTGTAGAAATGTTGTGGAGTAGAAATTATAGATAATTGCTGCAAAATTATTCTACTTAAGTAAACTACAGATACGTAAAAAATGTACTTAAAGGTGCTGTAGGTAGGATTGTGAAGATCCAGGACTTAGCCAAAAAAACATCAACAACTTCTCAGTCCCTCCTCCCTTTCAGGTAAAGCCCAAAACGGGCTCCTAAGCCCCTCCCCCCACGAGGGAGAATGAATGCGTGTGCATGAGCAGTGATCGACACGCAGTTATACCCCACCATTGCTGTCATACAATTTTTGCACATCTACTGATCTACCACACTAACTAGACCACAATTTGCACTAACTGTATATTATGTAACTGTAATTATGTATATTGACTCTTTACTACATTTCAGCATTTATATAGACTGTCTATTCATTTATATTGTGTTATTACCATATCACTTTCGCATATCCATCGACTTACCTATACCTCACTTTGCACCGGCTTGTAATGCCTACTTAATCAGTATTTATGTAGCCTATTGTATTTTGTGTCTTTGTACTGTATTGAATGTGAAACTGTATGTTGTCTTGCACGTTTATGCCTTATTCTTGGACAGGTTGCCGTTACAAATGAGAATCTGTTCTCAACGGCCTACCTGGTTAAATAAAGGTTAAATAAATTTTTTTTTTAAATTATCTTATGAAAAAACAGTAAATATAATAATAAAAAATGTTACACCAGACATTCAACTAAATATTACACGATTCATTCTTCATGATTAGCTAATCGCTTTCTTTTTCAAATCTCAATTTTAAAATGATTAGAAGTTCAAACCTAGTCTATTCCTCCTCATCCATCGAAATTAATTGTGCAGTATGTCTTTCCTTTCCTTCTTAGGACACAACGACTACATCTGCCCCGCCACAAATCAATGCACTATCGACAAGAACCGACGTAAAAGCTGCCAGGCCTGCCGGCTACGTAAATGCTATGAAGTGGGCATGATGAAGTGTGGTAGGTGCTCATCTGGGTTTTTGATGTTTTTGTCATCTTACTGCAGCAAAAAGTGTGTGAAAAGGTAAAGGTGTTATCATCATCTAATCATTTAAATACTAATGTGTAATCATTTATCAGGATTTTTTGATGCACAAAAATGTACTTCTACTTCTAAAAATACATATTAATAGACATGCCAGCTATTATTTTTCAGGGTATAGCAATCTGAAAGTCAGGCTCTTTTCCAGTAGATGAGATTTTGCCTCCAAGTATCGGCAACACAGTGAATTGAAAGTGTATTTCCCAAAAAAGTCAACTAGTTTCACAGAGTTTCACCACAGAACTGACCAGTGGAAAACAGAGGTCATATTGTATATTAATAGCAACTCAAGACGCAAACAGTAAAACACTTTTGGTCCAGTCAAGAGTGCTGACGTCCAGATTTGAGTTTGTAATTTGTAAATCTGCAAATCACATGTTTTTTCTAGCAGATTCCAGATAGTAGCACTCTTGTCTTTGAAAGCAGCAACTTTGGCTGCAGGGATTTTCATGAAATTTGGACTATTAGTATTTGTAAGAATTAGGCGCTGACCTTGAGGTTTCTGTTAAGTGTGTCATATTTTACGTCAGGACACATTGAGCTCTGTTGATTACTCTGTTGATTCTGTTGAATCTGGTCTGGCTCTTCCACACTTTTCCAAGTGAGAAAATAGTATTAAACGTAGGGATTAAGGGCCTTTGTGTTTATAAATGCCTTTGCTCTACTTAAAGATATATTTTGCTGATTTTAAATCCAGATATGTGTCATGGCAGTGTGTTTTAGATGAACGGTGGTTGGCTCCACTCCTTTGTGCACTGGCACCACAGAGAAAAGCCAAACACTGTTCATCTAAACACACTGTAGAATAGAGCCACACTATTCAGTGACCATCTGCCCACTTTCATGGCATCGACTCATCCATTCTCACCTGCTTTCATTCCCTCCTAATCACGGTCCATACTCACCAGACTTTCCTCCACAGCGCTGGCTAGTCCACACAGCATTCTGGGATTGGAAAAAACATGCTCTGGTTTATTGCCATTTCTTTAAACCAATCACAGTTGTCTTGACAGGGACAGGACGTCAGGCAGAGACACGGTGCCGCTGCAAAATAGCCTCGGGAAGGAACATGTTTTGATAGAACATGAGTACGTTCAAAGGTTGTTTTACTTGGGCGCCTGGATAGCTCACCTTGTAGAGCAGTCGTCCATATATAGAGGTTTACAGGTTTGACTCCGCCCTGCGGCCCTTTGCTGCATGTCATTCCCCCTCCCTCTCCCCTTTCATGTCTTCAGCTGTCCTATATAAATAAAGGCCTATCAAACAAAACAGATAGTCTAGCTATCTGTCTGGATTTACTGTGCTGAGATCTGAGTTATGTTGACAACGCGAACATTGTCAACATAACTCACTGGAAATCCAAAATACTTCCACACCGGCGACTTCAGTGAAAGAGTAGGGGGTTCAAGTTCTGTCAATGGGTCTCCTGCATCTGCATTTGCCATGCTATCTTTTGACTGGCTGTAGCTAAGTTAGAGGAGGTTGACTCGCAGCACTTCAACACGTGTGTTTTTTTCCGCTTGGCAAGCCGACCGGATGTGACATGGGGGCGTGGCAGCATCGACAATTCTATTTTTTTTATTTGAAATTCGAGATTGTGGCTTAATTTCGGTCAATTTCGCTTTAAAATCGAAATCGTGACACCCTTAATATAGACTAATACTCACCTGACTTGACTCACTCCTAATTATGGCCTACTCTATAAATCCCGCCCATTTCCTTTGTTCTGGCTGGCAGCAACATGAAGCAGCATGTGAGGAGACTCTGTCCCCACGATTCAGAGACAAACACCACAGTATGGTTGTGCCTTGTGCGTGACAAAAGAAAAACCATAATGGTCAAGCCTCATGCAAAGTAAAAATAAATGGCTTAAACAGAAACATCAGTTGTGATTCCTACATTATTGCTGATGTACCATGGTTATGCTCAAACTGCTGTGAACCAATCCTAGAGATACTATACCCACCGGCCACACAAAGATGACATATATCTGGATTAAAATCAGCAAAGTATACTTCAAAGAGGTATAGACTCTGCTGCTAATAATCAAGGTTTCCAATGCATTTATGTTGTTAAGAAAGATAGTGGCTTTAGTTTTTTTTGTTCTTATTTTCAAGCTGCTAGTAGCCAATATTTTATACTATCACCTTTTAACTGTCGAACACATGAAACAAGATGCATGTCATCTTACTTAACCTGAACTTTTCCCATGCTGTCTTGATACTCCAGGTGTAAGGCGTGAGCGCTGCAGCTACCGGGGAGCCCGACACCGCCGCGGTGGACTCCAGCTCCGGGATCACACCAGCAGGGGTTTGGTCCGGGTGGGGCCGGGTGCTCGGGCCCCGCGGCATCTCCACCTGGAGGCTCCTCTCGCCCCGCCCCCCCCCCTCCCTCAGACCAACCGCACACACCAATCGGGCATGAGCCCAGAGGAGTTCATCTCCCGCATCATCGAGGCAGAGCCCCCAGACATCTACCTTATGGAGGACCTGAAGAAGCCCTTCACCGAGGCCAGCATGATGATGTCCCTCACCAACCTGGCAGACAAGGAACTGGTTCTCATGATCAGCTGGGCTAAAAAGATCCCTGGTAAGACCCAAAACTGTTGAATCCAGTCTTGATATTAGGGCTGCACAATTAATCGCAATTTTATCAAAATCGCAATATGGACTAGTGCAATATCCAAATGTCAGGGGGTGCAATATTTGTTAAAGGCAAAATATGTGTCAAACCATTCTCAATTAAGTAATGTGGTGCTGCAGAAACGTCCCAGCCTACAAATCCTATCCTAAAGAAAAAAATATTTGTGGGGCGACCTCTAGCTCACCCAGTAGAGTGTGTGCCCCATGTAGGCTGAGTTCTTTTCAGCAGCCCAGGTTCGAATCCGACCTGCGGCCCTTTGCTGCATGTCATCCCCTCTCTCTCTACCCGCTTTCCTGTCTATCCACTTTCACTATTGTTTTGGTACAGATCCTCGCAAAAATCACACTGTAATCATTTTCATTTTAATATTTTTCAATGAAAATGGGAATAATGAGACAAAAAGGATCATTCCTTCCAATATCGTGAATCAAATTGCAATTGCAGTATCAGTCAAAATAATCGCAATTAGATATTTTCCTCATATCGTGCAGCCCTACTTGATATGAATCCTTATTGCTGAGCCTTGGAACTGTTTGGTATATCCAAATCCTTGACACAAAAATCACATCAAATATTATATAACGCTGCACATAAAAGTGACAGTATGACATAACGTCTTTTAGTTATGTGGATTGTTGTTCAGGTCAAAGCTTTTGATTATTTTATTTAAAATGTTGTTTTTACCTGACAAAACCTCTGGCCCTTGTTTGTCTTCATACTTAAAACCCTTATGCAATGACAACACGGAAAATGAATCTGCATTTTGGTTTAAAAACATGATTTCTGCTCATTCCTTTTACTTTTCAAAATACATGTATCTATTGCCTTGTACATGTAATCTAATAAGAGCGAAGGCCTTCTGGGTGGCCCTGCTGAGTGAAGCAAAAAGACACTGTTCACATTTTATTGAACTTTTTGTTTGCGACGGCAAAGTTGGCCATCTAGCTAACACGCAGGAACCGGGCTCAAAGTGCTGGTAGTGTAGAGCCAGTTCTGGAAGGACTGAGGCCCGATTAAGGGTGCAACATTCCTTCTACCAGTGTTTTCTTTGTCTTGTTTTTTTGTTTTTGATTTCTGTGATTGTGAATCTTCTCTGAAAATGGTCCAATAAAGGGACATTGAAAACCGAAACCTCTCTCCTCTCTTGTCTCTCTTCTCCTTTCTTGTCTCTCCTTTCTTCTCGTCTCTCCTCTCCTCTCTTTTCTCTCCTCTCCTCTCGTCTCTCAGCCAGTGTTCAGCCCAGCAGGTAAACTCCCGAGGAGAGGTGTTAATGTGAAGGGATCACAAAGACTTCCAGTTTTCTGAACAAAGACCATGTTTCCTGATTTTCCTTTTACTCAGACAGAAGTGAAACTGGCTGTGCATTGTCTGCTTCATAAGAGATCTAAGAAGCGCTGTCAAGCTAAATGCATAGTTGCTGCTTGATGATGTCATTCTAATGGAGTAGTCCTTTTTGACATTAGAGCAAGTCTGTTTCTGTGTATAAAGTCATAAAGCCTGAAAGAACCTGATTTACTGGATGAAGTTTCAACAAATACCTTCATCAAAAGAGGAAAAATGCACCTTAAAGCCATTTTAAAACACTTTGTTGTAAATCTCAGGGAGAGCATGTCTCATACCTTCAATCATCTTTATGGCACCCGAGGAGTTTGTAAGCCCAGCCTGTAAAAGCGTTTCTCATTCTGAGGGGAGTTTTGCCTTTTAGTTCAATGTGTAAATGTGTTCCGGTCACTAAACATGGCTCTGAATCCAGACAGAATATGGAAATGAGGGGTACAATGTGTCAAATCCGGCCTCTCGCAAATTTTTATCTGGCCCGCATATCAGTTTAGGTTCACGATAGCTTTTGGCCTGCCTAGTTGTGCGCCAAACCAAAAAGATGGGAAACTGTAATTACGCGAGAAAGTTGGCAGATTTGCCGACTTTTATAATCAAATTCCTACAGAAGCTGGGTACGTTGCATATTCAGGCTGTGAAATGGGTTTAGGGCTGCAGGTAACGATTATTTTCTTAGTCGATTTAATCTGTTGATTATTTTATAAATTTTTTTATGATTGTTAGTTGTTTGGTCTATAAAATGTCAGAAAATGTTGAAAAATGTGGATTAGTGTTTCCTAGAGCCCAAGATGACGTCCTCTAATGTCTTGTTTTGTCCACAACTCAAAGATATTCAGTTTACTGTCACAGAGGAGAGAAGAAACTAGAAAATATTGACATTTAAGAAGCTGGAATGAAAGAATTTTTACTTTTTGTCTTAAAAAAATTACTCAAATCGCCTAATCGATTATCAAAATAGTTGGCAATTAATTTAAAAGTTCACAACTAATACATTTATCAATTAATCTTTGCAGCTCTAAACTCTGTTGTTGTTAAAATGTTTTTATCATTGTTTTGTTTGATTTGCTATCAATGATGTCTATGATGGCTAAGGATCTTTTTGCTGACTTTTTTAGGGCTTTATGGACCAAACTGTAACTGAGAAGGCTTTATGAGGCTTGCAATAATACAGTCAGATATCTGACTTTTGTCAAAGCACGTCAATAAACTATAAATGTCTGGCCCTTAATGTGATTTTCATTTTCCAGTGTGTCCCTTAGTAAAGCTGAGTCTGACACTTGTCTAAAGCTTGCCTGGTTTTCTGTGTGTGTTTGCCCCCAGGCTTTGTAGAGCTGAGTCTAGCGGACCAGATCCACCTACTGAAGTGCTGCTGGCTGGAGATCCTGATGTTGGGCCTGATGTGGAGGTCGGTGGATCATCCTGGAAAACTCATCTTCTCTCCCGACTTCAAACTCAACAGGTGAGCTTGGGAACTTTGATGCTCTGTCATCAAGAGTCTGATGCACAAATAGCTGATTTATTATCGAGCTCTGAAAGCTTTTATGAAGTTGTTCATGGGCCAGTGTGCAAGTTTAATATCAATGGGTAATTAAAGCTGCAAGCAGCATTGGACGGGCCCTCGCACCTCTGCGCTCGTTGGGGTTACTGGCCGGATGCCGCTCCGCGCGGCAGTGAACCTGCGCTGATTTACTCCGTGGAGTGTGTGGCGTTGTTTCGATGGCGAAACGCACAAAATGGCCACCGCACCATGAACGGGCCCTGCGACGAAAACCTAATAACTTTGTTTAATGTCTTAAGACGGCACAGGAGGAGTTCATTAAAGGTGCCCTGCCGCACACATTTCATTACTTTGTGGTAATGTCTGAAGTTCTAACATGGTCTCTGTAAAAAGAAATTGTGGAAAAAATGCCTTGGTTACCTTGTTTCAAGCCATTCTAGCATGGTATAGAAAGCCTGCAGGAAGACTCAGCTCGATTGACTCTGATTGGCTATCAGCTAGCCAATGAGAGCCTGGCTATCAGCATCCTTTACCTAGCGCAACTGGGCGAGCTCATGAATAGTAATGAGCTCATGCAACACCACGTCAGACTGACCAGCTTTTGTAACTGGCCTGATTTCTCCGCTTATTTCTTTTTAGTGGCTAGAGCTGACAGAGGAGGTAGCAGTTCATTTTCACATTCACAACACAACATAACACAAACACATATGGACAATATTTCAAAAAATGCAAGTAAAAACGGTTTTGTGTGGCAGGGTACCTTTCAGTACAACCCGTGAAAATGGCCAAACTGCACTAATTATGCACACTCATTTCAAAATGGCGGACTTCCTTAGTCCTTTCGTTAGTCCTTTCGCTGGTCTACGTGAAAGAGAAGTACTGCAGGGCTCAATTTTTTAAGTTTTGTACAGGGCGCTAGCCAGCCATTTTTTGCATGCCTTTTATCTAAAACCCTTAAAACGTAAAGGTTTCCACCAGGCCTGATGCATGTGCAAATTTTGGTGAGTTTTTGAGCATTTTTAGGCCCTTCAAAAGGCAATTCATTTGTTGTAATAATAATTCCTTGGGTTTCAAGAGGGCCTTCGTCGATGTTATCGGTGCTCGGACCCTAGTAATGTCTTTGTGAGAATGTTTGTGTCTTCTTCTCCTACATGCTAAGGCTTGTTAGCTTTTGTTTGCAGAGAGTGTTTCCTCCAATGCTTAGGCCTATACAGCACATGTGTTTAAACAAATGAATGTGCTGTGCGAGCACTAGGGCTGGGTATACCTAAAACCTTTTCGATACTGATCTGTGAAGAATTTGATACCGGTTCCTTTTTTCTACTTCAATTTTCAATTCAATGTTATTTATAGTGTCAAATCATAACAGGAGTTATCTCAGGACACTTTACAGATAGAGTAGGTCTAGACCACACTCTATGATTTACAAAGACTCAACAATTACCCCCTCCCCCCCCAAAGAGCAAGCATTTGGTGCGAAAGCTGCAATGAAATATTATCTGCCGCTACCGGTTGTGGCACAGAGACACTGATACAGAATTTATAAAAATTCAATTTAACAAAAAGAAATTACATTACACATTACGGTACAAATGTTTATTTTTAATTTTTCAGCTCCTTTGCACCTATGCGACGTACACTAGTCAAGCCTCTCAAAATACAACAACACACACATTTGCGAGCCCCGTCTCTGTGCGTAATGCAGTGTTTTTCCTGCACGCCTCTCTGATGTGTAACGTTAGACAGCCAATCACCAGCAGCATCATTACATCTTGGTTAAGGCATGCCCAGAGCTATAGAGATAGTAAAAAAAATATGTCTCATATGTTTCTTATTTTCTATTTAACCTTTATTTAACCAGGTAGGCTGATTGAGAACAAATTCTCATTTGCAACGACGACCTGGCCAAGACAAAGCATAAACGTGCGAGACAACATAGTTACACATTAAATACTTGAAATATAAACATAGAAAACAAACAGTAAAGAATCTACCAAAAATACAGGTCTAATAAAATCAATAAATAGTTGATTTATCTTTCTAAGTAGTATTGCAGTAATGCAGTACAATACAGTAGTCCAAGTAAAAATACTGAGTGTAGTACAGAGTATTTCAATCAGGGGAGACTTCGTTGCAGAAATGCAAAATGTATTGCACATAAAATATTTATTAATTAAAAGGGGGTAGGAAGCCGAAGATATCCCCCCCGATGGAGTCTAGACACTGGCGGTGGTGTGAGGGAGCCCCGAATACTGGACCGAGAAGCCAGCGGGAGCAGTCAGCGGGAGGGAAGCCCAGGTAGCCGTGTGCGATGGAGACCGGAGGTGCAAGGGGAGGAGGAGGGTCGCACTCTTTGCCTGAAATGACAGCTGTGCGGCAGAGAGAGAGAAGACAGGTTTAAAACAGGGAAGACATGCTGTGATTGGCTCGTGAAATTCGTGGCCGCTTCTGATTGGTTAAAAGAAAGTGCGCACCTCTCCAGCTGTTTAGTTTAAGAAGAGAGACAAGGAATAAATTAGGAAGTCTTCCTGAAAGAATTTACGCTAAGCTTCATATATACAGTTTGTGCATATGGAGTAGTGCAAAAGAACATTAAATTAAACAACAAAATTAAATTTTGTAATATTGCTTTTTGAGTAGGAGTTTTGTCAAACATTGTTTGGACGCGCCGGTGCGTCTTTCATCCTCAGAGGGTTAAACGCATTAGAGAAGAACCCTTCTGCTGCCTTTTACTAAGATAAAATAAGATAGACTTTATTAATGGGGAAATTCCTGTGCTACAGCAGCTCAAAAGAAAAACAATGTACACACATCAGAATAACTAATATAATAATGTCTACACATTAAGTAGACATAGGAGAAAAAATATACATGAAGTATGAGAAAAATAAAAATAGAATCAGTAATCAGTATTAATAATAATAATAATAATAATAATACAAACAGACATATTTACACAATAAACACCCTTCTATAAACAGACAGTATATATACACAGATATACAGAAGAGTAAGGTGCGGATGAATAGATATGACATATTGCACAGTTTGAGGTAACAAAGAATGATACATGAATAAACAATTATGCATAGTGCAGAATATTGTCCAGTGCTGGCTCATATTGCAGAAACAGCTAGCAGTGCTACATTATGATGTTGCAGTAAAGAGTCTGCTGCTAGAATGAAGGACCTGTAGCGCTCCTCCTTGCACTGAGGATGCAGCAGTCTGTCTGAAGGAGCTGCTCAGGGAACTCACAGTCTCATGTAGGGGGTGAGAGGTGTTGATGCCTGCCTGGCTAACATCCCCCCCCCCTCCTCTATGGTGTCCAGAGGACAGACCATAACAGAGCCAGCCCTCTTCACCAGTCTGTTTAGTCTTTTCCTGTCCCTCTCTGTGCTCCCAGCTCCCCATCAGGCTACTGCATACAAGAGTCATATAATGTTTTTAACAGAGTCCTGCACACACCAAAGGACCTCAGCCTCCTCAGCAGGTGGAGAAGGCTTTGGCCCTTTTTGTACAGGACATCAGTGTTTTTGGACCAGTCCAGTTTATTGTTGAGG
This sequence comes from Gymnocephalus cernua, assembly GCA_023631565.1. NCBI lineage: Eukaryota > Metazoa > Chordata > Actinopteri > Perciformes > Percidae > Gymnocephalus > Gymnocephalus cernua. The sequence continues at coordinate 24,072,439 of CM042444.1, forward strand.
TGAACACCCAGGTATTTGTATTTCTCCACTAGATACTTCAATATGTTTAGCTGAAATAACTTGTGCACTTCTGAAATAACTTGTGCACTTCACAGTTTACCTCGACTGGTGTATTTTTTACATTATTTCATTGCTGCTTTACTCAAAGGATCTTAATATTTCTTCCACACGTTGGAAATCCGAAACAAACTTCCGTCTCATACCAAGGCCTGGTTCTCTCTTCACTCGAGATAAATTTAAAGGCTGCGGCTTCTGTTTGAAGCTTTCTGGAGCTGCTCTTTCTGAATGTGAAGCTTGTGTGCAGCTGCCATGTTTGCCATAACAGTGATGGTGGTTTTCAGTGTAATCATCTCACATGGTGATGCGTTGACATCACACAATAAACAGGGAGTTCGCTCAGACCTTGAAACCATAAAGATATCAGCATGATATATCTTTGATTCTTCTGGGCTGCCAGCTCTTTTTCTTGCCAAAAACCTTTTATCACTCACTGCTCCACACTGACCTTCAACTTTGGCCAGACTTTGGCTGTTTTCTGGCACGTCAGTTAACCCTTTTTTATTCATGATAAACACGCTGATAGTACGCAGTTCAAATTTCCTTATGAACCGGAGTATGGCCGTAATCCTGTCATTTGTCAGCAGTAGCAGCAGTTAATGAAACATTAAAGTTCTTCCTAGTGTTTGAAGTTCCTAGTGACTAGGGCTGCACAATATCATCGTTTTTTTATCGTCATCACAATGTCAACTGGCGCAATAAACACATTGGGAAAGGCTGCGACACATCGCGAAAGACACTTTTTTGTGTTAGTTGAAAGAAAATATAAGCAGAAAACTGCACATAAAAATGTAACTGTCATTCTATTTTTAGTTATGCCTTTTTATATTTAATTCAATGTTTAATTTGTTCAATAAAACGTTGGAAATGATTTCCTTTTGTTTCAAATTCAACAAGCAGATTGTTGTATTTTAGCAGAATACTGAAAGCAACAGAATATTATCGCCATATTCAACAAAGTTATCGCATATTTTGCTCATATCGTGCAGACCTAATTAATATATATTTTAAATATTTAATCTTTTGGTTTGCGTTATTCTATAATTTTCTTATCATCTACAAATCCAACAAAAATAACTACTTAACACTGTGTGTGTGTGTGTGTGTGTGTGTGTGTGTGTGTGTGTGTGTGTGTGTGTGTGTGTGTGTGTGTGTGTGAGATTGTCAGTCAGTGTTACAGTGTGGCTCATTAATGTGTTTTTGCTCAGTGTCACAGAGAAAGAAGATATATCAGGCTTTGGATCTATATATATTGTTGATTTTTGTCTTTTTATGGGATTTGTTGACAAAAAGACAAATCTAGAATAAGCAGCTTTATCCTGATGTGAAAAAGGAGAAAGCAAAGTGAGATAATAAGTTAATGAGAGGACAATAAAAGAAAGAGTTGGGTGGGATGGGTTTAGTGTTTGACCTTTCTTCCCCCACTACCACGGAAACTATCACCATAGGTTTAGGTTAACCTTGATGTGTTTTCATAACACAGCCTTATTTTTCTCTGTTAGTGGTCCTCGTTAGCCTGTGCTAGCCCTTTCTCCTTGGACAGCTCAGGAAAACATCCTGGCTGCTAATCCATCCTCAACAAGAGGCTCGAACAAAGACAGAAAGCAAGAGTTGTTTTCTAAGTTTCTTTCTCGAATTGACGCTCTTTCTGCCCTGTGGATCTTCTTTCTCCATCACTATTTCACTTCATTAGCCATGTGTTGTTTTTTTTACTATTTTTTTAAAGCCAGTTTCTATTTCATGATTCAAAAGACAAGGCTGTTTTTTTCAAGTGTTTGAGAGAAAGATGCCACAGTGTGAATTACCTAGTTGGAAGCCATTTGCTGTTGGTGTCTCATGTTGGTTTGTCAAGTCAGAGGTGCAAAGTTTTGGAAGAAAACCAGGACCGCAGTCAATGCTGTTGTAGCCAATCAACACTTAGAATATTGTTTTGGGAACAGAAGAAAGGATGGTTCGTCCCCAGTCTTCAGTTCGCCGCATAAATTTGCATCACAGGTGTTAACCTGTAATGCGTTAGCCCGTGGTCGGATTTTATTACATATTTGATTTGCTGTTCAATAATCAAAATAACAGCAAATCACTTAGGTTCAAACTGTCGGTTAGTTTGCGCTCTGATAAGCTGCAGCGTTATCAAGTGTCAGATAACACACCTGACAACCAAGAGGTTGCAAAGTAGGACCGTGTATATAATAATGTTTGGATTCTAGTGTCAGTTTGATAACCTAACCTATACAAGGATATCAGTATATTGTCCTGCATTTTGTATATTGGAAATAAGCATCTGGTTTATGCAGTTATGCATCAATATCAGGCATTGTATATGTGAAACAGAAATTTAAAAGTTTAAAATTTAAGAGTTTAAAAAGTTTATCATACGGCTTTGTTAAATACTGTTATTTCTGGTATGGGCGCAGTTCTGATCATAGACGCTGAAAGACCATTTTTAAACAATAGTCATTTTTAAATCAATATTTTGTGTCAAATTATTGATTTCTTTAGTAAGTAGCCAAGTAATAAACGGGACAATGTAGAGTGGGCGGGTCATTATTATAAATTAAACTCGACAAGGCGATGCAGGACCCTGCCGTGATAATTCTCTATAATGACGCTGAATGATCTTTAATGCGTTTAATGTCAAAACACAACCGGCGGGGTTCTGGTAGCTCACCTGGTTGAGCATGCGCCCCATGTACTACCGCAGCGGCCCGGGTTTGAGTCCGAGCCTTTTGCTGCATGTCATTACCTCTCTCTCTCCTTTCCTGTCTTCAGCTGTCCTATTTAAAAAATAATATTTCTCTGTCAGCAGAATGAAGGACCTACTACTGGCCCGATTTACATTAAACTTGGTGGAAGGGCCATGAGAGAAACAATTACAGTACAGTATTTTGAGCAGATATACAATTTCTTTTTCACTTTCATTAACATTGCAAGATAGGGCGTTTGTGCTGCATTCATTTGTGTCTGAATAATCGGAAAATTCACACTGCATTATCGTTGTGGGATAGGGCATGCCTTGGCGCTCATAGAGGGCCGTTTCAGTTTCAGTTGAGTTCTTATTCTTTTTTTCTCTCAAATTCAAATGAGCTGTACAAGTTATACATTTGCCAAAACTAAAGCACATCCTCTACCTTTGCCTTCCTCCTCCCCCTTTTTTTTAGAAAGGAAAGAAAGAGAGAGGGAATCTCTTTTTCTTTCTATAAAAAATAAGTGGATATACAGTATGTTGCTGCTGCTTTCCTCTTATTACACTTTAAGTAAACTTATTATGTTATATGGTATTGTATGTATTATATTTTTTACTCGTCAGAACTACTCTTCGTGCTTTTAAATTTCCCCCAGGGGATGAATAAAGTTATTTGAATCAAATTGAATTAATTCCTTTCTCTTCTTCACTCTGTTGTTCTCCTTTTGCCTTTCCATCTGCCTCTTATGTTTCTTTTCTGTTCTTTAATCTCTCTGTCTCTGTTTGTAGGGAGGAGGGAGTGTGCGTGGAGGGCATCATGGACATTTTCGACATGCTGTTGGCAGCCACGTCACGGTTTCGTGAGCTGAAGCTTCAGCGGGAGGAGTATGTCTGTCTGAAGGCCATGATCCTCCTCAACTCCAGTGAGTTTTGCTGACGCAGACGAAGCCCTGTCTTCACTTTGTGTTCCCTGTGACGGATAAGTTAGTTTGTGTCGATCCTGTCCAGTCAGAGTGTGTTTATGTTCTTACATAACCCTGATTAGTTTCTCCCTCTGCCTGGTCGTGCAACCAAGTGGGTCAATGACACCTGCCACTTATCTGATAAAACAAATCTGACCAGACTGAATATCACTATTTAGGTTAAAGGGGCATTCTTATCTTACAGACAAAATAGTTTGATTGTCAAAATAATGCTTACTGATGAACGTACTTAACGTACGTAATCATAAAACACAAATCATGGTTGTGTCTCCAAAATATATATTGAATTATATAATTATATATGAATTATATTGGGCCCGTTTGTCTGTGTTAATCTGTTAGTTGCAGTTGCAGGATATTTAGAAAACACTACTCAACTAATTTCTTTAAATTTGCTGCAAAAAGTAGTGAGAATAGTTGGAAACGTGGGAATGGTTTTAAAAAGTATGAATTTCATTGAAATGATGAATAATACCAATAGTGTATCAAACAAAAGTAGAATATTTTAAGTTTTTTTCAAAAAGCTGTCGTTGCACTGAATTGCTGGTTAAAATGTGTAAAAAGTCATAGTCAAAAAAAGTGATTTAAAAAAAAAAAAAAAAGTCCTCCCAAAGAAGTTGGATTGGCAGAATGTTTGGCTTGTTTGAAGAAGATTTTGGATTAAATGACCTGTGAAGCTGCGCAAGCTTTTGTTGTTTAACTTGTCACGTGTTCCCAGCGGTCACGCTGTCCTCACCCAGCAGCAGCAGCCGCTGTACAGGACTCACGGAGGTGACCGACCTGTCTGCACGTCCCTGCAGAGTTTAACAAAGTTCCACCCTAACAGACGCATGTGCCGTCCTCTGCCAGACTCTCTGTTGACTCTGCTTGCCTGCAGCTGGGCTGAAAAAAAGAACAAATTGCGAAATAAGTGAAATTGAGTTTGAAGTCAGAGAGAACAGGAAGGAATTTTAAGATTTATGTATTTGGACAGCTGGAAGGTTGTGGCTTAACTGCTCAGTCTGTCCTGTGTAGTGGGTGGACTGGGTGATCTATAGTTTTACATCTGGAATGTCCATCACGATGTTATTAGGGTTCTTTGAGTCAGATGTTTACAAGTCGCGGTTAGTGTTTTATTAAAGAAACTTAACATGTATTTGGTTTTTGGTTGTGTAAATGTCACAACAAGTATCGAAACACGGATTGGGTTTCGGTGCCGTATATAATCTTTTTGATTTTCATTCCCATCACATGCACGACGTCCACAGCTTTTTAGGTACATTATGCAGACAGCAAATGTCAGCGAGCACCATTTAAGGTTATGGGTACCGTTGACCTCAAAGTATCAAAAATACTGTGTGTACTTTGATTAATCCAGTGTTTTAATCAAAGGAGGTAGCTAGCAGTTGTGGATCAGAATATCCCGTTAACCGTTTTATTCAAAAGTCGCACACGAAGATAAATGAAAACCTAATATTTGTAAAAAAAAAAATAAAGACTACCGTTTCAACTGTTTGTTTAATTTTCCCCCTGCTGCAAGTGAGTGTAAAAGACGGGGATATAAGCTGAGTGGTGAGGTTTGTTGATTCACCAGATACTTTGGTTGGAAGCCAGATATCTCAACAGTTATTGGTTATTTGGCAGATGATCAGTCTACATCTGAAGTAAAACTGACCTACGTGTGTACCTGACCAGGATTCGCTGTGCCGTGTGTTGCAGATGTGGTGACGAGCTCCCCTCAGACGGCCGAGGAGCTGGAGAGCAGGAACAAGCTGCTGCGTCTGCTGGACTCAGTGATCGACGCTCTGGTCTGGGCCATTTCCAAACTGGGCCTGTCAACCCAGGAGCAGACTCTGCGCCTTGGACACCTCACCATGCTGCTCTCCCACATCCGCCACGTCAGGTACAGCCAAAGACGGCAGGAAACCGCAGCCCGAATCCGGAGGAGACAATTGGAAAAGCACACGTGCTCTGAGACATTTAAACGCTAGCCAACTTTGTGTCTGGCTTTATTTTTATTAGTACTCTCTCACAAACGTATTCATACATCAATCCTCAACAGGTTTCAATAAGCACACGCAGACAGTAGCCTACACTTTCAGACACTTTGCCAGATGACTTGATTTTGCAGTTCTTAAATGATGGAGGGGTCTTTCAAGTAAAGGTGATTGAGAGACTTTCCAAGGAGGAAAATAAAAACAACCTCATTTTAGTTGTTAGTGCTAATAAATCCTGTATAATTTTCATACAGTGCTTTTTATATAAGAAATTGAGAAAGCTGACAAACAGTAATTCAAAATTTGACACATGTAACTATACAAAAAAGGAGTTAACAAGACAATATTTTTAGAATCATGCCTTTTTTTAAATTATTATCCAATGGGATTTAGAAGCTTTTGTGAGCCCGAAGGGCTATCATTCTGAGGCCATAAAGGACAAAATCAAATGAAGAAATGCCTTCACTGCGTGAAACAACAACAGTATTGGAGCTAGCAAGTTACACGCTGAAAATGTCAAGTTTTGAAGAAAATTTGGATCGTGTAACAAGGCAGGCATGCTTGTTTTCTTTTAAGTAAGGGTGCTCCGATCGATCGGCCACCGATCGGTATCGGCCGATAATGGCTTTAAATAGTTTGATCGGTGGTCTCCATAAAGGCCGATCAGATAGGCCGATCAGATGACGCACTACCACGGATGTATTAAGAGCGCACTACTCGTGAGAACATTTTCAAAATGGCGGCGTCCCTACATTCAGCGGTCTGGCAGTTCTACAAGGTGTCTGAGCGGTGGCAGAACAGCAGTTGGCCCGCGGCCGGCCGCGGAACGAAGACGCTAGGAAGACGGCTACTGCTTTTAAAAAGCGGCTGCCACCGGTGGTGCTCCGGCAAACGTGTTTGCGATTACACCATTCTGACGCTTCTACTGCCTCTGGAGCACCGCTGGTGGTCCGCCGACTTGCTATCTGGGAAAAAGACAATACACTAGCGATTAGCAACGTGTGTACCGAGGAAATACCACGAGGCGGAAAGCTCCAAAGACATTTCAACACCACCAACCACATCAGACATTTGAAGGTTAGTCACAGAAAGGAGTATGAGGAGTTTTCAAAGTTAGCTAACGCTAAGGCAGAGCGGAGTCGTGTAGCTAGCAGCTCCGGCGCCGCTCAAACAGCTGTTTCCCCGTGTGTGTGTGTGTGTGTGTGTGTGTGTGTGTGTGTGTGTGTGTGTGACTGACTGTGTGTGCTGAAGAAATGTGCAGTGATTGAAAGGACATTTTTTAGATTTTGAACTAGGACAGAAAGCCAAACAGTTACTGATCTCTAAACATGTGTGACTGTTACGTAATGGCGTAATTTTCAGTTCATAAAAGTGATCGGTGATCGGTATCGGCCGATACGTCTTCCAGCAATCGGTGATCGGCCCCAAAAATCCTGATCGGAGCACCCTTACTTTTAAGCGGTGCAAATGTTTCACCAAAACAAGTTCGTTCCCGAGACTATTTTGCAGAGCCACCGTCGCTGGGTCTGGAGCTCAGCACTGCCCGAGACGATTGGTTTAAAGAAATCTAAACAACCCAGAGCGTTTTTTTCTCCTATCCCAGAATGCATCTGTGGTGCCAGACCTTACTCTCTGGTCTTACTCTCTGGAGTAAGGTCTGGTAAGGTCTGGCAATGCAAGACTATCTTGATGCGAAAGTGAAGTCAAAAGTAGGCTTGCAACTAACGATTATTTTCATATTCGATTAATCTAATGATTATTTTTTCGATTAATCGATTAGTTGTTTGATCTATGTGACTACGTTTACAAGCAGCCAATATTCGTGTTATGGTTGGGTTAAGGTCACTATTCGGGTTTCTGAAACATTCAGAATAACCTAGGGCTGGGAAAAAAATCGATTTGATTTAAAAAATCGAGTTGGTAGGTCAAATCGATTCATATTTTCAAAAAATCGATTTTTTTAGAATTTTTTTTTTTTAGGTTTTATTAGCTCAATCCAAATACAGTATAAACAATTTGGATGTTTAACAATCTTTGTTGCACACTGCACAGTGACTTTTCAGTTAGAGAAAGGGTTTGCCTTTGCAATTTTGTTTATGTTGATGCACTTTAATTAAATACAATAAATATATATTTTTAAAATATATTTACAGTTCGCAGTTATTTTGTTTTAAATGGAAGGGGGGGAAAAAACGAATCGTAAATCGAGTTTTTTATGAAAAAAATCGCCCAGCTCTAGAATAACCCGTTTACATGCGTGAGCAGAGAGAGTTACTCCTGTATACATGGACTTTGTAATCAATTGGCAATATCCCGATGTAAACGGCGACGCATGGTTAGCGTCTGGACGTACGGACAACCTTAAGACGCAATATACATCATTTCAACAAACACAACAACAAAATACATTATATTCATGGTTTTCACCACATTAATAAAGAAATTGGTTTCCTCCTCGCTCCAAAAGTGTGGTGCTGTGCTGCGTCTTGCCATGTTTACCTCTACTTCTTGTTTACTTCCGGTATACTGCATGTGGGGTTTTTGTATGCGCTAGACAGCGCATACAAGAAGTTCCTCTAAGGTTCCTAACGAATAGAACATGCGCAGAACACAAATCAATGTTCCTTTTGATGGGGATATGCCGATACGCGTTTACATGACCAAATATTCGGGTTAGAAAAGGGGTAACCCAGGGGTCATATTTGGGTTTTTGCCGGTGTTTACATGGCCGTGCGCGACCGGGTTATTGCTAATATTCCGGTTTTGAACGGGTTATTGGCTGCTTGTAAACCTAGTCACAGTTTCCCAAAGCCTAAGATGACGTCCTCAAATGTCTTGTCAAATATAATAATAATTAAGGGTGCTCCGATCAGGATTTTTGGGGCCGATCACCGATTGCTGGAAGACGTATCTACCGATACGATCACTTTTATGAACTGAAAATTACGCCATTACGTAACAGTCACACATGTTCAGAGAATGTATCAGTAATTGTTTGGTTTTTTGTCCTAGCTCAAAATCTCCTCGACAAACTGGAGGAGGAAGCATGAACGAGCTCCTGGGAAACCGGATGCCAGGACTCGCCGAGTGACTGCAAGTCTCTCTTGTAAACTTACTGGGTTAAGATGAGTTATTTTTTTGTGAATGAAAGGCTTGATCTGACGAAGTAGGTTACTGAATCAAATTGAAGTATTGACGGCACTGCTGCTGCCAGTTCGACTCTTGTTTATATTTTTCTTCTTCTTCTAGTCCTTAGAAAGAAAACATTGGTAGTCTTTGCTCCTTAGCGCCACCGCTGTTCAGGAGAAGACTGCAACTAGACCACCACGCGCGAGTATAAATACTCACGGCAATCCCATGACGTCACATTTGGATGCGCCACCTTGGCTGTAAAACGGCCATTAAGCTTCAGTTATCCTAGGCTTCCAAAAGTGCGTGCGGAAATCGTGACGTCGTGGGACTGCCGTGAGTATTTATACTCGCGCGTGGTGGTCGCAGCACTAGTTGCAGTCTTCTCCTGAACAGCGGTGGCGCTAAGGAGCAAAGGCTACCGATGTTTTTCTTTCTAAGGACTAGAAGAAGAAGAAAAAAAAGATAACCAACGGCAGAGCAGGCAGCAGCAGTGCCGTCAATGCTTCGATTTGATTCAATGAGCTACTTGGTGGGATCAAGCCTTTTATTCACCATAAAAGAACTCAACTTACTGGGTTAAACTTACTGGGTTAAAATTAGTTATTTTTTTATGAATGAAAGGCTTGATCCGACCAAGTAGCTCATTGAATCAAATTGAAGCATTGACGGCACTGTTGCTGCCGTTGTTTATCTTTTTCTTCTTCTTCTAGTCCTTAGAAAGAAAAACATCAGTAGCCTTTGCTCCTTAGCGCCACCGCTGTTCAGGAGAAGACTGCAACTAGTGTTGCGACCACCACGCGCGAGTATAAATACTCACGGCAATCCCATGAGGTCACATTTGGATGCGCCACGCGCCCTGCGTCTAGTAAAATTATCTAGGAAATTACGTCATTTTGATGTGACGAATGTGCGCGCCACCTCCAACGCGTCAAGCATAGTTTCAGGCATAAATGAGCTATTAGCGTTAGCTAACTTTGTAAACTCCTCATACTCCTTTCCGTGACTAACCTTCAAATGTCTGAGGTTGGTGGTGTTGAAATGTCTTTGGAGCTTTCCGCCCGGTGCTCTAGAGGCAGTAGAAGCGTCAAAATGGCGTAATCGCCAACACGTTTGCCGGCGCACCACCGGTGGCAGCCGCTTTTTTGTAGAACTGCCAGACCGGTGAATGTAGGGAGGCCGCCATTTTAGCTCCATGTAGAAAATGTTCTCAGTAGTGCCCTCTTAATACATCCATGGTATTGCGTCATCTGATCCGCCTATCTCATCGGCATTTATGGAGACCACCGATCAAACTATTTAAAGCCATTATTGGCCGATACCGATGGGTCACCGATCATTCGGAGCACCCTTAATAATAATTATCTTACAAATCAGAAAAAGTTGGGACAGTATGGAAAACACAAATAAAAAAAGAAAGTAGTGATTTCTATATGTACTTTGACTTGTATTTCATTGCAGACAATACAACAGCACATCATTTAATGTGTTCCTCATGATTTTTATTGTTTTTGTTTCAAAAAAACTAAATTCCTATTTTGGTTCTTGCAACACATTTCAAAAAAAGTTGGAACAGTAAAGCATTTACCACTTTGTAATGTTGCCATTCCTTTTCACAACACTTAAAAGACGTTTAGGGACTGAAGACACCTAATGATGAAGTGTTTCAGGTGTAATTTTGTCCCATTCTTGCTGCAAACAAGTCTTAAGGTGGGCAACAGTACGGGGTCTTCGTTGTCGCATTTTGCGCTTCAAAATGCGCCACACATTCTCTATTGGAGACAGGTCGGGACTGCAGGCAGGCCAGTCAAGTACCCGTATCCTCTTTCTCCGCAGTCAGGACTTTGTAATGTGTGCAGAATGTGGTTTTGCATTATCTTGTTGAAATATGCATGGACGTCCCTGGAAAAGATGTCTTCTTGAAGGCAGCATATTGTGCTCCAAAATCTCTATGTACTTTTCAGCATTAATGGTGCCATTACAGAAGTGCAAGTTACCTTTGCCAAGGGCACTGACACAACCCCATACCATGACAGACCCTGGCTTTTGGACTTGTTGCTGGTCTGGATGATCCTTTTCTTCTTTGGTCACACGGTGCCCATTTCTCCCAAAAAATACCTGAAATACTGATTCATCTGACCACAGTACATGTTTCCACTGTGTGATGGTCCATCCCAAATGCCTCTGAGCCCAGAGAAGTCGACGGCGCTTCTGGACACTGTTAACATAGGGCTTCCTTTCGGCACAGTACAGTTTTAACTGGCATTTGTGGCTGTAACTACGTATTGTGGTACTTGACAAAGGTTTGCCAAAGTAGTCCTGAGCCCATGTGGTGATATCGCTTATAGATGAATGACGATTATTGATGCAGTGCCGCCTGAGGGATCGGAGATCACGGTTGTACATCTTAGGCTTGTGCCCTTGTCCTTTACGCACTGAAATTTCTCCTCATTCCTTGAATCTTTTAATTATGTTATGCACTGTTGAAGGTGAAATAAGCAATGTCTTCCTATCTTTCTTTGAGGAACATCGTTTTTAAACATTTCAATAATTTTCTCGCGTATTTGTTGGCAAACTGCCGATCCTCGGCCCATCTTTGCTCCTGAAGGACTAGACCTTTCTTGGATGCTGCTTTTGTACCAAATCATAATTACAATCACCAGTTGACATCACCTGTTTCAAATCACATCATTATTTAACCCATTTACCTGATTACTAGCCCTTAATTGCTCCGGTCCCAACCTTTTTTGGAATGTGTTGCAGGTCTGAATGACAGGAAAGGATGTATAATTTACAAATGAAATTAAGTTGACCAGACAAATGTTCACATTGTCTTTTCATACTGTCCCAACTTTTTCTGTTTTGGGGTTGTATTTTTGTAATAATAAAATGACTCAAACCGATTATCAAAATAGTTGGCAATTAATTTAATAGTTGACAACTAATCGATGAATCGATTCATCGTTGCACCTCTAGTCAAAAGCTTGAAACAACAACCACAACTCGCTCAAACAATTTGTACTTCACGCTGTCTTCCCTGTCTCTGCAGTAACAAAGGCATGGACCATCTGTCCACCATGAAGAGGAAGAACGTGGTGCTGGTGTACGACCTCCTCCTGGAGATGCTGGACGCCAACACGTCCAGCAGCGGCAGTCAGGCGTCGTCCTCTCCCAGCTCCGACACCTCTGACCAGCACCAGTACCAGTACCCCCCGCCCCCATCTCACCCGCAGATGGGCCCAGAGCACACGGCCGCTGGCCACGCTGCCGTGCCTCCGCATGGACCCGCCGAAGCCCCAACCCTGGACAGACACCTGCAGGCTGCGCCCCCCCAGTCCCAGTCCTCACCACCATTTCAGTAAGTTACCATGAGTACGTTACAGCAGTAGAGGAGTCAATTCAGAAGCTCTAGTCCAGTCAAAGTTATAATACCAATTTTCTTTTTTATCATTTTCCCTTGAATTTCCCTTGAATAAAATGTAAAAGGTATTCAACTATCTTTCATGTATCAGTGAAGAAGAGAAGAGTTTCTGTGTGTGGTAAAAACTCATGTCAGGTGTTCTGGAAGAACAGAATGAAAAAGAAAATAAAGATAGCACAAGGTAAAGAAAAGAAGGGGAAAAAGGGAAGAATAAAAGGAAGAAAAAAGGGGGGAAATGTATAGGGTAAAGAAGGAGGAAGAAAAAGTTAGCAGAGGGTAAAGAAAAGGGGGGAAAAGATTGCAGAGGGTAAAGAAAGGAAAAAGCCTAAAGAAAGGAAAGAGGATGAAGCGATGGGGCGGGGAAAGAAAGAAGAAAGAAATTGTTTCTAAAATATTGGATTGTACACATTCTACTGTAGTGCAGTGTGGACATAAATACAGTACAAACATGAATAAGTACAGTGAGAATATAAGTAGCAGCAGTGAATAATGAGAGATATTGCACCAAGTAATTATTGTACATAATTGTCCAGGAATATTAAGATGTGATGTGGAAATACGTGCTGCGAGGCCAGTTTTGACACTAAAGATGTTGGAGAAAAAGTAGAAATGCTCTCAGTATGTCAAACTGGTCCTTAATGTACTTAAGTACTAATTTTCTTCACCTCTGCTAAATAACTAATAACTTTCCTCACAGGTACATCCATCCGGAGCAGTGGTCAATGGATACGGGAGACGCAGGTCTGTCGGCAGAACCGACAGACTACATCGTCATCGATGGAGTCGTCATGGAAACCGGGTGACGGGCCTGAAAGAGACTAACTGAGACTGAACCTTGCATGGCTTAACATCTCCCAGAGATTGAGAAAAGGATACAAACAAAAAATGATTATGAAAAAAACAAGCAGAAAATACTGTTGTGAGGTGAAGTGTTTTTAGTCTTTGAAAACGTTGAAACGTTTTTGATCGAATGTATATTTTACGTGCGTAAATATTTCTTGTGAATGTGCACTACAGCGGGTGTTCACGAGAACATTGCTGGACCTCTGCCAGTCAGTTTGAGCTCTTTTTTGATATACAGTATTTGTATCTCTTTTTTCACCTCGGTGTAACATCCAGAGCAAGCCATCAACAATCTGCAATGACTAACAGAAACGTTGCATGTGGTGCATTTCCATAAGGGATGTTAGTCATATAGCTAAAGAAAAAAAGGGCGGTGTTTTCTATCACACTGGGGTGTTTCTTTTCCTTCACTACTACTGTGTATTTGTGTGTTTTAATGGTGCCTGTTTATCCAGGATTTTTCTACTCTCTGTGTACAAACTACAAGTTTCAGTGGAGTCAAGAAGCAGCTGTTTGTGGCCTTTCAACAAAATGACTGTTAACGTGAGCTTTCTTCCCTGTTCGTCTGGTTAAACTAAGGCTGGATTTACACAGTAGGATATATGGTACAAATCTCTTGCGAGTTTAACACTTGTCAAACTTGGAAAAAAGTCTAATTTAATTCAATACGCTACACGAGTTGACTGCCCTTTTTTAAGGTATGGAAAGTTAGTGTAAATATAGCAACCTTCTTACTGTTCATATGTTACATTCCTAACATAAATTGCTCAGCTCCGGCATAAGTCAAATTAACCCAATGCCGATTAACTGTATGTACACTAGATGTATGTAAATTTAAAGACCCCTTTAAAAGCTATTCAATTGTCCGCCTTAGCTGTACTTTAAGACTAAAGCAAACATACCAAATGTAGGCATATTATTAGTATATAACTATGCTAACTGTATGCATTCTACCACGCTAAACATTAGTTTGCTTATTGTCTAGCTACTCTGAATTAAACGACTTGGCACAAAAACATAGTCCCTGTTGAAATTGCCGCACATTTATATAAAAAAATTGGAATACATTTTTCTAGACTTGCGTTCGTTACTCGATACCTGTGATACTAGTGACTGAAATGTTGTCGGCCGTAGCTGTAATTCAAGAGAAAAGCATCAGCGTGTAGCTAAACAAGCTAACCTGCCAAATTTACATTAAATATAACTGTTAAAATTGTAGTGTGTTTGGCTACAAAGAAAGTAAAATTTGAGTGAGTGCCCTTTACGTAGTATATTAAAGTACAGTAGGTCTCGTTATTATTTGCAATTGTTTTAGGACACAACTCCTATTGGCCAATTTAAACTAACATCACACCTGCAGTAGGCGGTCACTTGTACCCTAGTGCAGGCAGCAAACATCGCAAACCAAGCAAACACGACGGAACCGTCATTTGTGTTTCCCGAACGGACAACGCACGAGCATTGGTCCGAAACTGGCTCGTTTAGATTCTCGGCTTTACGGACACGAGGAACCATCGGCTCAAATCCTTAAACATATTGTCTTCTCGCACTTTTAAAGCCTCAAGTTTGGGGCTCGTTTGCCGTGGTATTTTTGACTACGTCCTCGTTAACTGCACCGCTGTTCTCTCAGAAGAGAACCGTCCCAGTTCGGGTGTGCTTCGAAACAGAGTAAATCCTCGCAATACCGCAAATGCATAATTTATGTCCTTTTTGGATGTTAAGATGTGACCCGTGCCACTTCTCTGCCAATGTAAATTCAACCTTAGTGCCAGATTATCCTACCACTGCTAATAGACAGATACATGTTCACTATCCTTTCTTTCCTGGTGTCTGTACTGTAGCTTGTGCATGCACGCGCACACACACACACACACACACACACCTAAATCTGATGCTGAAAATATTTCTGTTTGTGCACAGCACACATTCATATGGAAATTTTTGCCAGTCAAACCGGTCAGCTCAATCTTAGCCGGAGTCTTTCTCTAACCATGCGATACACACGCAGAGTTTATTGTCAATTGAAAATTGCCAATCTATACATTCCATAAATGACAGTTCACAAAATAAATCCAACTTTACACACTTTTTGTTGTTTGTTTCTGTTCTGAGTGCAAGGCTGAGATTATATACAAATTAGGATCAAACGCTGAGTACCAAATCATATGATACAATTATGATAATAACAATGATGATCTTTGATTGTGCACGTTGCGCACTTCATTCAATGCCCAAGGATCACTTCAAGTACTACTTGAAGTCTGGCTTGTTAGTCCTTCCGCTGCTTAACTAAAGTGATTTAAAGCAGCATTCAGGTAAATAATTCATGTACATACAGTTTAAACCACAAACTGTATTTTAAAAAAAATAGTCTGTTTGAACCCGTTGGATGTTTGACGCCCACAGGGCTTTAGTCCACAGGGCCAACTCGACAACGTTGGGTAAGTTATGCATGACATAAAATTATTCTTAAAGGGGAGTAGTTTGGATTTTTTGACAGAAAATGAAGGTGAAGCTGTGTGTTCTTTGTTAATCGGCATAGAGATACTACTATACTACGTTTTTTTATGACAGTTCTGCAACATATTATGACTTTCTTAAATTACATTTCTTATGGCATACTAATGTAGCTCAGCGTAAATTCTTACAGGAAGACTTCAATAATGTTTAAACAATGCTCCTAATTGATCAGCTGGTTCTAGGCATTCATGTTTTAGTCAAACCAATCAGTTTCAGCGATATATTTAACAAGCCAATCACAGCATGACATCCCTGCATTAAATCTGTTCTCTCCCCTGCGGTTGTCAGTTGTCATTTCAGGAATAGAGTGCGACCCTCCTCCTCCCCTTCCACCTCCAGGCTTCTTCACTCATGGCAATCTCGCTCTTCTTCCAGCTGACCGCACCTTTCGACGCCTTATTCCGGTCTAGTGCCAGTGTGTAGACTCCATCGGGGATATGTCTGGATTTTTCTAACCCTTTAAAAATATATACGTGTTTATATGATGGAGTCTAATCTCCAAATACTTTGTACATTTCATATTTTGCTTTTGTATCTTACAAATAAATAATTTCATATCAGCTATGAAATCTCTCCTGATTGAATACTATGACTTTAGTGACATACCAGGGGTCAGCAACTTTAGGCAGGCGTGCCACCAAAGACGTGCCGCTCAAATATGGAAAGACAATGTCAAAAACACGGGCCTTAAAGTTAACACGATGGTCGTTGTATCGCACCGGCGCTTAAACTACTGCCCCGCAGTAGGAGCAGCAGCACACTCAAACTCGTACGCAGAAACAATAATGTAGTTATTTCATTCTCAGTAGTTTGCCCTTATGTACAAAAATGGTCGACGCCGTTGAAAAAGTACAGTATCCGACAAGTCACCGCCGTCGTTTAAAAAAAAAATGGTATATCTCACAGCACATGGCTTTTGAAATCTCTGGAAATCAAACAGGTTTTCCGTAGGCTACAACATGGGAAAAACGGTAGAAATTGCCGGTGTACCGTGGCAACAACTGGCCTTTATCCTTGAAATGATATCCCACATTGCCCTGCAAAGTGGAAAACTTTGAAAGCAAGCACATATTTTATTGTACACAAGTCAACAAACAAAGAATAAATACATTTTGAAGAAGGGCAAAAACACGGAGTCCAAAAAACACAAGACGGGCGCTTGTTTGTTCACGTGGGCGGAGGGCCGTCAATGTAGCGGAGCGTGGGGTAAAAGGAGCGGGCCAAGTTGTTGGACAGCGTACAGCTGCGGTGGTCTTCGGACAGAGGCAGCAGGCAGGTCAGAACCAGCAGGGCAAAGAAGAGCAGGTGCAGGGGGAAGGCGGCGCGTAGAACCCGGCGGAAGAAGGTCTGGCGCCGCGGGGAAGAACGGCGCCTCTCCTCCCTGGATGGGGGGGATGGGGGGAGGACTGTTAACGGTGAAGTTTGTCATTTATTTATTGACAATATAGAGTCTTAACGTGTGGTTTCAAATTGACGCGACCCGAAGCCTTAAGCTAATTTGATATACAACGCGCAGTTTGGGTTTGTAAAAGTTACCTTCCGGTCACCGGTCGTCCAACTGTGGCGTCTGCGTTGTCGTCGTCATCCTCCTCCTCCTGAAGCAACAGACAAGTTAAAGTGTTAATCCTTTGAAGAAATTGTCAATTCGGCAACGATTTTCGGAAGACTATATTCTAAATCTAAACAGTTAATTTCTCGCCTAAAACGTTGTCAGAAGTGAATTTAATGATGAATAAGATGGTGAAAATGGTTAAAAATGTCCCGTTGTTGCTCTGTCTATACCGGAAACCCGACCCTCGTTGATCTAGGTCCCTATGCGGAAAAAGGAAAAGACCCTGCCCTGAAGTAGGATCTAAAAGAGTTACAGGAACCGCGGAAAGTCTTCCAGTTGGTTAATCCTGACTGTGTGACTTCCCTTAAAGATAGGAAGTCCTTCAAAACAAAAGCCCCGGGACTTACCTGAGAAGATCATTGCAGATTTTACCGTGAAAGAAAACTGCAGGGTCAAAAGCAACCTGCTTATCTTCACCCGTCAACCTCCTGCCTGGCATGCAGCCTTTTGTGAAATTTTCACACGTTACAAATTACAGTCTGCGAGGAAGACCCCACCTGTCCCACCTTCATCAACGCTCCACGGCGAGAGTTGACCGGTGTTGAATGGCAGCAATGGGATTTGTGTAAAAATTCCTTTTCAACCTACAGTTGCTGGAACCCAGCAAGTCTACACGAATGGATTGGAAAGTTTGTAAGTACACCAGGATTTTATTTAAATAACACTTGCCTGCTGGCTTCTGCTCTTTGCTGCTACCGGTGCTTAGGGACATCTACAAATTACAACACTGAAAAGAGGTGCGACAAAAATATTGATTCATTAAGGTAGTGTCTCCAAATATACCTAGATTATAACTTGTCTCCTGCTAGTTGTACTACAGCAGTTACTTAAAAAAAACACCCTAGGATCCCTTAGCGCCTGCACTAAGCTAACCAGCTGATAACGCTAACTCGCCCAATGTTCAACCCAGGTGAAAAAAGCTTCTGAGGGGTTGTTTGGCTCCAGGTCATGGTGCAAAGGACCCTAGGGTGAAATTACTCCGAACCATCACTTTAATTGGAAGTCACTTAGGATAAAGGGGTCAGCTAAATGATGTGTAATTTAATGTGGTCTGCTCACCGTCAGCATGTCTCTGTGCTCCAGCAGGGTGGAGCGGGGCACCCGGCGGTCACCGACGTTCACGGCGCCGAGTTTGCTCTCGGCCCGAGCGAGCCACAACAGCATGGAGTGCAGCGTCTCGTGAAACTCCTAAAGAAAGAACACCATGCAATTCATTTTAATTTATAGTGTCAAATCGCAAAAAAGTTATCTCTGGAAACTTTACAGATAAGACTACACCGAGATTGGATGAACTGCATTTATCAGATTACATTTTCTAAACGACGCTTATTAGCGGCGCATTTCATTTTCCTCGGAACTCGGAAGCCTCAGAGTTCCTGAGCTCGGAAGGGCGCGTTTCAGTCTTTGACCTCGGAAAATCCGACTTCCGAGTGCAAATGGAATGAGCTGTATTTCAACTTCTTTATTCTGTGCCATAAACATGTTTAATCTGCTAACGTCTCCGACAGGTTTCTCCATGTCACCTGACCTGACACTGCATGAGCGCCTGGTGCAGCCTCCTCTCCCAGCTCTCCAGGCCGCCGCACGCCTGCTGCCAGCTCTGATTGGCCGAGCCAAGGGTCTCGTGTAGCTCCTGCAGCTCGGCACCGTCGCCTGGCAGGAAGTGACGGCTGCTCAGGTTGGCAGAGATCATCAGACACTTATAGCTGTTGAAGGTCTTCTGCATCTCCTACAAAGAAGCATGTCAGTGTGGATTAGGGTTGAACAATTAATCGTTTTCAAATTAACATTTGAAAGAATGCGTTTAGCTTATCGTGGAGAATGTGATAAATCAAATGTTAAGTTATGTTAAGTATTAAGTTGAATGTTTGGGTTAACGTTTGGTTTAACATTTTATATTCCTATTTTTAGTATTACATTTACTGTTTTTTCACAAGATAAATGCTGAAATAATGTTAAATGTCACAAATTGTTTACAGAAATGTCCTATTTTCAGTGGATTTTTCATTATCGTAATCTTTATTTAACGTGATCGTGGAAGGTGCAATATGTAGATTGCTATTGAACAGAGGCTTATTAGAAAAATGGTTTTATTGGATTTGTTTTTATTATAAATGTAGCTTTTGTGATAAATGTTTTGTTACAGTTTAATATTCCATGCTTACTGTATTCAATTAATACAGTAATCTCCTGATTAATTGCCGGCAATTCATATTCATGTTCTCATCCTTGCATAACAATATAGGGCACTTTTGATGGTGTTTCGTGTTCTAATGCTCCGTGACGTGTAGGGTTGGGTATCGTTTTTTTTTTTCCCCCGATACCGGTGCTAAAGCGGTACTTTTAAAACGGTGCCGGTGCCTAAACGGTGCCTGAACTGATACTTTTTAAGAAAGTAAAAAAAAAAAAGAAGAAAAAAAAGAAGGGTGCTAAACAACAATCGGCGACATTTAAGAACAACTTGTTTATTACTAAGGCCATATGGTCAAAATTAAATGATTTAATAGTAATGTAATAACTATAACTTATAATAAACAAAAACTTATTTCAGCAGTAAATTGCTGTTGAACGACAAAAACAACCATCAGATGGGAAAAGGGTATTTTACAATAACTTTGAATGCAACGCAAGGCTGTAGGTTACCAGTTTTAGTGAACGCAGCATCTGTGTTTTTCCGACGTTGGCAACTGCTGCGCTGCAGAGCAGACTGTTGAAATACAGTCACACTTTACACTGTTTAACGTTAGCTGTCAGCATTTTAACTGTGTTTAATCCAGCGCTAGCTAAAGGTAGGCTAACGTTACCTGCTGTCGAGTGTAGTGTAAAGTCAGGCACCGAAATAAGGCACCGAAAATTTCGTTCTTATTCGGTCTCGTTACTACCTTTTACGTCGGAACCGGTGCCCTATTGGCACCGAGTTTCGGTACCCAACCCTAGTGACATGTTATATCTTTTACACGGTGAGTATTCAACAACAGCTATACTTTTCAAAAATAATAATCGCAAATCGAATCGTGATTGCAATATCTGGCAGAAAAACAGCAATTCGATCCTAGTGTGGATGTGAAAAAAGTGTTTCACATCCGTGTTTCGATGAGACCGCGGCGTTACCTTCAGTTTCCCGATGTCGGCTTCGATGTCTCGGATGCCGGTGGACGGTGCGATCTGCTGTAGCCTCTCCAGCTCTGGCAGCACCCTGCCCAACCAGGAAGTGACATCGCAGAGGTCAGAGTTCAGCTTCTGCCACTGCTCCAGGTCCAGCTTGACGTCCGTCTCGTCGTTGACCCTCCGCAGCTCCCAGCGCTCGATGACACCTATCGAAATGTGCCGTGTTTAATTGTTGCGTGCGGACTCTGCGTTTCTCGTGATACTGCTTTTAGTTAGCGCTCGGGTACTTTACCGTTTAATTAACAGTATGTATTTTTATGTAATTTCAAAGACAAATTCATGTCAGTTGTTACAGACGATAAAGGTTTTTTAATCTTATAATGTAATTGTGGGTGTAATTAAAGGGACGCTTTGCCAATTTCAATCTAGCTCTGTGTCATCTGTGGCAGTGGGTTTAGATGAACGGTGAGTATGTCCTTTGTGTGTTGTCTGGCGGAGCTCTATGCACTGCGACAGCGTGCCTTGCATCTAAACAGGCTGTCGTGACACAGAGTTGGATTTTATATTGGCAAAATATCTTTTTTAAAGGTGCTCAATGCACCAAATAAATCCCCATTTAACTTATGAGGCAACAAGCAAGATGCTCGCAGAAAAGTCCATCTGCCTCCTTATGGTGGTTTAACATCAGTGCTGACAACAAGTCAACAGAAAATAAAATGACAATTTTTGCAAATTCATTATTTGCAGGTTCTAGCTTCCAAGTGTGTGGATTTACTGCTTTTCTCTGTTTTCTTTATCATTTTAAATGACATATCTGAGTTTGGGACTGTTGATGGAATAAAACAAGTAATCTGAAGACATCTGGGAACTTGTGATGGGCATTTCTCACTATTTTTGAGATTGTATGAACCTATCTACTACTCATTTAATCCAAAAAGGTAATTAGTACATTTATTATTAATAAAAAAGTATCTTAGTTGCAGCTTTTTATTACATCTCTAAAAATCAAGAATCAAGAAAGAAAAGCCTTGAAAGTTGCAACATGGTCTTTGTGAGGGGAAAACCGCAGACTTATGGGAAAGTAGTCCTCCTTTGGTCACAGACCAGTCCACAACACTTATAGTACAATCTGTATTTTCTAAAATGTCCATCAGTCAATTCAATTCAATTGTATTTATAGTGTCAAATCACAACAGGAGTTCTCTCAGGATACTTTACAGATAGAGTAGGTCTAGACCACACTCTATAATTTACAAAGAAACAATTTCCCTGCCTGTGTACGTACCTGTGCTGGTTTGCTTGTCGGCCGTGCTGCTGGTCAGACCCTGATCCTCCGGCTCCTCCTCGTCGTTCAGGATCCGCTGGACTCGCTTCACATTGCTGATGCTGCCGCTGCACTCCGACATCAGCTTAGCCTGAACACATACACACACACACACACACACACACATACACACATACACACACACACACACACACACACACACACACACACACACACATACTTTTACTTGAGTAGATTTTTATACCGGTCATTAGGAGTCCAAGCCTGAGTCTGGAAGAACTGGCGGTAGTAAAGCTACGCCGTTCGCACAGCAGGGCTGTGGGTGCTTGGACCCCTATTGTATTTCTAAGGATTTTCCATTATTCTTCTCCGCGTAAAACTCCCGCTACAGCCTAAACTGTACATGGTGGGGTGGTGCCATTTTCAGGACTGGTCCCAAACTCTGCAAGGACCTCAGTCGCAAACAATTGACTCACTTCCACTACTAGGTGGCGCTATAGCAGAAATAAACGTGTTTGGCTCTATAACTCCCACACCGTACACCGGACATTCAAAAACCTTATATACACGCGTTCCCTGGATCCAACTGAATCTCCTGATATAGGCCACGTCCATTTCTGCCTAGATTTTTAAGCGTGAAAAATCACGATTTATCAAAAACCTACTTTTTCGAACTCCTCCTAGACCGTGCGACCGATCTGCACCAAACTTGGCAGGTAGCATCTCCAGACCGACCTGAAGAAACGCTATAAAAATAATTTTTATAGGATAAAAATTGCGCATATTACGAACAAACAAATTTGTGTAGCTAACTATGAAAACACCAACTTTGCCATATCTCGGCGAAAAATAAACATTATCAATGCGAAACTTTAGATTCTTGTTTGCCATGACCCTCTAGAGGTCCCCCACCCATTTTACGAAAACTGGCCACTAGGGGGCGCTACAAGTACAAAACGTTTATATCTGATGAACGGCTCATCCGATTTTTACAAAATTTGGTGGGTACCATCTAGTGCCACTCTTGAGGCCACCCCTACAGTGGGGTACTGATTGGTGAAAGTGGGCATGGCCTATGGGACCCATGTTTGGATTCATCACTTGCACTACTGTGAATAACTTCAAATTTACAGCGTAAATGGACCTCACCTACCAAATGTTACACATGTGGACCACTAGGTGGCGCTATAATGTTTTTTTGCCGTTAACTCCCACATTACACTTGGCACATTAGAAATCCGTACATCCTTGAATAAAGCTGAATCACAGGATGTAGGCCCCACCCATTTCCACTAAGACGTTTTTTCTCAATATTGCGCAATGCGCAAAACCAACTTTTTCGAACTCGTCCTAGGCCGTGCGACTGATCTGCACGAAACCTGGTAGGTAGCACCTACAGATAGATCTGACCAAAACTTGTAAAAAGAACTTTGGTATGTTAAAGTATGCCCATTTGACGACCAAACAACTTTTCCTAGCTAGCAACCAAACACGAACTTAATCATATGTCGGCCAAATTGAATGGTATCAATGAGGAACTTGTTCAACATCCCACTGCGATGCTCTCCACCAAATTTGGCAAAGATCGGCCATTAGGGGGCGCTATAATAAATGTTTATGTTTTTTGGCAAATAACTGGGAAATTTGCAATTGCAATATCTCGGCCACAGTACATGCTATCAACACGAAACTTGCTGCTTGTTTGGCATGCCGTTTTGAGGCTCTGTACCAAATTTGGCAAAGATCGGCCATTAGGGGAAGCGACAAATTTGTGTAGCTAGCCACGAAAACACAAACTTTGCCATATCTCGGCCAAAATAAATGCTATCCTCACGAAACTTCAGATTCTTCTTTCGCATGACCCTCTGAGGATCCTTAACCAGCAAAACCAACTTTTTCGAACTCATCCTAGGCTGTGCGACCGATCTGCACGAAACCTGGTTCGTAGCATCAACAGATGAACCTGACCAAAAGTTATCAAAAGAATTGTGTTACGTTAAACTATGCGCATTTTACGACCAAACTAATTTTCCTATCTAGCCACAAAACACAAACTTTAGCATATATCAGCAAAATTAATACATATCAGAGCAAAACTTGATACTATTTTTCGACATCCCACTGGCTTTCTACCAAATTTGGTGAGGATCGGCCATTAGGGGGCGCTATAATGAACGTATATGCGTGTGCAAATAACTCAATGCGTTTAAATGGGAAATTTGCAATGGCAATATCTCTGCCACAGTAAATGCTATCATCATAGAACTTGAGATTATTGTTCAACATGCCACTCTGCAGCACTATACCAGAGTTGGTGATGATCGGCCTTTAGGGGGTGCTATAACTGAGGTTGAAACGTTTTGCCCTTTTACTCAATGAATGGGAAATTTGCTATTGCATTTCACTACAGACTTTGGAGCTTGCACTTAGTGAAATTTCCTGACTTTTGCCTCACCGCTGTCGTGCTTTGGGTTCTCCTTTCGCGGGCTCAGTTTTCGTGGGCTCCGTGTGTTGTCAGGGTCGACTTGCGCCAGGGGGGACTCGCGACGGGGAGGCTTGGACCCCGTCATAACTGCTTGCAGTTCTAGTTTTACTTGTACTCAGACAACCACCCACCAAGAGCCTGGGTCTGTCTGAGATTTCTGCCTAAAAAGTTTTTCCTTACCACTAAATGCTTGCTCTTGGGGGAATTGTTGGAATTGTTGGGTCTTTGTAAATTATAGAGTGTGGTTAAACCTACTCTGTGTCTTGAGATAACTCCTGTTATGATTTGATACTATAAATACAACTGAATTGAATTGAAAAATTAAAAGATGTCAAAGATGTTGATGTGCGTGTCCTTACGTAGCCCTGCTGGTGGAAGGGAGTACTGCTGGTGTGTGTGGAAGACGAGCTCAGGCCCCGGAGGATTTCTTGGGGAACTCGTTTCCTCTCTGGGGAGCCGGGCTGGTGCCAGCTGGGCAGGTCAGTCACTGACTTCACTGAGGAGGGAGAGAGAGAGAGAGAGAGAGAGAGAGAGAGAGAGAGAGAGAGAGAGAGAGAGAGAGAGAGAGAAGGAAAAAAGTTAAAATGAGGGTCAAAACCAAAAAGAGATAAAAAAAAAGAAATAAACCACAGAGACTGATAAAGAGAGAGAAAACAGAGTAATCATGGGGAACAAGGACCGTGCAAGTCTTATATCTGTCAAACGTGCAAAAACAGCATTATATATAATATTATATAACATAAATGGATAGCACAAGTAAGTAACATCCATTGCCACATGCTTCATGTTTTCACTTCTAAAGATTTGATCTGGGTAAACAAACAATAGTTGTAATATTTAAAGTGGCTGATGAGTGGTTCACAGCCACATCTGTCACTCAAGGTACAAATGTGGCCAAACATTTGTGAGTTAGATGAGGGGCGGGATGTGGGATACAGCTGGATGGGTTTGGGTTGCTAGGAGACGGCCCATAAGTGCACAGCGAGGCACTGGTGTGCAGGAGGCAGAGTGCCTACCCGAGGCAGCTTTCGCTGCTCTAACAGTCGCTTTAACAAAGCACTCTGAGCTCTCTGACGCCTTCACATCTGGAAGAGAGAGTGAAGGTCAACAGTGTCTAGAAGCTGCTCTGGAAAGGTTACGCAACTGTTAGAGGAGAGTTAAAGAATGAATGTTATCCGAGCGGTGGAGACCCCGAGAAGAGAGGAAAATCTGCGAGGGTGAACGGACGTGTCATTTGTAATTCTAAGTGAAGAGAATTCAAAGGATAAGGCACCACCGAGAAAGCTTTCAATAGCAGGTTTCTTTCTTTCTTTTAGCTGCTGCACTCCAGGATGTTAACAGAACTTCTGAGATAGAAAAAAGCTCACCAGGGCTTCATATGTGCTCTATGTATTAGCACAAACGGAAACCAATTGCTGCCCAGGTGGAAGGAAATAAATCTAAAACACTGAATGCTTTGGAAACGTGTCAACAACTTGAATTTATAATTGCACAAAAGTATTTTGAAATCCAAAAAATGAGCAATTTATAAAGGAATAATTTACTGGGTTAGGGTTAGAGGAGGGTCTAGGTGGTGCTTTTTTTGTCAAGATCATGAAATTGCTACACTTGTTTTTCTCAAACTACTCTTTTCTCAACCTGCAACATGCATCCTATCCTTGGGCATGCATGTCTGGCATGCGTCACCTCCGCGGTCCGCTACTTGCTTGCAGGTTCTAGTTGTACTTGATACACTAAAACAGAGATCTTCAACAGGGGTCCAGGACCCTGAGGGGGTTCTCAGAGTCTATACAGGGGGGCCTCCAAATTATTGTTAATTTTGAAATGTAAAAAAAAAAAGTCTTAACATAAATCAAAAATATTATTAGCAAATATAAATCCCCACTGCTTACTGGCCTATAAGTAAGGTAGTCACTAAGGCCACCCACATCCAGTTCATGCTAAGGATTCACTGTGCCACACGTATATTTAAGATTAAAACATGATTTAGAAAATCAACTATTAGTAGGCTATTTTAATAGCTTAGTATTCTATGCAAAAAAGGTATGTATAAAGGCTTTTGGCTGCCCTACATGTTACTGTAGGCCCAGTTTATTATGCAACTTCATGTTATATATATATATATATATATATATATATATATATATATATATATATATATATATATATATATATATATATATATTAGGGCTGTCAAATGATTACAATTTTTAATCAAATTAATCAGAATTTTCAGTGGATTAATCATGATTAATCACTATTTGCAATTACACCTGAATCCTAACCATTTTTTTCTGAAATGCATACCAAAAGATACTAGTGCTGTCAAGCAATTAAAATATTTAATCGCATTAATGTCATAGTTAACTCGCGATTAATCGCACATTTTTATCTATTCTAAATGTTCCTTGATTTCTTTTTGTCCCATTATATTTTCTCATTTTAATTCTCTTATCAGCATGGAAAAGAGGATCAGCTGCTTTGTGACAATGTTTTTTTATTGAAAACAACATTGTCATATACGTTATGTTCAATTTCACACTAACATTCACACTTGGATCTAATAATCTGTCACATAATGTAACGCTGTTACCTCGATGTTCCATTGCAAGTAGTACTGCAGATAGTCCTGCAGATAGTACTACAGGTAGTACTGCCTCATTTGTTTCTCTCACTGACTGTAGAGTCACTACTCGCTCGCTTTGAAGAAAATCGCCGTCACGAGCCTACTAGCTACGCGGCTAGCAAGCTAAAACCGGCCGAGGCTTGTGTCTGTTTTGTTTGCGGTCTGCGAAATTACAAGACCCGCCCTTCAATCACTACTATTGGCCAGGCGTCCAAGGTAACGTAACTCCATTTGTTCAGGTCCTATCCCCTGACAAATCCGCTATCCTCACCACTCGCGGTGAAATGCCTAAACCAAACCAATCAGCTGCTTCGTAGGGCGGGACATGGCGTGGCCATAGACAGTTAAAGAAGTGGACTAACAGATCCCATTGCTCTCTCTATGTGTTACTCGTGCGTTAAAAAAATTATCGGCATTAAAATGGGTTTGCGTTAACGCCGTTAATAACGCGTTAAACTGACAGCCCTAATATATATATATATATATATATATATATATATATATATAATATAATATAATATATGTAGTAGGGGGTCCCTGCTCCATCTCTATTTTAGTTAGGGCTCCTTAACTTAAAAAACATTGAGGGACCCCTGCACTAAAACATACAAAACCACATCAAAAACAAGTTCCGCGATAAACAGCTGTTATCACCTGACAAAGCGCTGAAGAAAGTGGCCTCCTCGTCGTCCTCGTGTGATGACGATCCTCCCACGTCCACCGTGTGGTCCCACTCCAGCGGGATGGAGTCCACGCTGATGGGGGTCTCTCGTCCCGACCGCTCCAGAGGGGGGGCCAGGAGGTGGCACGTGACCTGCAATCCAGCTGACACTCCGCCAACTGCTGGGCCCTCCGCTTCCTCCTCCTTCTTCCTCGCCTCCCCCCAGGACGTCCCGTTGGTCAGATCAGGGGAGTTGTCCAACTCTGACAGTTCCCTCTCCTCCTCCAGAACCTTCAAAAACATTAAAGAAAAATAAAAGACGTACCAAACACAAGTACACGCACACACACACACACACACACACACTGAGGAGGGCAGTGCGCAAAATGTCTATGTGTGTAGTGTGGACTGTGATAAACAGAGAAATGTCAGGGTTTTCCCCAGAAAAATTGTTTAGCCCAGTGGCAAGTGTCTTTTTTCAGACAAATTCCATAGGGCCCTACATTAAGTCAATGCTGAAAGCTAACTGGAGATTTGAAAATATGACTTAAGTCTTAAGTTTTCATCCGAGCCATCTTGCTGTAACTAGTTTTAAAATAATCTTTTAACAAATAATTCCCACTGGCTTAGGCCCAGTGGGGGGCAACTTAGGCCCGCTCTTAGGCCCGGTGGGCCACTAGGCTTGCGAAACACGGGGAAACTCTGGAGAAATGTGTATGTGCAGTACTGACGGGTCGTCTGTGGACGAGGCGGTGGTGGAAGCGGGCCACTCTGCCAAACACCTCCTGGCAGTACGAGTGCAGCTCCTCCAGCTCGTCCTCGATCAGCACCGCGTCCAAGGGAGCGCTCTTCTGGATCAGGTTCTCTCCGAACACGATCAGGGCGTCGATCTTGTTGGTGTTCAGGGTGATATCCTGCTGAAAGCCCTGCAGAGGGGGATATAATAATAATAATAATAAAAATAATAATACTAAGGGTGCTCTGATTGATCGGTCACCGATCGGTATCGGACGATAATGGCTTTAAATAGTTTGATCGGTGGTCTCCATAAAGGTCGATCAGATAGGCCGATCAGATGACGCAATACCATGGATGTATTAAGAGCGCACTACTCCTGAGAACATTTTCTACATGGAGCTAAAATGGCGGCCTCCCGACATTCACCGGTCTGGCAGTTCTACAAGGTGTCTGAACGGCGGCATAACAGCGATTGGCCCACGGGCCGGCCGCGGAACGAAGGCGGCAACCGCTTTTAAAAAGCGGCTGCCACCGGTGGTGCGCCGGCAAACGTGTTTGCGATTACGTCATTCTGACGCTTCTACTGCCTCTGGAGCACTGCTGGTGGTCCGCCGACTCATTGCTATCTGGGAAAAAGACAATACATTAGCAATTTGCAACGTGTGTGCCAAGGAAATACCACAAGGCGGAAAGCTCCAAAGACATTTCAACACCACCAACCCCATCAGACATTTGAAGGTTAGTCATGGAAAGGAGTATGAGGAGTTTTCAAAGTTAGCTAACGCTAAGGCAGAGCGGAGTGTTGCAGCTCCGGCGCAGAGGGACGGGGCTGCAACACTAAAGGCTCTGTCTCCGAAGGTACAGAGTCTGGTGTGGGGAATGGAGAGCAGGCCAGCGTCTGAGGACCGCAGGTTTCGGGGTGGGTGTATGGATGTAGGAGGTAGTGGGTGAGGACCCTGGCTGCAGAGTTTTGGGTATACTGGAGCCTGTCTCGGGTTTAAATGACACGAGGAGACCAGGAGACATTTGGGACATGTAAGGAGACAGAGTCACCAGGCATACTGTATGTCAACAGTGTGGGCTAATTTAGGACATATTTCAGGTCAGGGGCTTACGTTCAGTTGTCTCATCTTGTCTTCGATGTCGCTCTCGGAGAAGTGCTCCACGTTGGTGAGCTGGAGGTCCATCTCTGTCAGCCAGACCAGGATCCCCTCCCGAGTTCCCTCAAAGTCTTCTCTCTGAGAGGTAAAGTGCTGCAGGAACGCAGAGCAGAGCATGCACATCAGTATGTGTTATTTATATCACAGCAATATTTAAAAACAATATCATTTACACCTTTGCTAACTAATTACTAA
Organism: Gymnocephalus cernua; assembly: GCA_023631565.1. Lineage (NCBI taxonomy): Eukaryota > Metazoa > Chordata > Actinopteri > Perciformes > Percidae > Gymnocephalus > Gymnocephalus cernua. The sequence continues at coordinate 24,101,921 of CM042444.1, forward strand.
CTTTGATCCATGTTGATTCCATCCGTGGTCACGACAGTGAGATATCAGGGTCAGGCTGGGGTTTAGGGATTTTTAAATCCCAAAGTATCGTATTCTTTTCATATTAGACAGATGTTGATATATGCAAATAAGTCAGAATTTTAAACTGAATTTCAATTACAAAGTTGATACAATGCTGCTGTATGTGATGCTGGGTATATGGTTTCTAAAGGGATTAAACATCGCCATTTGTAATTACTATATCACCAGAACTAGAGCTGGGCGATACAGAGAAAATCAAATATCATGATATTTTTTACCAAATACATCGAAGTTGATATTGCGGTGACATTGTAGGGTTGACTATTGGTGCATTCGCAAAATATTAACACAATGAGAGTTTTGATAAACAATCACCAATAATGTGGATACGATGACTAAGTGGGTAAAGGCAAATAATAAAACAGCTAGACCAGTCTGGTAAGTTCAGAAAATTACATCACTTTACTGCAATGAAGCCTTTAAAACCATGAAAAGACAACACTTGTGTCATATCACGATATTACCATATTCAAAATCTAAGACGATATCTAGTCTCATATAGCGGTGTCGATATAATATCCGTATATCACCCAGAACTACATGGGATTGGTTATTAGACCCTCTCACCTTGAGTCTGCGGAGAACAGAAGCCACCCTTTTCTGCAGGACGTCCCACTTCTGGTTCCCCTCGTGCACCATGACTTTGAGCTTGCTGGAAACATCGGTTCGGTTCTCCCGGGCGAGGCGGCGGTACTGCTTGTTGACCAGCTCCAGCTGAGTCAGACGCTCATGAACCTGCCGCTGGAATGCCTGAGAGCGGAATGGAAAGACATACGAGTACAGAACTGGTATCTCATAAGATTCAAAAATACTCCGGTAAGAGGTGCAGATCGTGCAAAGTGCAAGACAGCATTCGGGCAGTCCTTTTTTTCAGTTAGAGGCCCACAGATTTGGAATAGCTTACCATCTGATTTAAAAACATTAACTAATCACAAAGTATTTAATACTAAGGTAAAACTATGGCTTAAAACAGACGCAAATTTGCAAACACTAAGTCACATGTTTGATACAGCACAGTATAATTGATGCTCTTCTTTTGTTTATTAGGGGTCCAAGCCTGAGTCTGTTCACACAGCAGGGCTGTGGAACCCTTTTGTTTTTGCAAAGTTTATTTCCCCCCCCCTAAAACGCAAGCTACAGCCTAAACCATACATGGTGGGGGGTGCCATTTTCAGGACTGGTCCAGAACTCTGCACCCTCAGCGGAGACAAAAATGGACACACTTCCACCACTAGGTGGCGCTATAGCAGAAGGCGTTTGGCCCTATAACTCCCAAACCGTACATCACACATTCAAAAACCATATATCCTCGTGTTCCTTGGATCCAGCTGAATCTCTTGCTATAGACCACGGCCATTTCCGCCTAGACTTTTATGAGTGAAAAATCGTGATTTATCAAAAAACCTACTTTGCCGAACTTCCAGACCGTGCGACCGATCTGCACGAAACTTGGCAGGTAGCATCTCCACACAGAGCTGATAAAAATGTATCAAAATCATATTTATAGGGGGTAACCTCTAGCTCACCCAGTAAGAGCATGCGCACCATGTACACTGAGTCCTCTGCAGCGGCCCGGGTTCAAGTCCAACCTGCGGCACTTTGCTGCGTGTCATCCCCCATCTCTCTCCCACCTTTCCTGTCTATCCACTGTCACTTTCAAATAAATGGAAAAGCCCCAAAAAAGAATCTTTAAAAAAAAATAATAATAATAATTTTTATAGAATACAAATTGCACATATTACGCACAAACAAATTTGTGTAGCTAACTTTGCCATATCTCGGCCAAAATAAATGCTGTCAACACGAAACTTTAGATTCTTGTTTGCCATGACGCTCTGAAGGTCCCCCACATATTTTACAAAAATTGGCCACTAGGGGGCGCCAAAAGTACAAACAAAATTATATCTCATGAACGGCTCATACGATTTTTACAAAATTTGGAGGGTACCATCTAGGGCCACTCCTGAGGCCACCCCTACAGTGGGGTACTGATTAGTCAAAGTGGGCGTGGCCTATGGGACCCCGGTTTGGATTCACCAAACTCCCACATTACACATCATACATTAGAAAAACTTACATCCACATGTTCCTTGAATCAAGCTGAATCACATAATATAGGCAATTTCGCAATATCGTGCACAAAACAAATTTTCCTAGCTAGCTACCAAACACAAACTTTATCATATCTTGGCCAAATTAAATGCTATCAGCAAAATTCTTGAGGTTATTGTTCAACATCGCACACGATGCTCTGTACCAAATTTGGCAAAGATTGGCCATTAGGGGGCACTATAATCAACGTTTGTGTATTTTGGCCAATAACTCAATGCATGCAAATAGAACATTTACAATTTCTCTGCCGTAGTAATTGCTATCGACACGAAACTTGTGATGCTTGTTCGGCATGCCGCTTTGAGGCCCTGTACCAAATTTAGTAAAGGTTGGCCATTAGGGGGCGCTATAGTCAACGTAGACCAGTTTGGACCCTTTTATCCCTTCTGAGGTTGAGCGAAACTTAATAACTTTATAATTAGAACTAGTAGTACAAAGTCTTTTGGAGCTAAAAGCTATAACAGTCGCCCCGTTCTGCTCATGTCTTTGTTGTCTGAGTTTTTTGGGGTCTTTGTGCAATTAATCCATACTGTTACATCCAAGATTGATACACTGTATGTAAGAAATGTAAATAGTTTGTCCTTTATATGAGTTATAATGTCCAATATGTTTGTTTTTGCACTGGATGACTCCAAATATATAGAACTGTTTTAGACAACACAAATGCTTGTGTGGCATTGCTGTGTGTGATATCAATATATATCTGTGAGATTCATGTTCCGTTTTATTTATTTATTTGTCTTTATGGTCCTACAACCTTTTTAACATTCAAGTGACCTCACTGCAGCACAAAAATTCTAATAATCATACATTGACTATAGACAACAGGGTTGATGTTTTACAAGCTTTTATAGAAAATAAAACCAGACGGACGAGAGGTTGTCAAAAATCCTTTAGGGCTCTGGGATATTTGCAATGGCAACGTACCGCAGACCTTGCGGATCACACCTCTCTATATTTCCTTACGTTTGCCTCCCCACTGTTACGCTTTGGGTTCCGCTTTCAAACAGCGTCCTGGACGAGACGCATTGTGAATTTCTTCAGACGGAGCACCACAGCCAACCACATGCTGAAAGAGAAACAGAGGCTTCTACGACTACCAGAGCACAAGCTGATGACGGATGTGGTTTCCAGGTTAGTGTATGGTTAGTCTTCTGAAGACAATGTAGATCACTTGGTCTGCAGTTATGTGGAGAGGAGAGTTTCTGTTTAGTGCTCACTTAAGGCCTTAAGCTACTCTGCTAAAATGGGTACAATTTTAAGTTGGCTTAAATGTTGCTCCTATGGACTTGAATTATTGGCTGGCTGCCATGTTTTATTTTTCTTTTCTGCTGGCTAGACTGGCTACCTACTAGGGCTGGTCGATATGGCCTAAAAATAAAATCTCTGATTTTATTTTTTTTAATTCGATTTCCGATTTTTTTCCGATTTCCCCCCTACTTATTAATAGGGTTGGGTATTGTTTGGGGTTTTTTCCGATACCGGTGCTAAATCGGTACTTTTAAAACGGTGCCGGTGCCTAAACGGTGCCTGAACCAATACTTTTTAAGAAAGTAAAAAAAAAAAAAGAAGAAACAAGAAGGATAAGCCTATTAAACAACAGTCGGTGACATTTAAGATTAACACATTGGCTTTACACTAAGGCCATATGGTCAAAATAGGTTATAACCTATTTTGACCATATGGCCTTAGTGTAAAGCACAAGACACAGCACAGACACACACAGCACAGACACCGCACAGACAGAGAGACACACTCAGACACAGACGCGCACAGAGACACGGAGAGAGAGAGAGATTGAGAGAGATTGATTTATATTTTGCATATGTCTTCACAGGACACTGTGACAGATGGGGCCATCGCATCGGTGACTGTTGGTGTGCTCTCTGTTCTTGGGGAGAATGACGGCGAACATCATTTCCCGGGTCCAAGCTCGTTGCATTTCCAGCCCAGGTCCCATGCAATTATCCTTGAGGGAAGTATTGTGATGGACAATATTCCAGACTTGCCCCTGGCTGTTTGCCTGCTGTTTGGCCTCACATATGCTTTACATCTCGATTATCCCAAATGCATGTCAAATACCCTGAGATTCATTCAGTCAGCCATGCTCGGACTGGGAAGCAAAACCCTCCCACCGAAGTTGCTAAGTCTGAAAAATGACCTACTGCGATAGATTTTGGCCGCTACGCTGTGGATGAATCCAACCTCAAGGTTATTACACCCTTACCTTTGGGTACCTTTGTACCTAAATAGGAAGTCTTAATAGCCTACTTTTGATGGTAGCCACACACTGTTTAATCTTATTTAATTCCTCAGTCTTTACCCTTGTGTTGTCTTCCTTTGTATCAAAATTGTAAAATGAACTTTTGTGGGGGGGCTTTTTCTGATCAACGCTTTTAAAAAAGCCCAAGCATGTTACGTTGAAGATGACTGTCAAGTTCTAGTTTTATGATGGCATTTTAGTATGACATGGTTGGTCTTTCAGATAACACTCAGGGAGGCACTTTAAGTCTTTTAAGAGGAAACTTCTTACTTTTGTTAATACCAAATGTCTGCTGTCAAGTGTTATGGTGGCACCTTATTTCTGCTTGATGGTTTTTTTTTATTTATTTATTACGGGTTCACGATTCAGTCTCTCGATTTCAATATCTATTTATAGGCTCAAGATTAGATTCAAAAACGATTCTTGATTTTAATAAAAAAAAAAAAAAAATCCACAGAATGTAAATGTACTTTTCCAATGTGATTGCAGTAGACAACATTTAAAAAAAAAAAAAAAATTTAAATGTGAATTGATTTTTGAATTCTGATTTGATTTTGAATCAACATGAATCGTGAATGGGATGTTGAATGTTTTTTGCACACCCATTTATTACCCCTATTTATTTATATTTTACTGCAGAGCCCAAGCACTCTTGTTTTACTTTAAATATGTTAAATAGTAGTTTGCTATTTGAATGCCAGATCATTAATAATAAAGAAATGCTGTTTGATATAAACCAACCTTCTCATTTCATTCTTTCAGATAGATTTTTTTTTTTTCACGTATGTAAGTACTTGTAACCCTATTTTTCAGTCTGTAAACTGAACCAGAAAACAAGTCAGTAGTACCAAGTAGTATTAACTTAAAAAATGTGAGCTAATATTTACTCAGAATAAACAAGCTTTGATCACTTAAAAATGTAAGTTTATTAGGTATTGCTTACTAAGAACAATTAAGCTGCACTAATTTACCATTACTAAGTCCATTGAACTTAGTTTTTTCAAGGCAATGAGTTTGCGTACATTTTTTAAGTAAAGTCAACTTGTCAAAATTTACAGTGTAGGGTTAGGGTAACCCAAAATTAAATGATTTAATAGTAATGTAATAACTATAACTTATAATACACAATAACTTATTTCACCAGTAAATTGCTGTTGAACGACAAAAACAACAACCAGATGGGAAAAGGGTATTTTACAATAATTTGAATGCCTGTGTTTCAGTGAATGCACCGTCTGTGTTTCTCCGACGTCGGCAGCTGCTGCGCTGCAGAGCAGACTGTTGATATACAGTCACACTTTACACTGTTTAACGTCACCTGTCAGCATGTTAACGTGTTTAATCCAGCTGCTAGCTAAAGGTAGGCTAACGTTACCTGCTGTCCAGTGTAGTGGAACGTCAGGCACCGAAATTTGCTGCCTTTGACTGCGATGGGCTTTAGGCAGATGTTGCAGCGCGGGGTCTCTTGCTCCACGTCTGTCGAAGCAAACCCAGACCAGTTCCAAACAACAGATGATTTTATTCCTTTATTGGGAACAAACTTCCCACTCTCACCGGTAGCCATGTTGTCACTTACTGTTGCTGTTTCGTGTGTGCTATGATGTTGTTATTGTCGCTAGCCATACTGCTATAAAAAAAACTAACGCTACGGAAGCTCCGGAGAGCCAAAAATGCGCCATTACACAAAAACTCGATTTACTTATTTTTTAAATCGCCCACAACAAAAAATTCGAATTAATTCATTGAATTGATTTTTCGCCCAGGCCTACTACCTACCTCACCTCCTTGTAGGCCTACAGGCCTTGAACTACTCGGCTAAGACGGGTACATTTTAAGTTAAATGTTTAAATGTTCTTCTTAGTTACTTGAATTATTGGCTGTTTACTTACCTGTTCAGAACAGGCTGCACTTTTTAACTCCATTGTTGCAATACTGCACTTTATTTTCTTTTCAAAGGCTTGTAAGCTACAGTTTGTTTCAATAAATGGAACAAAATTTCTCAACACATCTTTGATTCATTTTGTCCAGCATTTGCAAGCTGTAGACTCTCTGTCCAGTCAGAGACATATATTGTGTAATTGATGTTTTTAGTTTTCAGTTCAATTAATTAAATCCATGTAAATGGAACACTCACAAGATGTCACCAAATTCACTCTGTCCCCTTTAAATCTTTCAGAAAATGATGTAAGTATCGAATTATATTGAATCGTATCGTTGGCTGAATATCGTGATATATATCGTATTGTGAGATTAGTGTATTGCTACAGCCCTAATCATCTCCGTCTTCTACACTCACCGCCTGTCTGGAGGAGATAAGGGTGTGGATGAATCACAACTTCCTCCAGTTAAACAGCTCCAAAACTGAGGCAATTCTTGTTGGCACCTCACATCAAACCCAGTCTTCCTCCATAACCGGTATAACTATCTCTGGTCATGACATTCCCCTCTCCACAACTGTCACCAATCTTGGTGTAAGATTTGACCCACAACTCACCTTCGAAGCCCACATCAAAAACCTCTGCAAGATTTCTTTCTACCATTTCAGAAATATTGCAAAACTCCGCTCCACACTCACCCTAGCAGATGCTGAAAGACTGATCCACGCCTTTGTCTCCTCCAGACTGGACTACTGTAATGCACTTCTCATCGGGATCCCTAACAAAAGCCTGCAGAGACTGCAGTATGTCCAGAATAGTGCTGCAAGGATCCTGATGAGAGTGCGAAAAATACGACCACATCACACCCATTTCCGCCAGGGTTGAATATAAGGTCTCCCTTCTCACCCACCAGTGCATCTATGAAAATGGTCCCCTATACCTGAAAGAACTACTCACCACTCAAACTACAACTCGATCCCTCCATTCAACAAACTCAAACCGCCTCCTTCTCCCCAATATTTATGTTTTTACCAGGTTTTTATGATCTTAACTCTAGCACTTTGAGATTTTCTCTAAATGTAAGGTGCATTACAAATAAAATCTATTATTATTATTATTATTATTATTATTATTATTATTGTGTTCACAAAGAATAAATATTATATTTTATGAAAACTCTTCTTAGAACAGGAATTAAACATCTATTTCGTTAGACAGGTATGTAGGAGAGGGACGAGCTGGTCCAACGTTGCAAACAAACTCCTGCACACTGTCTAACTTAAGGAAGATCAACTTGTTTCTGTACTAGACCTTCATCAGGCAAATGCTGAGACACTGGGAAGCCATCTTTAGTAGGAAGTGGCTGTAGGTCTGCACCAATCACATTCTCCACATAAAAATCGGGCAAACATGCTGTATATAACTTCTGCTTACTGTACATGGAGCTGAAAAGAAGTAGAACACTTTATATAGCAACAATACTAAAACATCCCGACCATACTTCTATTAGATGGATCTTGATGTGTCACCTTTAGGGCTGCAGCTATTGATTCTTTTTGTAATTGATTAATCTAGCACTTTATCGATCGATTAATTAATCGGATAATTTTTTTTTGCGTTTTTAAACAAACAAAACAAATAATGCATAACGAAAATGATGTGGCTGTAAAATGATCAAGCATTTGGCTTTTATTCTCTAAAGAACAGAGGTATTTATTCCAACTCCAACATTTGGCAATTTAATTTAATTAAGTTACGTTTCATGCTGTAATCTAGCCCTGACATCAAAGTAAATTTTGTTTTATGTATATTTCTACACCTGCAGCATTTACCATTATATTTGTATATACATTATATATTATACCTATTTTCTATGGTAACCTAGCAACCTGTTTGTGTGTGAGGAAGAGTGAGAGAGACGAGGGTGCGTGTGTGTGTGTGTGAAGGGTTCTTTTCTTTAGGCTATACTCTCTTGCAATTGAACGTGAATAAGTTTACTACTTAAAAACATCAAAGCTAAACATCATATCTAGTCAAACCGCATCACAACATCGCTACAAATACAGTATGTGATTAAAATCAGCGGCTGCTTAGGCTACGTTACCTTGTTTCAGCGACGCTGGGTGAAACGGCGTGGAGTGGATGTTTTCGGTTCAGATGCTGAATCATTGAAGTCGTACTGCTGTGGTATGCCAGGTCTACTTTGCAGGAGTAGACACATTGCACCTTGTTCTCTTCCCAAACTTTAGACATTCTCTGCAGTTTCTGGACATCTTTACTCTCCGCCATCGCGCTAACTAAATTCAAACTGTATCACGTGCTAGTGGTGTGCTTCCTGAACAACGGTCCGTGTGGAACAATCAGATCCCTGCGTGTATAGTGCGCGTCATAGGAATTTAACGAGGCTTCGAGGCAGAATTTTTGCCTCGGAATTTTTGTAATCGAGTTATTCGAGTAACTCAAATCGTTTCAGCCCTAGTCACGTTATTTACCTTTTCGTGTTTCAGTACAGATTTTCTTTTTGAATCGCTCACTTGTAAAACACTTTTGACTACATCGCCACATGAAAGATGTACTTGATTGGATCTTGAAGTATCAACTGATTGACTAATTGATTGATTTACACAAATACCTTTGCACTCACAACAAGGTCAGATTATGAACTCAAAATGCCAATGGTCAACCAAAAGCTCTGATCAAGGGCCAAGCCTGGAAATTTGGCAAGGAAGCACAGATTCTCTTTTCCATCTCACATTTAAATAAGGTCAATATCCAGTCTGACGAGTTAAAACTGGCTAAAGCAGCAGGCGTCCACTACCAGTTGCTCAGGACCATTAACAACATTTCCTAGACAGTTTATGGTGATTCTAACTAGTGCTGGGCGGTATACCGGTTCATACCGAAAACCGGTGTATATTTTCGTCACGATGTTCATTTTTAATATCCCGCCATACCGGTGTGTTTAATAACACAACGTCCGGAACGAACGTTACGCTGCGCCGTGCGACACTGTTTTAGACGGACCCTTTAAAATGCTGCACTTCTAAGCAGCGACGGTAAACAGCAGTGCACCAGAGGAACGTCACACGGAAGATGGATGCTGCAGAAGTAGTAGAAACGAACTTGTGCCAAAAAAAGGAGCCGCCGGGTCTGTTGTTTGGAGGTTTTTTGGTTTCCAAAAATCCGACGTTGACCAAACAACCGTTTTATGCAAGTGCTGTCGGGCTAAAATAGTTGCGAAAGGCGGCAACACGAGCAATTTGCTCCACCACCTCAGCTGCAAACACGTCTTGGAATATCAAGAATGTATGAAATTAAAGTCAGCAGGCTCAGCGCCCTCCACATCAGCAGATAACACGGGGAAAGCAAAAGTCGAGCCAAATGTCACTTAAAGACGCGTTTGCTAGATGGACTTGCTATGACAAAAAAAGCAAACGGTGGATCGAGATTACAAACTCCATCACCAACCACCTAGCTAAAGACATGGTCCCGCTTAATACAGTGGTGAGTAATGAGTCAATTAAGTCAATTTACTGCAGTAATTCCTCTCTCAACGAGTAGAAAATGCATTGAACATCTGAATATGCATGAAAACCGTCAAAAACCGGAAAACCGGCATAATTTTGAAAAAAAACGTGATATGAATTTTTGGTCATACCGCCCAGCACTAATTCTAACCATTACGCTCCCAGAGCTTCCATTACAGTCAGTATATACAGTAGGTCGCTGGTCTACACTCCTCAGAGTCCAGATTACCAGACGCTAATCTGTGTTTCTAATCCAGGGTGACACATCGAAGGTCAAAGGTTACCTCGGTGTCTCAGAGCAACAGGACACCTGAAGCTCAACTCACACTGTGACACATAAAAAAAGTGTTAAAACTCTCCAGCAAAGCAATCAAAGTACACTAATCCCATCTAGTGCTGAACTCCAAAGCTGCAGGCATGTTTGCATTCCTGCCATTTCATTTCAACAACAAACTGTTAACAACCAGTTGTTAGACACTTCCAGGAGTCAAAATTCTACAGTGTAAAGATGTAAAATATTCATCATTTCGATGTATGTTAAGGGGACACAAAACAAAAAAGGCTGACAGCCGATTCAATTTCTTATAATGGACTGAAATCATTGCTGAATTTCTGTTGGTTGAGATGCTACTTTGTTTCGCGACATCAATTCATTTCAATTTTACTTCAAATCATAACAGGAGTTATTTAAGGACACTTAGTCGAGAGAGTAGGTCTAGACCCAATCTATACACTCTACGCTCGAGTCAATGTTATTTATACAGCTTGACATGACAAATCTCAAATTTGCCCGAAGGGGCTATAAGAAATAGAGCTCTTTATCGGTCCAATTAATAGTTATTTATTTTCCTTTCTCATTTGTTTTTCTTAATTTCTTCTCCCAAGATCTCTACCGGACTGATTTCCATTAGATCTGCGGTGAATATTAATTTTACCAAGAGGATGAATATTCTGAATCAGGACTGTTAAGGTACTTTGCTTTACTATTTTATTTTATTGTGTCCACCAAAAACTGAGACAAACACCTTGTGTGTAAAAACATACTTGGTGATTCTGAATGCTAATGTTTTTGGGTAGTTTTGGACCTTTCCCCAGGTGCCAGTTCACTGGTAGAAATATCATCATGTTCACAAGAAAATCTAAATCTTATGCCGTTAAATTTACAGTCATGCTCCCCCAGAGGATGAATCTTTTAGACCGCAGACACTGTTGGTGCCATCCTCGGGTCAAAAACGTAATGAAATTTACTGAGCACAATCATGTTAGTAACTACATTTGATTATGATAAATCAATGTTACATTCAATTCAAACAACTATTTAACCCAAAAGGGCAATTCAATTTTGCAGTCAACCAGTCACATGAAAAACAGACAGACAAGAAGAAACACCATCGCAATTATTCAATCAACCAACTTGTCAGTAGCAGCTGGTCAACAAATGGGAAACCCAGGCAAGATAATATAGCAAGATAGAGAATCTACAAGAAAGAACATGGCCAGTATTACCAATGATTCTCTGAGCTTTCTGTACTACCAGTTTTTTCCAGAGGGAGCTCAGGTCTGGTAACTGAAGTCCAGACATCTTAGAGCAGATCTTTACAATATGAATGAAGCTATTCTTTTCACAGGCAACCCATAAAACCAGCAAATTAATGAAAAAGTTAAGACTTCAAATAAAGGAATGATAAAAGCTAAAATGAAATTTCCTCAATAGAGTTCAGCCTTATGTATCAAATGGATGTGGCTTGAGACAATTCTTTCTAAAATCAATAATTAAATCTTTAGTTTTAGCCACATCGAGGTCCAAGTAGTTGTCATCACACCATTATACAAATGCTGACAAGGCGCAGCTGTGCCCTGATTCTGTCCCCTGAAGAAGAGACAGTAGGGCAGTGTCATCACAAACTTTCATAAGGTAGCTGCCCTCTTGAGAAGTCCTACAGCTGTCTGTGTACATAATGAACAGCAAGGGGGAAAGTACACAGCCCTGAGGCGAGCCTGTATTGCACGAGAGAGCATGCACAAGCCTAGTTCTCCTCGTGCACGCTCTGTTTACATGTTTCCAAAAGAAGATTTGCACTTTTTCCACTATATCAGACTCGCCACCGGTAAGTGGAAATCTATTTACGACAAGCATCTCTATAGCTAACTTTAGCATGCTACAGGCCAACAAGCTATCGTCTAGCATCTAAGTTGTTGTTATTTTATTGCTGGTGCGTTTAGAGCTTTCAAGAAGAGAGTCTTGTGTGATCTGATATTGACTACGAGCCCGTGCCCTGCTCATCCCGACCAAGATCCGGGGGGGTGGGGGGGGGGCCTACAGCATGCTACAGGCTTGTTGGCCTGTAGCATGCTGTAGCCTAGAGGCCGCGTGAGACGAGGTCAGGGTGGGGGGCGGGGCTAGAGGCCGCAGAAAGCGAAAACTACCTAGGGACGAGCACGTACGACGGCCTTACGTAAACATATCCCAGAATGATTGACAACTAGGAGGATGATCCACCCGGAAAAAGAAAATCCTCCACTATACCTTTAAGTCTAGTTTGGGTTTTAGGCTTCCTGACCACAGCCTGAAAGACTGGCCGGACATGCAACAAGTCGTCCTGGTAACTCCTGGTCTTTCTTGCCATTGCTTTGCCTTGAAGGCCAATTTATGCTCCTGCGTGGGGCTGGGTTAGCTCAGTAGGTAGAGCAGGCGCACATATATAGAGGTTTACTCCTCGACGCAGCCGCCGCGGGTACATACGTACGTACATTCCAACGTTTTAGACACAGATATGGTGATAATAATGGCTGAAAACGATGTGAAGAAGAGATGCAAAACTACCACAAAGGGACACAAATCGACAACAGAGAGAAGCCAAATGACCACAGAGACCCAAAACAACCCCAAAGAAAAACACTGCACACACACGTCTCTGCTGATTGGGTATCACATGTGACACAGCCACTGAACGAGACACACCCACCAAACGAGATTAAACAAACCTCAGAGACTGCTGCACACCATTCCACACCGTTACATACAAGGAAACATGTCGTTCAATCTGATTCAAGGTGCCCCAGCCCTGCTATTCTCTTAAAGAGATACGTGAGAACAACGCAAACACCAGGCCAATTACGTAGGCTACGGCGAAAGCTCTCCGCGGAGCCCCCACAGAAGCATAAATCTGCCTTTACGCCTCCCTTTTCCAGTGTTCTCCCCAAACTGACCTCGAACTTCTTGAGCTCCTCCTTGGCGCTGGTGTACAGGGCGTCAGAGGAGTCCGGACTGGCTGCGGTCAGCTCAGCCGTCTTCAGCCAATCTTCAAAGCGAGAGAAGTCGTCCAGGAACTTACACCAGAGACGCCAGGTCTCCTCAATCCTGAGGGACAAACAATATTTGTTTGTATGTGTGTGTGGTTAAAACCTGAGCAGCAGACACAGGTCACTCAAATACATTCATTATAGAGTAAATCTATGTTGATTATTTTTATAAAACATGCAAAATAAAGACTGGCCGCTTGATGTATATGCTCATTTATATATTATGTTCACTTTGTTTCAGAGTATTGAGTCACAACAAAGCTTTCATAGGAAGATTTTCATTTCATTTATTCATGACGTACTCTATTTAAAATGGCCCTCTGCACAGGCTGAGATTTCTTTTTTGTTGCTTTTTCAAAACTACAGTCGTGGTTGATATGTTGCTGTGACTTTAACACATTTACCTGTTTCCCCTTCCATCTTTGATTATACACAAACACACATCTGAAGGCTAGTGAAAGTGAAGTGAAGGCGAAGGCGGTGAAATAGAAAGCTTACTATACCTAACCTGTAAAACCCTCTCATCCCTCCACATCCTCTCATACCAGAAACCTTTCTCCTTTGTATGTTTACGTTTGTGTTGGGAGTATTGAGTCACCCTGTTATAAGGTGAGAGATTTCTGCTTATTGTGTTAGGAACTCTTATATCTTGTTACCTGATCTGTATCTTGCTAACCATGTTTTCCTGTACCCTATTGCAGTGGTTCTCAACCTTTTTGAGTCGTCACCCCCAAGCATATGAGGTTGGTGTTCGTGACCCCCACGACAACGAAAAAGAGAGCTGCAAACCGCTGTAAAAAGCTGTTTCTACATCATATCATATTAGTGAAGGGGGTGAAGTAGAAAGCTTACTGTACCTAACCTGTAAAAACCTCCCATTTGTGATTGCTGATTTTGAGTGATTTTTTGTGAATGCTCTGATTAATAAATGTAAACAAATAATACTTTTCTTTAATGACTAAGTTTTAGTTTTAGCAGCTAGCCTTGTCCAATGTGTTCCAGGCTCTGTGGATTTTTTATGCGTTTTGACTTTTTCTCTCCCCCTGACCCACCTTCAGACCCCTTTCTATGTTCCAGGACCTGATTTACACATGAAGCTCTGAATATAACACATGAAATGTACCAAACTCACACAGTAATGTAAAAACTATTCACCAGTCTAGAATATGTTATTTTATGTTTTTCTCCCCAACCCCAGAAATTTCCCCCAGGTTAAGAACCACTGCCCTAGTGGGTCCTGCACACACGGCTCTGAATCAAACTGGATGCCTTCCCCTGAATCTCAGAATCTGCTGGATTTCCCAATGCCCCTCTGACTGTTTACTCAGACCTGGATCCTTCCATGAACTCTGCCCCTAGCACTTTAAGTATTATGTTCAATAAATCTTGTTTGTTTAGGTTCACTTCCTGTCTGTCTCCGAGTTCTGAATTTGAGTCCAAGTCAGCTAACCTTAACACATTTTGTGGCATGATGAAGCATTAAGACACAGTCCGAGCGCTCACCTCATCCTCCTCTCCATGGACATGGCGCAGATGTTCCTCCAGCGGCGGTCCAGGCTGCAGGTGGTCTGCTGGATCGAGTCGTTCTCTGAGTCGCCGCCGCAGGCGTCGGCGTCGTGGAGCAGGATGTCGCAGAGCGTCAGCACTGACGCCACGCTCTCCGTGTGCTGCTCGATGTCCCGCTGCAGATCCTGCGGGTCAAACGGCACAGTCGGTAAACGTCGTCCTCGTCTACACAACGATACGGCTCGGAAGGAAGATCGAGGCGCACGTTTGAAGGATCCCGGGTATGGTCTCTTTGAGATTGAGTTCTCAAAACAGTTTTCAGCTGCTCAAATAAAGCAACCAATAATTTAGCATTTCTTCCTGAGTGTAGGGCTGCTCGATTATGAGGGGGGGGGGGGGGGGGGGGGGGGGGGGGGGGGGGATCATATTTTTATGAATATTTCAGTCAATATTGAAATCGTGATTATTTCTCATGATTACTGTTGACTTTTGAAAACAGTATTGCATTTGTTGAAGTTAAAAAAATAGTAAAACAATCAACAGTGAAAACACCTTGAGCTGTGAAATTTCCCTCAATACTTTTCCCGTTGAACTTTATTTTCTCATTTAGAACACAAGACAAAATAAGAGAGAACATCAAAATGTAATGTGCCAAATAATCGTTTTTTTCTCGATTAATCTGTTTTTGTGATCGTTAGGAGCCAAAATTGTAATCACAATTAAATATTCAAGCTCAGTACAGCAGCGGAATGGAAAGTCCTCAAAGCAGCAGTGGAGTTACAGCAGGAGAAAACAAGAGTCTGGATGGTTTTCACTGTCAGCCACAGAGTCATCTTGAGGGATTATTACAGTACTTCAATGCCAGATTGTGATTTTTGGTGTCTGTGTCTCTGAGTGAGAGAGAAAGAGAGCGCCAGAGAATCCGAGCGTTTTGTCGGTTCGTTTGTTAGAAGTTACAACTCTCCGGGTTGCCATGGTGAGAGATGAAAGCTTAAAGAGCCCATCCATGCGGGAGTCATTTCAGCCGTCCTTCATCCACTAATGGAGAGAGTTGCAGCCTTTTTTGAGGAGCCGTCTCTTTCAGCCAGCCTGGCTATGGGCTCCATTTCTTTCTTAACTTTTACTTGTTTCTGCCTGTCTGTCATACATCTCTCCCTCTCTTTCATGAACCTTTTCCTTCTTCAATCATTTACTCTTTCCTCAGATATGTATATGTCTAAATTCAGACAAAGTAAGTATTAAGTATTTTTGGAGAGGAGAGAAAATGATTAGCGAGAGATGATCAGTGCTAGGGTTGGCCGATGGTTTCTATTGTTAAATTCGTCCAATCGTAGCTGATATAGGGTCTGATCGCAGGGGGCGGCGGCGTGGCTCAGCATCTGACGGAGCTTTGATATAATCAGACCTTTAGGCTTTCTGCAGGCAATACAGTTAAAGTTATGTGAATGATCATTTATAAAAGAGTGTGTTAATATAAATATTTAAATAAAAAAAACAACAACAAAAAAAACCCGACTTCTTTCAAAAGTCTGTGTGTCAGTACACAACAACAATAGCGCAACAATATCCCAGCATCATATTCCGTTTAGTCTATATCCACGTTGTTCCACTTTCTGGATTGCTCAGTTGCCGCCGGAAATTTCGGCGGATGTCACTCTTTTTGGCCGGATGTCCGTTACCTTGCGCTTTCTTTGTGTTGGAATTTTAAACTGCGGTGCAATTATAAGGACTATGATTAACTGTTCCTCAGATTTCTGCAGGGTAAAAACAACCTTTGAACTTTCCACCAAAACAAGTTCCTTCCTGAGGCCATTTTGCAGCGGCACCGTGTCTCCATCTGGTGCTTAGCACCGCCCAAAACGATTGCGACTGGTTTAAAGAAATACCAATAAACCGGAGCACGTTTTTCTAGCCAGACCCTCCTCCTGCAGCGCTGTGGAGATATGTCTGGCAAAGCGAGACTATGTGCGGTGTAACATTATTATCTTTAACATCACAATCCAAAACCTATCCATAATTTTAACTGCTCTTATGGAGCGCAGAGCAAAGTTTAGGTGAGCATGGGATGGAAAACAGATGTGGATTGTCAGACGCCTGATGAACAGCCGGCTCGTGCTGATTAATGGGGTCAGTGGACGTATATGCCGATCCACCGGAAACATTTCTAAATGCACAGTAGGGCGCAGATTTAGAGTTTTAATACTTGGGATCGACCGATTATCCGGGTATACATTTGGCAATTGGCAGATTATCTGTATCGGTGTTAACCAATGACCGATAAAGGTAATTATTAAAGAGTGCGCTACTTTGGCTCTGCTAAAGCTCTGTGAGCAGTCTGCAACACTTGCAACTAACTGTTGTTTGTTTAGACTTCAGGAAGCTATTTTTGTATTGATTTATAGATTTTTTCCAATTTTATTACATACTTGCCTGAAGCATTTTGTTTTCGAGTTTGTAACATTCCAAAATGTGAATTTTTACTGTAAATGCATATCGGTTCCAAATATCCCTTATCGGTTTCATTAACTACAAATAATCGGTATCAATATCCACCCTGAAAAAACGATATTGGTCCCTAATCGATACCTGATCCAATTGCCAATTGACACATGCCTAATCAGTGCATCAACAAATTGAGCACAGTCTCCTCCAATGTTAATGTTTTGTGAAATGAAGGCATCTGTGTTGCTCTGAACCACAAACCACCATAAAACTAGAAAAAGAAATATCCAAACTCTCCTGGAACCTGTGGGTATAGGCAGCACCGACAGGTTCTGTTTCATAATGGTCAGTAGCTTTTTGTGAACACAAAAATTATTGCGTGAAGCACTTTGTCTGACATGTTTTTGACGGAGTGGAGAACTTTCAAAGTTTAGAAAATGTTGAGCTTCTCAGAAAAAAAAGCAATTACTCGTCAACCAATCTTTGGTGGCCAGCCAAGGGAGGACTATGGAGAAACCATGTTTATGCATGCCGACAGTCCACAAAGATGCACAAGTGCCGGCAATTTGATTTAAATAACGGGGGGGAACTTTTTGATGCAACAATTTTGTCAGCAATTCTTTTAAATTTCAGTTCCATTTATTAGAACTGCTGTCCTAGTTGATATGTTGCTGTGACTTTAGCAAATTAACCTATTTCCCCTTCATCTTTAATTATACACAAACACACAAATCTGATCATGAAGGCAGTGAAGTAGACAGCTTACTGTACCTTATAGTTTAAATCTCATTCCTCTTCTCTCTGTGAACCTTCCCATCCCTCCTCATCCTCTCTTACCAGAAACCTTTCTCCTTTCAGTAAAGTAGCAGTACGGCAGGCTGCAAATGGACAAACAGGCTGACGTCCATTTCCTCCTTCACAAATACCCCTCTCCTGCAGCTTGCTGAGACTTTGCAGCGCACATTACTTTACTCTCCTGTTATTACGCTGTGGATCACTACAGGGTGGCCAGGACACAAAGGCTTTAAAAGCAGGCATGCATCACTAGTGAGCGAGTGAGGTACTTCCTTCCCTAAAGTCCACTCAAAGTGCCCTGATGTGTCTCTCCTCAAAGTGGAGTCTCCATTCTGCCCCACACCATTGTAAAAGCTTTTTAAGCCTTTAGTTAAGCTCACTAGGTCTGTGCGAGGTCTGAGGAGGTGCTGGTTCTATATTTTTTACCGCCGTGAATTACCATTTGGAAGTTTTCTTTCACTTGTCAAAACGAACAAACTTTATTTTTAATCATCACATACACACCAGTAGTGTAGTGAAATTCTATTTCTGCATTTTAACCTACCACTGTCTTGCTCAGGGACACTTTGACTTGTGGACAGATTGAACCGCCAACCTTGAGCCACAAGCCAACCCTTTACATAGAAACATCAGAATGTCTTCTGTTGAGGTTTAATAATTTGTTCCTGAGAGCTCCCTTTTTTCTGTCAGTGTAGTTTGGTAAATGGCTCTAAACACAACAAAACCAAACCATTGTCGCGCTGGAGTCACTTAGAAGCACTTTTAGAAGCAGGGCCCTGGCCGCCTCATGAAAACTTCTCCCACCTTGCTTCTCAATTGAGCTGACTTGACTTCCAGGCATGGTCTTCATCACTAAGACGCTAAACTGAAGAAAGCTCCACGTTTTTCTCTCCATGCAGTTCCGTCTGCTCCCTCTTTTGATTCCTGTGAGACTTTGGTCTCAGTTTTTGCCTCTACTGTACACCACCCTGGCACACACAACTCCTGGCTACCCCCTTCCTGGATTCCCAACTTCAATTCCCCACCTTTTGGATTTAGTCGCAATATTTAAGTTTGTAATGGTCTCACATTGCCAGACCTTCCTCCACAGCGCTGCGGAAGAGGGTCTGGCTAGTCCACACAGCATTCCGGGATGGGAGAAAAACGTTTATTGGCATTTCTTTAAACCAATCACAATCGTCAACTGACCTCGGGATGGAACTTGTTTTGGTGGAACATGTGTACGTTCAAAGGTTGTTTTATTCATGCAACAGAAAACTCAGATTGGACAGGTATTCCTCATAAATTGACCAGAGTTTAGAATTCCAACACAAAGAAAGCAGAAGGTAACGGACATCCGACCGAAATGACGGACATCCGGAGGAATTTCCAGCGGCACCTGAACAATCCGGAAATTAAATGTCCTTGATATAGACTAAGTTTGTAATAAACCTTCCTTCAACTATACTCCTGGCTCGTGTCCCCCCATGTGTCTAGCGCTTGGGTTTCCTAGCTCCGCCGTAACACAAACGTCTCAGTAAAACAAGAATCATTCCGTCTTGGCCTACCTGCTGCTCAGCCAGTTTCCTCTGGATCTCGTCGCTGTGGCAGACGTTGTAGACCAGTGGCTTGGCCAGCTCTGCCTCAATGCGAGACAGCCATGTCCGCAGATTGCTCATGTTCTTATCCAGCTGCTGCACCGTCACCAGCGTCTCCTTTAGCTTCCTCACCCTGCGTTGGGAAAAAATGTCACATTATAGAAGGTGTCGCTGGAGTTCCGCTGGTCAGAGACGATAAAACATGAAACTGTTTTGTTGGCTGTTTAGCATTACACGTTGTAGAGGCAGGCAGAAAAAAACTCTACGCTACACAGAAAGACGCCGCTCATGTAGTAGGAGCTGGAAAATAAACAAAAAGATTTGTGCCGTAACGTGTTATGTTGTAATTTATTTTTGTTTTATAAAATTGGGATCGAAAAAAAGAATGTTTAGGTATCAAAGTCACAGTATTGGTATTAGATATTTTTGAACGATACCCAGACCTAGGTGTTACTACTCTATTATGAAATTATTTAAAACATTCATACAGCTCTAATCTCCTCAATTTTCATCTTTCCTGCAGGTTCCTCAGGGTCAACCAGCAATTTGTGCATTTTTTTCTTTAAAGCTATAATGACTAGTTTCTGTCTCCCCCATGAGGAATTCTAAGTAATGACAACAAAACTGTCACTGCATCCACATGATACAGCCTTATGTGATCGTGCACCACCCCCGACCCCTCCTCCACGCAGTTGCTAGTATGCAAGGACACGGAGGATTGAAAAAACATGGACTCTTCAGAAGAGGTAATTATCTTGACTCAGGTTTCTGCTTGCGAAAGTTGCCGGACAACACCATCTTCTGAACATAGCCATACTGACAAATACAGAGGGAGTTGTGTGAAGCTGATAGTCTTAATTAGCTTTGTAGCAACTCATTTAGCAATGGCTTGAATGTGACGGACGTTCATTAAAGGAGAATTCCGGTCAATTTCAACCCGTAGCTCTGTTGTTTATAACTTTGGAGTGCTGTCAGTAGAAAGAAAAATGAAAACAATCGTTGCTGCCTATGCCATGTTATCTCCCTGCTAGCTTTAGCACCCAACAGGCTTAAACAGGGCAGGTTTTAAACATGTTTTTAGCCTCTAAACATGTTCAAAATTGAGCGTCAGCGTCAGTTCTGGCAAGCCAGGTAGTCAAAACGCTGCTAACTGCTATTGGTCAACAACACCGTCGCAGCTGATCTGCAGCAGCTGATCTGCATCAGCGCATCAGCTGGTCACTCCACTCGCTGCTAAATGGCTACACTCAACAGGTGCCCTACTTAAAGCTGATTCACTTTGTTCTTTCTGCTTGCTGCTTTTAGTTTGCTCCTAAATGCTTGCTGCTAATTTGCTCCTAACTGCTGCTTTAGTTTGCTCCAAATGCTTGTTGCTCACATTTTTGCTACCCACCTCCTCTCCTGCTCCACCTTGTCATGTATAACGTGGCATTTGCTTCTATGTCATCGTTGCTGCTCTGTTCATATGGGGGAATAGTTTAGCTCTCCCAGTCTTAAACTGTGAGCGTCCCCTACTGCTGCTGCTGTCTACTGATTCACTGCTCTTTCATGGTGCTCATGAAAGGTCAGGAGACTCCTCTGAGCAGAGCCATACCGCCAAATTCAATTCATAATTTATGCAATAAAATTTCTTAAAGCATTTTATTGTCTGCGTTGTTCTTGACGTAATGGACCTGACAGAAATGTCATTACAAGTGCCTACCCATGTGCAGTTATTCCTTCCGACGGAACACAGCAAATTTGAAAGGTGTATTAATCCATACCTCTTTAATGTTTATGTCCTGTTTTCCGTGAAGTCCACACTAGTCGATTGTTGAACTCATACAATTCAATATTCCAAAATGTATTTTTTGCACAAAAAAAAACATTTGCCATGGTTAAGTCCTTAGTAATGACTAGGATCATGCTGTAACCTCACACCACAGCTGTGTCTGCAGAGCGGCTGCAGAGAGTTCAAAAGTTCAAGAGCTATCACACATGCGCAGGTCGTTAGGCAACAGTAGACACTCACAGACTGTCAGCTGAGAGAGAGAGAGAGGACAAAGCTTTGGGATAATAACGACATTGTGTCAGTGTTTTAGAATATAGATAGTTCATCTCAATCCGATGTGGAACACACGGAGGAGTTTTTGGAGTTTATTGTGTCTAGTTGTGATATTGTCATTTCATTTTTGTTGTTGTTGAAGTAAAGACACAAAAGCACAAATTGAATGTGTACTGTTATATTATAAAACCACTGATAACATACAGGTGTTAGCAATATATTATAGAACTGTACAATTTACGTATTCTTAGAATTTACTTATTCAACATCTACTGCAGTCGCTGTGTTCCGTTGGAAGGAATAACTGCACATGGGTAGGCACTTGTAATGACATTTCGAACATGTTTAGAGGCTAAAAACACGTTTAAAACCTTTGTAAACATAGCCATACTGAGGAATACAGAGAGAGTTTTGTGGAAGTGATAGGTGTAATTAGCTTTGTATCAACTCATTTGGCAATTTCTTGAATGTAACGGACATTGATTAATGTAACAGTCTTACATCGACAGATGATATTTTACATTTTTCTCGTATACATGAGTATACACTAACACGTATTGTGTGTGTATCAGAGCGTGATATATCTTCTTCCACTGTGCCATTGTTGTCCAAAAACTATTAAAACCACATCAATTGAACTGAAATTGAAAAGAGGCCACTTTCCCACTTCAAACACATCTGATGCGCTGTCTGTCTGATGTGAGAGGAAAATAATCAGAGTGGGGACACTTTGAGATGCAGTGTGAATACATCCTCACATCATGGTGCAGAAATGTTGAGCGTGACCATCCACAGTGACAAACACACCCGTCACCCTGCCATTGTTAGCACTACGCCGCAGATTAGCACTGGGACAGCTCGGCACAGTGTGTGGGAAGTGCTGCTATCATTCCCGCGTATGACACAACAGGAGCCATTACAGGCTGACCTACATCTGACTGAGAGACTGCATTCCAGTTCAGCTCTCAGGTCAGTGACCCACATCGGTTCACAAACAAGCACAATGACCGGTGAGAGCCTTCCACCAAAATCCACCTCTGAGTATCTGAGTGTGTAAAGAATGCAGGCGTGTGTGTGTGTGTGTGTGTGTGTGAGTGATTGAGACTGCACTCGAGACACACCCAGAGTTCAGTGTGTCATTGCCCTTAAACAAGGTTACGTCACTCTGATTGTGACACTGGTGCACTGTTGTGTGTTCTATAAATATTAATTAGTACAAAGGTGGACAATGACATTTATAGCAGTGGAGGAAGCTTTTCTCAGTCCACCTAATATTGGATTTTTTGGATATATTATATATTGGAATATTGAACACCTCAAGATTGAAAAACGTTTTCATTTTCTCTTAAGTTCAACTGGAAGAGAAAGAAAGGTTGCCTGGTAACTGGACACACCTTTATTAGAAAATGTTGGCAAATGAATTGTCTACTCTGCTCTCCAGTTAAAATTGTACATCTCAATTTCAGCTTTCTACAAACCAACTCCTTTTTCATCTTGTTCAAATGCTTTTTAGAGATAATAAAATAGGTTTTATGGGGATTTTCTGAGTCTCTTGTAAAGGAGCACACTGTATATTTCTATAGTTTATCTGAAAATAAAAAAAATCCCCAACCTTAGAGAAACATGAGTTTGACAGGAGGACATAAATATTAAGGTCAGTGCATCTCGCAGTACAGGAAGCAGCAGGTTGTGCAGAAAGACTGCACCTCAAATGAACATCACAATATTTGCACGGTTTAATGGTGATGTTCTATCAACATTAGCATAAATAACATAGCTTAGTGTATTTAGTATTTATTATAAGGATCCCCATTAGCTGCCACCTAGACAACCAGCTTGCTTGTTTGTTTGTGTGTGTGTGTGTGTGTGTGTGTGTGTGTATGTTTGATGCTACTTCAGATACTCAAGGAGTCCAGTGTCCATGTAAGCCACGGCAGAATGATGCAACAAAGCAGCAACAACAAGCAGCTGTCATCCAACCGTCGCTTAGCTGCGTTATGCTTTACTTTATGGCCACACTGAAAAATGTAGGGGGACGTTTTTGATCTATTTTTGGCTCCTGATGCATCTGAATGCATGTGTTTGTGTTTGCATGCAGGTGTCAGCCCAGCTCACAGTTGCATGTCTCTACAGTATGTGAGGACATGGCAGTGAGTGGAGGGGCGAGAGCAACATCAGTGACATATTAAAACATGCTGCTGCAATCATAGATGGACATGTATCGGCTCTTTGCATCCAGACACACTCGCACACACACACCTGCTGTCCAAGCGGCCACCTAAATACCGACACACACAAAACGACTCGAGCTGGCGGTCTAAACTGAATTTGCTCTGCATGCATCTGCCTGTCTACATGCCCACACCGACAAAGCCCGGCCCATCCCCCTTTGCTCCGGCTCTCCCTTGCCTCCTCCTCTTCCTTTTTATCACAACAAAACAGCCGATCTGCTCCCATATGCCCCGCCGGCCTCCTCAGCCTCATGCTGGCTGGGTGCGCCGGAGTACAATGAGGGCGAACGCTACTTACAGGCTGCTGAGGCTACTTCATGGTGATAGCTCGTCTGCTAGCAAGCACTATTCCCCCACCCCCCCTCCCTGCAGTCCGCCTGTCTCCTCCCCTCTCTCCAAACATCTGGATGCAGTAACAAGTTCAATCAAGGGCACACCGGAACAGGATCTCCTTTGGAAAATAACTACAACCAACAATTATTTTAATTATCGATTCATGTGTTGATTATTTTTTTACGATCAGTATATTAATTAATTAGTCTGAAATGTCCCACATCATTCTCCCCTTTTTGTCCCTGTCTTTTTGAAATATACACAGGGTTTAACAATAAGTAATTGCCCAACGGCCCGGGGAAAGTAAAAAGCCACAATTTATAATAACAACCCACAAAAAAAAGAGTTTCAATAAGTTTTTCTGATCATCAATGTATCATAAATTACATTATACAGGATTGGAACCTGCTTACAGTTCCACATTGATTTCCAGGTCTTTTAATAAACAATCCTACGCTATCAGTGCTGTTAAAGTGTTTGCATAAAACATTGCTCATTTGCAGTTATTGTAGAATGTTCCAACTCAAACTCTTTGACGTAGTGGAAATAACGGGACCTAAAAATGTATGAGGTCAAAGAAATTATAGATAGAAACTAATAAAAAATGTGTATAGGGACGTCAAAATTTTAAAAAGACAAATATCCTAGAAATAAAGCTTTGAAAGTGTGTGCAAGTCTCTCTGTGGGTTTAAATGTATGTTTGGATTAACAACTCAGCAGGACCAAAGATCGTCTTTGAGGCACTTATGAGTAGAAAAAGTACATATTCAGGCTGGAAACAGACCATCTGTAAAACTGTAATAGTGCTTATCCTGCAACAAGAAACAGTGCCAAGAAGCAGGAACAAAAAAAACAGAAGCCCATTAAAGTTAGTCCAGGTTACAGGTGCAGCTGTCGACTGCTGTTACTGTTATTGGATCCGACCTCGGACGGTAGCGCCAACAGGGCTGAAGCTGCTGACACAGACAGACCCAGCGGGGAACCTCAGTGTGGAAAAACTCCATCTGCCACCTTCTTCCACTTCAAATAAAGCAGCCCTGGGATTCAGTGCACTAAGGGCAAGTAATGCATCACAGGCCTGAATGATAAGAGCGACAACAGGTGGAGGAGAAGGAGGAGGAATGGCACACAAATTCACAGAAAGAAAACCTAAAGCTTAAATAAATCTAAAGCCCCTTTCACACACGGATAACATAACATTGCCGGCTTCACCTATATGTTACAGTAATGGCTTTATTCAGACATGAGCTACAATGACCACCTGATATTTGGCACCTGTTGTGAGGGACGGAGTGGTCGCACATCTGACAAAACAGCACACGCCGAAAAATAATAATATCAAGGAGGAGTGTTTGGACAAAGGACAAGGACACTCGCCTCCAACTGATGATCATAATTATATAGATAAATCCGCTGATTATTTTCTAGATTAATTGATTAATTTGTGGTTTATAAAATGTCTGAAAATAGTAAAAAATATCCATCTCAGTTTCTCAAAGTCTCAAAGTTTAAATGTCATGTTTTGTCCGAAACCCAAAGATCTTCAGTTTAATATGGTATACAACAGAGAAAAGCAGGAAGTCTTCATATTTGAGAGGCTGATATGAAGATGTTGCCAGTTCTGACCTAGTTAGATTGCCGTGCTGTAAAAGTTACTTGGGCGCCAAAACATTTGTGTAACAAGCTGCATGTCTGAAAGTGGCTTCAGAATGCAGTTATGTTGGAAGCTTTATACCTAAACATCTACATGTGATGAATAAAATATCCTTCAGTCCTCATAGCAAGTGTCATCTCATCAAAATGCTCAAATCTCGAATTCATCTTAATTGACATCACACACACACACACACACACACACACACACACACACACACACACACACACACACACACACACACACACACACACACACACACACACACACACACACACACACACACACACACACACACACACACACACACACACACACACACACACAGGCAACGGCATTCTTCGTCTCACAATCCCGTGTTCAGACTTAACAAATCACTGTTTACTCAGCCGAGCCAGCAACATGGGAAGGTCACCATCTTCGTGAAGACAAGATCTACAAGCACTTGGGAAGAGAGTGAGCACTGTATTGTCTATATGTCGGCATTAAACTGCCAAACAACATGACACTAAACAAAATGGAAACTCCACTTGAAAAGTAACGACTCGACAAATTGCAGTTTAGAAACAAAAACCCACTGTGTGACAATGAAGGCAGGACATTTGCTGGACCAGGTGCGAGGAGATGGGAAACAGAGAGTGGGGAAATTATTTTTTTAAAGACAAACATCTGCCTCGCTTGCGTCTTATTCAGACAAAGAGGGAGAGAGGATGGTGGCCCCCATTGGCTGCCGAGGCTGAGGGCCCGTCGGCACAAAGGCTCGTGTCAGCAGACGCAGCTGCTGGGCCGGGTGACAGAGCACCCAGTTTGTTTTGGGGGACAAAGGCGAGCGGCCGACCAGTGCCAACGCATCTAATCCCTCTGCAAGTCAAACCTCAGCAGTCATCTGCCGTAACTTAGTTTGGAGAGATGCAGACAAAGGCTGAGGGACGGACATCACTGACTCTGAATCAGCTTCAACTCCACTGATGCTTATCAAAACGTGTGACACAGTACTGGAGGACTCTGGCAATGACACATTAACAAAAACACTGACTCACTTCACGCCTGTGAAGTAAGCTTTTTCTCTGCATGTTGTGCAGATGAGGAATATGATGGAAACAAATGGAGAGGGGTTAAGAATGAGAGACTTTACTAGTTCAATGATAGTCAGACAGATCATTTTAAGAGGATGGAAGAATGAAGGGGTGCCGTCAATACCCCAAAAATGTATTAATTAATCACAAAAAAGTAATGAGAGACATTAAGTATGCTTAGGGAGGGTTTGTTTGAAATTTTATGAAATAACTTCAATACAGACTGAGATTTTTTTGCACCTAGTGGCCAATAGTGGTACTGCATATTCAGGCATTTCTGGTTTAGGTTTAACTTGCACGAAAATAAGCACGTATGTGGGTTTTTTACACGTGGGAAAACCTCCACCTCTACCTCTACCATTGCCAGTAGACAACTTTTTTTCTCTGGTGTGTAACGTTCGACGTCACGGACGTGCCTAAAAACATGGTTACCGGTAACAGGTATGGTTCATTTCCACTGGGGCGTTTTTGGACGTGAGAGATCACGCCGGTGTATCCCATTTTGAAAAGCCAGAGGTTAGTGGGTGAAAGTAGGAAAGGGGCTTATTAGTGGTGGTACAAAGGTTTAATATTTACTATGAATCAGACCACAGGAAGCAAAGTGTGGGTGAACTCAGTGCCTTCATTCTAATAATAGTGCATTCCATTTGTACTCGGAAGTCGGATTTTACGAGGTCAAAGTCGGAAACACGCCCCCTGACCTCGGATTTACGAGCTCAAAACTCGGACAACCACCGAGTACCCCGAGCTAAAATTCCAACATGGCTGCTCTGTGCAACAGTTGTGAAAGAGTAACATGCAGTTATAAGCCCTTCTGTTTTATTTGTGTCTCACTAAATCAGCCGTACACACAGTCCTGTCCATCTTCTATCTGTGGCATGTTGCTACGCTGTTTGTATGCACAAAAAACAGCGTAATGCGTTGTTATAAACTGACATTGCTAACAATGGCTAACCTGGCTGGAGCTAATAAAAACAATGAAAATCCAACTTGTAAATGGAACGCATTCAACTTGGGTGTTGGGTGTTCCGAGGTAAATAGAACGCACTATGACCAGCTTCTTGCAGCGCATGTTGAATTGGCTCAGAGAGTTGGGGTGTGTCTTCTCTCAGCGTGCAGAGCCTGGCTGGATTAGACTACTGGGGGTTAATGAGGGCTGGAGCCCACTGATCCACCCAAAGCTACTATTAGTCCTGTCTCTAGTATTTTAAAGCGGGTCATCATAAATGAATAGCTAGGCTCGTTAAACACTGAATAATCAAATTTCATCCTTTACGTGCACCTAAAACTGCTCTGATGGTTTTTGTGTTGAACAACATGGACGTGATAATGGAGAAATGGTTCCCTGATCGTGTGAAGACTCTTTTTACCCCCTCTGGTCCACAGTAGATCCTGAGCCTCAAATCCCACAATGGGTTTTGGCTCTCAGGATGATTGTAATATGATACATGTTACACAAAGTAGTGTCACGCTCCCTCTCCACTCCGGTCCCCCTTCTAACGTTTAAGATGGAGGGCACATCTCTGTACTAACAACCTGTCAGTCATGATGTCTCTCTTGATAACTCTTTATTAAGTCTAGTAGTCC
This sequence comes from Gymnocephalus cernua, assembly GCA_023631565.1. Classification (NCBI taxonomy): domain Eukaryota; kingdom Metazoa; phylum Chordata; class Actinopteri; order Perciformes; family Percidae; genus Gymnocephalus; species Gymnocephalus cernua. The sequence continues at coordinate 24,130,329 of CM042444.1, forward strand.
CGACTCAGGCCGTGTCCACTGTAAGTTTGCTCTCAGTTTGAGGCTTCAATACACAATAAAAGGTGGTATTATGTGGGCCCGAGTTCACCAGAACAATCTATTTGAACGGTGTGGTACTCATTATTTCGAGAGAACCCTTCTGAAAACGTCAGTTCACAGGTAGTTACGTACACTGATGTTTTTTGGAAATGTCCATGGAAGTTACTTTAATAACAGTTTTTCTACTATAAATATAAATATATATTTCAGATAAAACATCTTGTGAGGCATGAAGATGCATGGCTTGTGAAAAGAACTACTTCATCATTAAGTTTTCAAATCACATGCTCAACACAGACTGTTTATCTCTTTATGTGTGAATGCACCACAACTGTAGCTGTAGGTTAAGTTATCATTCATGCCGATCAGAGATTAAGAGTCTGAAAACAAAAATTTATTAAGATGAGCTTCACACTAAAATATGGGAGAGATATAGAGCCTGATGGGAGACCACGGTCACTAAACAGTCACCATATGGCAGATCTAAGTCAGTCATTCCCATGGAGGATAAGTCACCTCCACCCCCACCCTGGCTGATTTAACCCATCTGGCTCCAAGAAAGCAGCCCACTGTCAATCGGCTTGACTTGGTTCAGTTTGCTCTGATTTAATGTGGATTTCGTGAATTTTCCGTCTACTAAACATGGAGTCCTTTACGGTCAACAAACAGGCAACTATCAGGAGCAGTCATCGGTTTAAACTCATTGTCCTGTTTTTTTGCCAGAGATAGAGCAGTAATTGTTGTGCACTCCACAACCCTGCATCCATTGTGCTGCACAGCGTGGACACATCTATGATAATAATAATTACTGTGCTATTTGATGATGAGAAAGCCAAGTTACTGAGAGAGTACTCAGGATTAACTGAAGTGCATTGCAAGGATAAGCCTGACAAGCTGGACATCCGGCATCCGGCTTTGCCCCTTCACAACATTTGGGTCATGCAATAAGGCAGGCTTGCTTGGTTTTGGTTCTTTCAGGGAATGATTGTAAAGATTTTAAATGTTTACAACATTTACTCTCTAACTGGGAAGTTTTGGGACCGATTGGTGGGATTGCTGTGGACGTTTAACCACGTAGCCAGCTAATTTAAATAGCTCACCTTACTGTATTGTAAAACAGTGTTTTCTTTTGCGGGGTAAAAATATTACACCAAAACATTTCCTTCCCGAGACTATTTTGCAGAGCCACCGTTGCTGTGTCCGGAGCTTAGCACCACCCAAGACGATTGTAGTAAGTAAAGAAACGCTCCGCTAATGCATGATACTTGTTTCTGAGATCAACTTTGTTAAGGGGTGAAAAGACCACATCATTTTCCAAACTAAAGCAGAAGATTCATATTATGGCATTGTTTAAGCAGAGAGGCCAAAGCCACACAGGAGCATTTAAAGTCCAAGTATGTGACACTTTGGCGGGTCATGCCATATAATCCTACTCCCTAACACTAATAACACAAAGCCATGATCCAAACAGCAATTTCCAGAACTTTCCTGACCCAACAATCCAACAATCACGCCTGTTTTACGCAACAGTCCTCCAGAAAAACGCGATTGCATAATTCAATGCATAATCAGCAAATACGCCGCACTTTCGCCGCATAAATTGTCGATTTCCGCGCAAAATATGCGGGGCTTGCATGATTTCATAATCCCCGCATTTTCATTGCAAAAAAGTCACATATATCTTAGCAGAAAGGTGAAAAATTTTGTGTTTACTTCACACAAGAGCAGCCATTTCCCCCTCTTGCCCTGGGAACGTTATGAAGTGACGTAATTTCGCCTAGTGAGAACACGTGTTGGGGGAATCACTTTTTTTCTCTTTTTCATCAAACCGCAATTTCTGCAAGTTCCTGCAATTTTTGCAAGTTCCCGCAATTTCATCGCATAAAATTGCATAAATATCCCGCATATTCCATCGCATTTGTTAAGAAAACGTGCCGCATAATCAAGGATTTTTGCCCGCAACAATCACAAAAAGGAGGGACTGACGCAATGATTGGCCAGGTGTTTGGAGGAGTGACAGTGAGCAGGGTTGGAACTTCTCTTCTCAAGTACTACTACTATACAAATACTTTGTCACTTTTCCATGTGTACAACCAACAACATACATGCCTTCCAGGAGAGACTGTCAGAAAGTGTGTATCACATGATGCAGCCAGGAGAAAGACAGGGCTCACGGCTTTTCAGCCCTTTTGCTTTTAGGGATGGTCAGAAAACCTACTTGGTTTGATTCAAACAGCAGGACATTTGATTAAGATAAACTAAATGGGACCAACTCCATATATTCACCACAGTGGATCAGCCAAAGGGTTCATCTCACTCTCAGTGTTCATGTGCACGTTGTACCTATCAGTCACACTGCACAATGCTGCTGCGTGCAGATCAGCAGTAAAGAGGCACTAAGCTGAAGCATGAACATTTCAGCAGCTTCCAGCAAACAGCCACCACTCCTCTGTGTATTGGAATGAGATTTGCATTCATGGATTAATATTAATATCACTCTATCCTCTGTTGGCTCTGAGCTTTTCCATTTTAATCTGCAGCCACGGCAGAATAGCAGCTGTGTTCTGGCCGCTCCTGTTCTCCGAGGGGAAACCAACAACAGAGACCGGTTGAACTGCACTTCAAAAGAGTTTGTAAAGCCTTATACCAGAAAAAAAGAATCTACAGCTTTATGGGCAAATGTATCTTACATTTGAGAAGCATTTATGAGGTAGTGGCTGCCAATCATCTTGCAATCAAACATTGCTACACAAAAATACCTAAACTTAACAAATTGCCTGCACTTTCAGCAAGAAGCTGACAAAAATGTCACTCATAAAAAGAGGTTTATTTCCACCTTACCCTTCATGCTGCAGCACCTACGGTCTGACTTTAATATAGAGCCGTTTTCACCGTGTTGAAGCAGTGTTGACTGAGTAGCGTCAGCGCTCTCTTTAAGAAAGAGAAGCTGTTCAAAGTGCAAAGTTCAAGACTGCTATTACTACTCCGGCAGAGAAGTCCTTACAGTTATCACAGTCTGTTTCCAGGAAGAGTTTGCTACAGTCTTACAGTTATTGATCAATGGAGTCATATCAACATTCAAATCCTGTCTAAAAACCTAGCTCTTCTAGTACTAGTACTGGCATACTCAGTGTAATTTGATAGTATTTGTCTGTTGTTGTTCATTGCTTTGTAATTCTGTGTTGTCTTTGTTGTGCATTTGTTCATGTAAGGTGTCTTTGAGTATCAAGAAAGGCACCCATAAATAAAATGTATTATTATTATTATTATTATTATTATTATTATTATTATTATTATATGGACCACAGTTATAAAAATAGGAGATGAGATTTCCCAGAGGGTGTGGTTATGTCGTTATTACAACATTATGGTCTGGTCAGAATGCCAGCAGAGATTAGTACACAAGACTAAAGATATAGCTCCTATACAGAAGGGCAAACAGATCCTCCATGTAGTTGCTTTTTAGCACATCTCAGACTTACCTTGTCAGGCTTTCAACTTCATTTAGTCTCAGCTGTGCTTTGTCAGACTCAGCTATGTTTTAGGATGAATGATGATATGCCAAATGCCATGCATGCAACAAGCAGGTTAACAACTATTCAATTCAATTTAAATTTTTTGTGTCAAATCATAACAGAAGTTATCTCAGGACACTTTTTATATAGAGCAACGTACCATGAGCAAGCACTTGGTGCGACGGTGGTGAGGAAAAACTCCTATTGGCTAAGTTCAGCACGTCATATTTAATATTTACGTAGCATGTTGATGTTAGCATGCTCAGACTTAAATTGTTTTTCCCAAGTTCATGAAGCTGCAAGGGTCAGGTCCATAAGGGTTTGAACTATATCAGAACCTTTAGCGTGAATGTTAACATCTAGCAGTTATCAGATATTTTACTATGAAACAACCAGCAGACCGTGCCATTACCATGCCCCAAATGGTAATACTAGAAAAAAGCATCCTTAAAAAACATTAAAACTCATGAATTTGTTCAGCTAAAATCAGTCTCAAACTGCGGCAGCGTAAACATGGCACACAATTCTCCTTGATGCTCCCCTCCTCCTTTCCTCCCACCATATTTTCTTTTCTGACCTGGTCTTTATGTGGTCAAACAGATGCTGCCAGCGATCGTTGACGTCCTTCAGCTTGTCGTTGATCTCTGTCTCTTTCGTCTTGTTGCTGGCTGTGATGAGTTGTTCTCCGAGCTGCTTCAAATGGGTTTTATTCTCACTGAACAGGTTGATCTCCTCCATGCAGTCCTAATGGAGAAACACAGAAGAGGACGGAATAAGAACATTTCAATGATTATGTGATTATGTGCAATACTCATTTGATCATTTCTCTACAGGATTTAGTAAATCAACATATTAAGTCTGACATATTAAGGCTTCATACCGGCTAAAGTAAGGAAAAATATAATATAGTATGTAACATTCCCTAAAAAACCACAATCAAAATCAACCGCACTTTCAGAAAGTGTTCATGTCTCATGAAAAGTTTGTTTACTCAGAATTCCATGTAGCGTTTAATATTTAATTTGATTTACCCTTTACTTTAGGTAGAAAATCATGACAACCTGCATTTCAGGAAATTATATAAATTAGCAACATAGTATTGCTGGAATTACAATGCATACAGAAACAATACATGACAACACAAAAAAAGAAAACAGAAAAAAATGAAAAAATACACACATATATATATATATAAAACAAAAGATAATAATTTCTGATTTTGGAAGTTTGCCAAAAAGTAACACAACTTCTACCAAGACTGTGTGCCAGGGCACTACACTAGATGTAAAGCTCCAGTGCCTTAGAAAGGTTTTAAACCCCCTCCCAGGGCAATACGTTGTAGTTTCTATAACACCAATTGCCTTTACTTCCCTCCCCGCCCCTCCTAGTCACCCCCGCACAGACACTTTCAAATGAAAGGGGCCGTGAGTTTGCCACAAAACAAACCTGCATGGCCCTGCTGGGGGCTCCAACAGCTGTCGTCCCTTTAACAATCAGGAGGGAATTCACAACTTTTTGAATAGCCCAGAGCGTCCCTCCACCACCCGGCCCGACATGTCCTAACACACACAGCAGCTCAGAGGTGATGCAGCAAAATAAACCTAGTTATTAGCGCTGCCCAAGACGATTGTGATTGGTTTAAAGACATGTCAATAAATTTAGAGCACGTTTTTCTCCCATCACAGAATGCTGTGTGGACTAGCCAGACCCTCCTTCACAGCGCTGCGGAGGAAGGTCTGGCAATGTGAGACATAAGTCTAATCCCCAGGCCACTGTAACTAGTGGTTAGGTATCTACTGTTTATCGGGACAGAAGTGTCTTCTTTGCTGCAGCCTCCTACCTTCTTGAGTTTCTCCACCATCTCCTCGATGTTGAGGTCCGAGTTGTGCGCCACCTTCTTCTCCATCTGCGTCAGCCACTCGCACAGCTCCTTGTTCTTCTCATTGAAGATGATCCACGCGTTCAGACGATCTGCGATCTCCTGTTTACGCAGAGACACCTGACACAAAGAAATGAAATAAACTTTATTACTTTTACATGCTAAGTCATATGCCTAATCTACGTCTTACTATCACTGATACAGACGCACCCTGTAATCTTATTTTAAAGTGTTGTCTTTTGCTGGTTTTAAAGGCTGCATTACAGTAAAGTGGTGTGATTTTCTTAACTTACCAGACCTACAAGCTGTTTTATTATTTGCCTTTACCCACCTAATCATTATGTCCACATTATTGATTGTCATTTATCAAAACTGTCATTGTGTTAGTATTTTGTGAAAGCACCAACAGTCAACCCTACAATATCGCCGCAATATCGACATCAATGTATTTGGTCAAAAATATTGTGATATTTGATTTTCTCCATATCGCCCAGTCCTAATTGAAAACTATAATATATCGGGTAAACTTTTCCACCCCGTGTAGATCAGCACACAGTCACACAGAGCTACAAGTGCAAATACACAAAGACTCAGTGAAACACAAATACATAGACAGTAAAATGTGAAAGTCAGTATGATCACCACCACTACTTCCCCTCCCCCCAAAACTAATTTCAATACAAAAGCTCTTCTTCCTGAAGCCTCTCAGCTCATTACAACATTTTCCCCTGTCACCATCTTTTCCCCCATCCCCGCTATGTCCCTCACTTCCCCCAATCCAGACCTGTTGGTCACTTCAGTCGCCATAAGATTTCTCAGGCTTTTAATAATGATAACCGGAAACAAAAGAAACAGTGAACTCTGTGGTTAAAATGCAGTCTGTGCATAAACACTGCAGATTTGAGAACTGTCACATGCCTGCTCTTCAAATCAAACTTTAATTTAATAAAGAAAATTAAGTTTCTGCATAAAGCCTTTTCCCCTCCCTCAGCCTCTTCATCCTGGAGCAGTTTGAGGAGCTAAATGGTCTCACCTGACACACACACACACACACACACACACACACACACACACACTCACACACACACACACACACACACACACACACACACACACACACACACACACACACACACACACACACACACACACACACACACACACACTCACACACACACACACACACACACATCACTTAAAATACAAGCTTTTCCAAGCTGACTATATAATATATACATGATTCTCTCAGATATTATGTAACAAGATGATTTTTACAACCTTAATGATATTAAAGGGCACCACATGTTAAGGCATTAAAAATGGGTCTAAAAGTAAGAAAAAGTTGGTGGACAGTGTCATGCGCTCTTATTGTGCACTTTATATGAATCTCTGCACCAGCGATATCTTGAAATGACTTCCCTTGGTCATTTAAGTTCAAGCCAGATAAAACAAAACTTGAATACAAGTTTTAAAAAACACTTTCAGCAAAGATGTTAATGATCTTGGAAATTTCATTTGTCATGTTTTTGCCATACTAAAAACACTATCTACCCAGAACTACAAAGTAAAGTACTTTCACACAGGGAATAGAGTCAAATAAAAAGCAGATAAAGAGCAGAAGCAGCTTATTTTAACAGGTAAATGTTTGATCCAGACTTGAGTCCCGTCTGGTTTAGTGTATGACAGCCAGCAGACTAACCTTTAGGCAGAGTTCCTCCCACTGACAGTGCAGGTGCTCCGCCTGCTCCTGCAGCAGCAGGACGTTGTCAGCAATGATGTACTGGGACAGATCCGTCTTCATGGTGCTCAGCTCTGTCAGGCTCTGAGCCCAGTCATCCAGGGAGTCCTCGTTCTCCTGCATACCATTAACACACCAACAGCCACAACAAACAGTCAACAATCCCCCCGTCCATACACAGTTTGCTGTCTCACAACTACTCCCCTAATGTCTCTCTCTGCCAGGCCCCTTTCTCTCTCTGTCTCTCTTTCTCCCCGCCCAGAGAGAGGATTAAGGGCCACAGGCTGCAGGCCGGGCCAGGGGGAGGGGTGAGGGGGAGGGGATTGAGGGAGGGGGAGGAGGATAAAGGCTGGACAGAGGATGAGTTGAGTCAAACCTGTTTTTCTTTGCTCTCTTGGGACTTTAAGTGATTGTTTCCACTCAAACTTAAGCCATGTCCACACGAAGACGCATCCAAACGCACTTTTTTTGCATCTTTTGGGCCAATTCTCCACACAAATCCTGTAAACGCACTGCCTGTAAACACACTTTTTGAAACCTGGTCCCAGGGTGAAAAAAAAAAGAAAAGAAAACAGCTCAGGTTTGGCTTCGTATGTACGCCGAAACCGCATATGTGCGTATCGATGATGTCACACACCTCAGCCTCACAGCTGACTGCCTTCAACCCAGCTGACTGCTCTAACAGGGACGCAATGCTGTTTATAAAGTGGAAGTAGACAACTTATCAACTAGCTAGCTAATCTGTCTGTTTATCAACTCCTTGAACGGATTATAGTAACTTTTAGCACCGCTTATTGTAGAAAGGCTACCGCAAGAAAAACGTGTAGCTAGATTATCAAAAAGACATCGGATCATTGATGTTTGTTTGACTGCCGATGTTAGCTAGCAGAGCTAACGTTAGCTTTGCTAGTCCATGGATGTATTAAGAGAACTAGCTAGTCATGTTATGAAGGGAAGTGGAAGTGACTGAAGGCTGCTCTTCTTCGTTTATGGTTAATTTCTGTAGCAATAACAGCGGCGCCTACAGGCCTGGCATATGAAGTAGCGTGTTGAGTCATTTACAAATGGATTCATGTGGACGTGAATCCAAAAAACAGTTTCCCATCTCAGGATAAATCAACTCAGAGGTCAGGCTTAGACTCAGAGTTTGTTGAACCTCCTACCTGAAACGGACCCCTGATGTCCTTACACTGTCTGCATCTCTGTACCTGTAGTTTATATATTTTGAAAAGGGGCTTTTAAGGCTGCTAACTGCTATGAAAAGTTACATTAATGTAAGCCTGTCATATATGTATCAATAGATTAGACTATCGTCTTTTTGTCTCAACATTGTGGTCAGTTGAGAAAGAATGATCTGTCATGAAAATAACCGCAGTACAATGCACAGCAAAGTATAAACCTGAATCCTTAAAGGACTACTTCCACATTTTGTGAAATGTGTTTATTCAGGGGGTCTGGGTTGAAATGGGTTTCAAATGATTCCATTCTTTGAAAATGTTCTTAAAGCTCCATTGTGTAATTTTTTTAGTTGTTCTTTCACAAATATGTGCTCATTCATGTGTAATTACTACCACCAACTAATCCAAGTATTCTCGTACGCATAGAATCTGCCATTCAGAATCATTCAGAATACATATGAGCGACTCGCACGAATGACGGGTGCCATGTTGCGCCTCCATCTTTACAATACATTAGCCAAAGAGGGACGTACCTCTGCCTTTCGCGCTTTTAAACTTAGTGGCACCAGGGCCCTCCCTGGCATTCGTCATGGTGCCACTGAGTTTAAAAGCGAGAAGATAATGGAGTCACCAAGGAAGTTAAAAAGAGAATTAAAACGACAACACGACAGGTAAAGCAAGAAGACCAAAGTTAATATTGGAGTGGCTTTTCCAAGATGGAAAGAGCTCATAAGGAGCAAGGATTTTAAAAGTGACAGCGAAGTTGCTTTCTTCTCAAAAGGTAATTCTGCCTATTTGTGTAAATTCAAAGTTTTATAGTTGCTTGACTAACTAAAGCATGGTTGTGCATAACGCTAGAAAGACATCTAGGATACTTTTCCTCACGTCAGTGATGAAAAAGGATTGTCTACCTTGTAACATAAACGTAATTGTACAGTATGTGTCGTGATTTCCCTGGCAGACAACTCACGTAATGGAGTTGTAACACAGACTAGCACAGCTAGAACAGCTAGAACAGCAGCGTGGAAACGATGGAGATACTAAGAGATAATTTCAGTTTCATTGACATGATTGTTCATACTGCCCAGAGAAATATATGAAATAATGAAATGGTACCAAAATAACGTAAAACTATTATTACACTGGAAGGAACACACGGACGAAGTCGTACTTCTTGGAATAATACAGCCACCAGTTGGTTCAGTTGGTTATCATATACAATTTCACCACTAGATGGGAGAAAGTTTTACACAATGTAGCTTTAACCATGTTTGAGACTGCTTCAAACAGTGGATACATCTCTCCACCAGTGCAGCCACTGGAAATTCCTCCTAAATTCAAAACTTGTCTGACATTGATACACCCCTCCAAAAAATTATTGCAGGAATGAAATTAAAAACTGCTGCTATTTCAGAAAATCTGCCTTTGGCTCCACCCACTGTGGTTTACCCAGCCAATGAGATTACTGCTGCCGGCAGAGTGGCTCTGTCTCTCCACTGTATGTTCTGTAGAAATAAAACTCCGCCAGTGGACAGAACCATTCAAAATATACTTCAGTATTATGGGACATTGTAATTTGGGTGACCAGCTGTTTGCAGATGTACCTTGTTGTATTTCTCAGCACTCTGCAGCTCATCGTCAAACTCTGGCATCGACTGGTTCAGTCTGTTCTTCAGTTCCTTCAGCTGCAGCATGCTGCCTGCTAGCCCGGCCTCGCAGCGATCCCAGTTCTGAGACACAATTGATGGATGATCAATGTTTTTTTATCAATGCACTGGGTTCTTAAACAGCTGATTGGCTTAGAGAATGAGCAGAGAGCTATTTGGACTAAAAGTGTATTGTTCCTTGGTTACATTATACCTGGGCAAATTACCAGATAATCTTATGTCCTATGATAAGTACCTTTATAAGTCATTCTTGTTGCAAGCAAGAAAGCCAGCACACGGAAGTGGCTTTGGATAAACCCGCCATCTAAGGATGATTGGATTGCAAATGTCAGTCTAATAAACTGTATGGAGAGACTGACCTTTTCCTCAAGGTTACAATTTGACGGCTATATTAAGGTCTCGAGAAAATGGTCTGTACTTGTAAGGAATGTAACCCACTCTAATTGTAAATCCCTGTTTTTCTCAGCGTGTTTTGCCTGCACTGTAGTATGACCCATGTCTCTTTTTTTTCTATGACCAACTTTTCTTTCTTTCCTGTTCTTGTTTTAACCTGAAAAAACAATAAAAAGAAAGTTTAAAAGAGAGAGAGAATGAGCACAGAGCTATTACACTCCTTTATCTCGGGACTTCCTAAACATGTCCACTGTCTTTAATAACCATGAATTAGAGCAGATTGGATTAACTTGGTCGCTCTCAGGCAAACAGAAGCCGTCAGAGGCTACAGGGGACAGATGTAGGATTGAGACATTTCCACAGAGACAAGACAGGTGTCTGTCCAGGTTGAATAAACAAAAACTCAACTCTTACAATCAGACTCTATTGTAGCTACCTGCAGCTTATTGAGGGCAGCAGGACACTGAAAAGGTGGCTGTACTGTTCATCTAGTAATGTTTGTTCCTGTTCCCTCTTTTTAAGCTGTAATGAGCCTTTCCTGCAACATGCTTTAACATGGGTTTGCCTACATTTAGCAGGTGCACTATAGAGCTGTAAAACGAAGCGGAACTGAAGCCGTTATCTCTGCTCTCTTCAAAGCCACCAGACTCCTTTGACAAAAACTGTCATTTTACCTCACAGAACACGGGAGTTGCTGTTCTACCGCTGCCTCTATCAGTTACTTTGTTTGTGGTATTTTGTGACTTTGGTGTTTTTCTTTTTTTTTTCTTTTTTTTTTTAAACATTTTATTAAAAACAGAATCAAGTTTTGAAAATAGACATTTTGTACAGTTTAGAAACAGGAAAAAGACAAAAAAAACAAAGTGACAGAGCACAACAAATTATACACAAAAGACAAAAATAAAAATACAAAACAAACAAAAAAGCACACAACGCACCCACCACACCCCACCTAGTTGGAATCATATGCATACATACAAAATATAACATAACTAAGTCTGGTATGACTTGCAAGTCTGCAAAATATGATAGAAAAAGCTGCCACATATGAAAACAATTGTCATTGTTTACTCTCTGTCATGCTTGACAACTGGAGAAGAGGTTTTCAAGTTCCCAATTTGTGTTTTCATTAACAAAAATGACCATACTCAAAACCAAAACACAAAACAGAATATTAAACTGAGGCCGAATAACAGCAAACAAACAAAACTGCACCCTCACAGCAAGCTGCCAAGATTCCTCAAGCCTTCTTCTCCTGAAGCTTTTTTTTAACTCAGCCTCCCCTAATTAGAACCTACCACCTACACAGGTGATTATACGGTGAGCTATCCTGAGCAAGCAACAGTAACACTTAAGTATTGTATGTGCACCCACTACAATAGGCACCGCAAATATTATAAAAATGTCAGTTTATGCAGAACTATCTTACCTATTGTTCTTCACCTTAGGATTGCCCAGCCCCTCCCTTCAGAAAAGACCTAATGAGGCAAACCTGCATCCACTCTCAGCTGAGCTACCCCCCTTTGAACCCATAAAACCTGCCGAACAGGCCTATTTCAAATAATAATAAAGTAACAAATATACTAAAATAATCTACATTACAGTGATATTAAGAATTAAGTAGACACCAAATAGTCTTAATTTTGGAAACAGAGTCCAGTGAAAAGGGAGAAAGGCAACCTCTTCACATTCTCATTGTGTACTTAATTTACTCAAGTGTCAAGAAAAACATTACATCTTTAAGCCGACTTTGGTGTTTTAAAGGGTTAGTTCGGAGTCACCAAAGTCACACATTTCAGAGAATTGGCCGACTGAGATCAAAACTGTGCAGTGAAATACACCAACAAGATGTTCCTGGCAGCATCACTTCATCTCCTGCTAAACCACAGTAACAACTTGACACGGAACGACAGATTACCTTGACGATCGCCTCGGTGAGTTCCATCCTCCAGGCCAGCAAGCCGTGGATGTTGTCCCACTCCTCCTGCAGGGATCCCAGATCTGTCTGCAGCTGAGTTTGGGTCTCCTCGTCCCCCATGGAGAAGAGCTGCCGGCCGACTTCCAGAGTGTGGATAAAACTGCACTGATACCTCTGGAACAACAGCTCTGTGTGCTGAAGAGCAAGATGGAGGATAGAGAAGGTTAAAGATGATTTTTATTTATTATTTTAAAGGAAAAGGGAGGAGACAGAGAGAAACCAAGAGAGAAAGTTAGCCAATGAGCTGTTCTGTGGTCTTTACAGTGAAGGGCTTACTGGTCCATTTTAGTGAGAAGCTGTTTATTGTATCTTCACTCACAATCAATTTAAATCCCATCTCTTCTTTTCATGGTAATCAAAGCATCAGAATGGAAACGCTCTTCCTCGTCTGTTTTTTTTAATCTGTTTTTAAATGTAAATGTAATCAGCATCAGTTGTTTCCTCTTCCTAAATCTCAAAATCAGAGCCCTCAGACAGCTGTTTTTTTTCTGCCTGAATAAACAACTGTTCTATAGACCATCAACTCTCTGCAGTCTTTTACAGTCCTGAAAATGTACCAACTTTTTTGGTTGTTTCTGGAAAGCCTGACTAGTACACAGAGTACTTGTAGAGGTAAAATGTAGCCTTTAGTCAAGCACTGTACTTACTGTAAGTACAATGTTGAAGTTCTTGTTTACTAAAAACTTAAAAAGGGAAGTCTTGTAATTCCACTTAGGACATATCATAATAGCCTTGATGCTGTTTCTTCTTTCTGGGCTTTTATACATAAAACATTATTCTGCTCTTGATGGCTAGATGTTTTAAATTTAAGACCTTTATCTTATACTTTTTTTTCAAGCCAAGTATTGCTAAACTTGCACTCCCCCATTAGCCTCGTGAGACCATCCTGATCTCGCGAGCTCCAGTTTTCTGCTGCAGATCAGTCTGGCATCTTGAGGCCAATCAGCGTTGGTTTTGAGGCGGGTTTAGGTTTGATCAAAGCCTGTCTACAGAAAGCCATTCCACTCCCCATTCAGCCCCATTGTACCTACTTTGGTTGCAGTTCCACCAGAGTTCCACTGGGGGTGATCACGGTCCAGTGCAAAATGAATGGGACCCTAAGGAGCTAGACGGCTAAATTTGTCTCTTTCGCCAGATTGTCGTTGAGAAATCTCAGATTTGATTGTAGTTTTTGCAAGTTCAACATGGATTATAGGTCAAAAGTTGAATGAACGAGTACTTATGCCCTTTTGATTTCTTACAGGTTGAGTTGTTGTTGTCCATACCACGCTAGCATTCTGCTAATGAATGCTGATTGGTCAGTGAAGGACTGATTACGATCGGAGATCCAGCTTGACGGCATCCGAAGCGGAGCCAGAATGTGAGAGTGAATATTTCGGTGTGGTTGTTAAAACATTAGCAAACCTCTTTCTAGCATGTGTATTGACAGGGAGAGTCTAACCTGTTAGCTGTGTTGTCAATGCCTCGAGAGAGAAAAGGAAGTGACTCAGAGCTCGCCGTAAAGCAATATCTCTGGCCGTATATGTGTATGACGTCATTGACATTTTAAAAAACGACTTTAAAAAAATCTAACACCCAGCAGTATGTATTTTCTTTGCCTCCCCTTTTGAATGCAACATTCAAATTACTAGACAAAAAATTATATCCTGAGAAAAGTGGATTTTTAGGGGTATAGCTCCATAGAGTCCCATTCATTCTGCACTGGCCTGTGAGCGCCATCTAGTGGAACTCAGAACCCGGAAGTAACGAGGGAGTGGAACTTCTTCCTATATTAGAAATTCTTTGGTGTGATGTAACGAGGAGCTCGCAAGATCAGGATGGTCTCACGAGGCTCAGCAAGCGGAAGTAACGCATGCAAATCTGACCTGATCGAGACACATTTTCAGACAGCGGTAGCCCTGATTCTGTTAGCCGCTCGCTAATGCTGTTTTCTCTTGGATCCTTCTTTTGGAATATGGACCGGGAACCTGAAATGGGGCCTTTTATTCCTATATTCTCGTTACACAAACAGCAAATATCCTTTACCGACATGTTGCTTGCTTGCTGAGCTAACAAACTATGCTTTGCCTGCAGCAGCAGGGGGAGCCTGGCTTCGTCATTACTCTGTTGGTACGTCATACACTTCGTTGATCTGATTGGCTAACCAGTATTTTCGCCCCTTCCCAAACGTTCTCCAACGGAAAGTTCCCAGATGGATATGCTGAGCAAATGCGAAGCAATCCATCTGGCGGAGTCAGGTTACTCCCCCAAATCTGTTTTATGTCTGTGGTACAATCTGAAAGAGACTCGCACCAATCACACGAAAGCTGATTGGCTGATATTTGGACTAGCGATAGAAAGAACTACAACACCATGGAATAAAAAAAAGAGCATTAGAGGTACAGTTGCATGGACGTAGGAAAATTAAGACCTGTTTAAAATGATGTAAATCCTAGAACACAAATTTAAGACTTTTTAAGGCCTACAATTTAGATTTTAAAATGTTAGACTTTTTAATACCCCGCGGAAACCCTGCCACTAACTTCCTCACAAAATGTAGAAAATTCCCATAGTTTCAGTGTCTGTAATAACTGATTCCCTGATATTCCAGCCCTGCGGCTGTCCATCTCACCTGGAGGTCCTGGAGGGAGCGTCGCAGCTGCTGCAGGCTGCAGCGGGTCGGTCCGGCTGGGGGGAGTAAGGTCTTTGTCTCCGACAGGAACCTCTGCAGCTTCCTCAGGCTGCGGCCGTACAGGTGCCAGTCTTTCACCAGCCCCTCCACGAGGGAGCGCCGCTGGTCCGCCCGCTGCACCGCCCCCTGCCAGTGCTCCCTGAGCTGGCCCAGCTTAAGGAGGAAGTCACTCCTGGGCACATTAACACAGTAAGGAAGCATTGTGTGGGTTTATATTATATTGGCACCAATCCAGTATCATTTTGTTCATGGGACTTGTCTGACCTCTCGCAAGCTGTATCTAATGAAAGTTATTGGTGATGCCTCATGCACTTTATTTTTGCTGAAGACCTTGGGCATGCTTCTTTCTTTTTTTGAAGATTACTTTTTTTGGCATTTTAGGCATATATTTGATAGGACAGCTTAGACATGAAATGGGAGAGAGAGGGGGAATGACATGCAGCAAAAGGCCGCAGGTCGGAATTCAACCCGCAGCTGCTGCAGCGAGGACTAAGCCTCTGTACGCAACTGGAAAGTGACTTTTAGTAAAATAATGAGGGTGAGGCAAACACACCTTCCTTTTATCATTTCTGGGGGGCATTTTAGGCCTTTATTAGATAGGACAGCTGAAGACATGAAAGGGGGATAAAGAGGGGGAGTGTGTGGTGTTTTGTAAAAGTATTTTAAGTACAAGCTGAGAGACATGCATCATGCTACTTCCAACTTTATTCTTCTTCTTCTATGTACATAATATTCATCTGTATCCTCACTGTGCACTCTAGCGACCCCAGTGTTCACTAACAGTATTAACAGGACAAAACATTTCCCCTTTTCTTAAAGGAATTAGTCACTTAAACATGGTACCCTCAACCACTGTAAAATAACCCTTTTATTAAGGATAGTACCTGGAAACCTAAATTGGACATGAAATTAGGTTATTCTTGTCTTAGCTAGTATAACTCAGACCTCAAAAACGTATGACATTTTTTTTTCCACATAACAGAACAGTATGAGTATCCTTTTTTTCCACATAACAGAACAGTATGAGCGTTCTTTTTTCCACATAGCAGAACAGTATGAATATTGTTTTCAATTTGCACAGTTCACACATTGAGCCTGTATCATATTCATCTCTCAAAGTCTGTTAACCACTGAGGTGGGTTTCTGACTCTGGTAGTGCGTCTAAGGCCTGGTTCTTGCCCAACATGCACGTTCTCACTGATGCAAGGTAGAGCTTCCTTTGGGAAACGCGCCAGCTTTGAGGCATTCCATTTCCGACCATCACTGAGAAGGTAAGTACTTGGTCCGGCCTTCTTTACGACTGTCAGATGTTCTGTATATTTGGATGACCCTTGTAGACATGTTCCGGTCTCCGGACTCACACAGCATCATTCACTTGGAAGGTGGGCACTTTTGCTCCTCGCTTTCTGTCTGTATACTCCTTACTGTTTTGTTGATTTTGACTCACTGTTTCTTTGACTTGCTTGTGTGATGTAATTTTGTGTGAGACAGGAAGGATGTTCAGTTTTGTGCACATCTTCCTCTTTCTAAGCAACTCAAATGGAGTAGCTCCTGTAGTAGCATGCGGTGTAGCACGGTAGCACGGCTCTTGGGTAGTAGACACTTGATGGCAGATGCTTTATCTCTCTCTCTCAGAAACTTTGTAAAATCATGGGAAGTAAACTGACATCCATTGTCAGAGACCAGGCAGGTCGGATTTCCTTCACAACTGAACACTGTAGCTAAAAAGCGAGTAATCACCTCTGTTGTGACTGTAGAGGCGATTGCAACTTCTGACCATTTACTGTAGTAATCTGTAAGAGTGATGGCATAACGACAGTCCCATGTAGCATGTTCAAAAGGACCGGTTATGTCAATGGCCACCTTTTCCCATGGTCCCTCTGGCAGTTTGACAGGTGTAAGTGGTGCAGGTGCAGTCTTCGCTATGTTGTCATTGTATTGGCATGACACACATGAAGCTTACTCTGTACATCTTTGTCCATTTGTGGCCACCAATACGGTTCTCGCAGTCTCTGTTTAGTGCGCACAACTCACGGGTGCCCCTCATGTGCTAAGTCTACCACTTTGGATCGCAGTGATGTAGGCACAATCAAGCAGTCAAGTGTTTTGTCTATAACCAGTTTGTCTCGTACACTGAAGTATGAAACCAGCTCATTTGGTACATTCTTTCTGCATTTTGGCCAGCCTTTCTGTATTTTCTGTCGCAATTGAGTCAGTTCAGGACGTGGAAGGAAGTGTCACAACTCAGACAAGTCATGGCATGCAAAGACTCCATGAAAACAGTAGCTACTATGTCCGGTTCCACTTCAGCTTCTCCTGTGTTAGGCAGTGGAAGCCTGGACAGGCTGTCAGCAGTTACATTCAGTTTCCCAGAGTGGTAAGCAACATCATCTGTAAAGCAAAGTAGTCGTGCAGACCATCTCGCAATTCGCAGTCCAGCACGGCCAGTACCCTTGGATGTGAGCAGGGTAGTAAGTGCTGGATGATCTGTGCGTAACACAAAGTAATGTCCCCCATAGATAGGCTCTCCACTTTTCTACAGCCCAAATGCATGCCAGTGCTTCACTTTCAACAGTGGAATATTTTCTTTCAGCAGGAGAAAGTGTTCTGGATGCAAATGCCACGACTCTCTCTGTCTTATCTGAATGAAGTTGGCTCAGTACACCCCCTAGTCTATAATCAGATGCATCCATAGTTACAAATGTAGGCAGTTCAGGGTTGTATAGAGCTAAGGCAGGGCTCTCAACAATCAGTCTCTTTATATCAGTAAAACTATGCTCAGCCTCAGCAGTCCAGTTGAATTGTTGTTGTGTAGACTCCTTGAGTGTTTCACATAGAGGTTCAACAACAGTAGAAAAGTCAGGAATAAATTTACTGTACAATGACGCAAGACCCAAGAAGGATCGCTGGGAGGATGTGTCAAGTGGGGCAGGTGCATTGATCTCCGAGAAGGGAATTCTTCTGAGTTTTTGTTGTATTGGCACAGCCTCTGGTTTGAGTTGAATTTTGTGCACAGATCCCTTTGCACAGCCAATCTCCTGTACCTGGATCTCGGGTGCAATTTGTGGTATTGTGTTTGGTACAGTAGGTGCCCTCAGTGCAGTAGGATCATCAGAGCTGTCAGCTTTAACAACTTTTGTGCCCTCAATACACATGTGCAATGCCACAACTAGATCTAGCCGTAATAGAGCAGTGCTTGACTTTACCACTACAAATGAGCCTGTAGTAGAGCAGCTTCTAGCAGCTGAGTCGTTAAAAGGCTGGCTGTATGGGACGCAGAAGCTCAGTCCTCGCCGCATCGGCTGCGGGTTCCACTTCGACCCACAGCCCTTTGCTGCATGTCATTCTCCGCTTTCATGTCAAATTAAGGCTTAAAATGCCCAAAAAGTAATCTTAAAAAAAGCCATCTGTGACTGCAGTGACCAGCCTACAGGGTCCTGGGGAAAGGTGTCATTTTTATTATTAGGGGGTGATATGTTTCTTCTTTTCTAAGTTTTGTTACCTGTAACCTAGTCTATATTCACGACGTTCCACTTCCGGGATTGCTCCAGTGCCCCCGGAAATTTCACCGGATGTCCTTCTTTTTCGGCTGGTCACCTTCCGCTTTCTTTTTGTTGGAATTCTAAACACTGGATTTATGAGGACTATGGTTAACTGCTCCTCAGATCTAAATCCAGACAGCTAGCTAGACTATCTGTCCAATCTGAGTTTTCTTTTGCACGACTAAAACAACTTTTGAACGTACACATGTTCCACCAAAACAAGTTCCTTCGCGAGGCTATTTTCCAGAGGCACAGTGGCTCTGTATGGCAATTAGCACCGCCCATGACGATTGCGATTGGTTTAAAGAAATGACAATAAACCAGAACACGTTATCCCAGAAAGTCACTTTCCAGTTAGATCTTCTTACCTGTCCTCCACCTCTCCTTTCTGCAGCAGATGAAGAGCTTCAGTGACCACTGAATGAAGGATCTGGTGACCGGTGGACAGCTCTGCCTGAAACCGCTGAAAACACCAGGAGAGATCAGCTGATTACATCTCCGTGTGTCTGTGGTGTTTGTGTGAAGTCTTGTAAATGAGTGTGTTAGTCATGTATGATACCTTGTGTGTGCAGAGCTGTTGTCTGAGGCCGATGTAGGAGCCGGCCACATCCACAGCCAAGCTGTCCTCCATCCTCTGCAGGAAAGACATCCAGCTCTCACACTTCTGCTCAAAGCTCTGCCACCTCAGTGCCTCCATCTGCAGCTCGCTGCACACCCAACAACAAAAACAACACTTCATCTGAAAGCTGCACTATGTACTGTACATAGTAGTACATTTTATTTCATGTATGTATGTATGTATGTATGTATGTATGTATGTATGTATGTATGTATGTATGTATGTATGTATGTATGTATGTATGTGTATATATATACATGTATATATTTTACTAAATGTATTTTATAGGTTTTCCTTTTAACTATTTATTGACCTTGATCTTTTTTTGATTTTAATTATTGACTTTGTTTAATTGCATTATTATATGCTCTGTAGCACTTTGTGATTGCTGTAATGTAAAGTGCAGTACAAATAAAATGTATTATTATTATATTAACGGTATCTTAAACAATGAATTTCCAATTAAATGCCTATGTGGCGGCTGCATCTGTCAGTCTGGGCCCTTTCTTTTCTAGTTATTTCATTGAGTTTCTTTTGTCATATTAAGATTTATTTATTTTGCTATTTGTAACCAAAATTTTAAACTTTATTTTAAAAAATGCTTATTTTTTTACATCGTTGTCTTGCCTTTCTTGCTTGGTCCCTGACAGCCTAATGGCTTTTGGGGTAAAAAAAAAAAGTGGCTTTAAATGTTTAATTTTCCTCAAATCAAACCTTGAGTGTTGTGAATTGTTACACAACTTCTGCTTTTGCATTTTCTTTTTAGCATGACAACAAAGTTTTTAACCTTTGAACGTGGTATTTATTGAGATCTGGGTTATTGTGAATATTGAGAGGAGTTTGGTTACAAAATGTAGGACAAGTAAGTAAGTAAGGACGACACCGTTGTCACTGATCAATATCCTTCTTTTAAACTACGCAGGTAGAGTACAATCATCTTGACTAATGAGCCAGTAAAAACCTGCTCATTTCCACTTTAATAAGGTCAACTGTATTATTAACATTTTCATGCAGCAGTTTAGGCAGTTCAAAGAATAATGTATAGATGTATGTAGTTTAACTGCACTTTCTGCCATTTACTGGCTGTTCATTTATTAATTTATTAAAGATTCTAGTCAGTCCCCAGTGGACTTCTTTAGCAAATTTTGTCTTTAAGCTTGTTGTTTGTTTTTTCTTCTGCTCTAGCTATTCCACCGTTTTAGACACAGACATGGAAATAATAATTATCGAAATGATGTAAAATTGCCAATTTTTTTAAATTGAAAAACATAAAATTTTCAAACGGGAGGTCTTCTAAACCCCCCCCCACACACACACACACACACACACACACACACACCAAATATGCACACTAAGTCTTCAACAACCCTAGGGAAAACAATGGAAACACCATGCAGCTATATTCTTTCTTTAGTCCACAGTTTGGCATATTCATGCCCAGACCTGGGATCTGACCTGCAGGACTCCTCGGCTCTGGCGGAGGCGTCGGCCCAGCTGTGGTTGAGGTGTTGCAGGCGGCGTGCTGCAACGTCGCCCAGCGACAGGCTGCAGCTCTGCTCATTCAGCACATCCAGGTCAGCAGTCAGGCCGCTCAGCTCCAGGAGGCCAGCCTGGAAACATATATGGTGGCATCAGATCACAAGAGACTGGATGACTGCACGCATGGCATCAGAGCTGAGGAACACTACATGCTACACATGGTCTGTGTTCCTCTGTCACCATTCAGTCTTTTTTTTTTACTTTTTACTTTTTTTCTGGTGAGATCCATCATTTCAACCTGTAAACTTCTTAAGAAATTTGAGATATCGTTCTAATCCAAAGGAGTCTATGCCACATATTCTTGGGATCTTAACACATTCGGGGCTATATCAGGATATAAACTCAATCTTGACAAAAGTGAAGTCTTTCCTGTCAGCCGAACTACTTGTTTGTAGATGGTGTCTTTGCTACATTTGAACAGCTAGTAGAAATTTGATCTTCTCCGTACTCATTTTTAGTACTTACTTAGTACTTGTCAGTACTTACAAGTATGACACTTTTATAGAAATATATATATATATATATATATATATATATATATATATATATATATATATATATACACACAGATTTTCCAATTATCCCTGTAGATTTTCCTATTGATATGATTTTTAAGTTGCCCCTCTTAATGAAGGGTCTGGTATCCACACTGGATGGAGTCATACTATCTCTGTGTTCTCCCTCTGATCAATCCATTTTAAACCTCTGGTCCCAAGATCTGGGAATGGATTTGACGCGGACCTGGGGGTCTATTCTTGACTGCATCCACTCGTCTTCAGTGTGTGCTAGGCATGGGGTAATTCAATGTAAGCTTCTACACCATGTGTACTGGACAAAGGCTAGACTATCCCGTGTTTAACCCAAAACTGATCCAATTTGTGACAGATGTCGTCAGCACCGTGGCACTCTGGTTCATATGTTTTGGACATGTCCCTCTTTATATACATACTGGTGTTCTGTATTCTCTTCTGTCTCAGAAGTGTTGCAGACACAATTAGAGCCTTGCCCTGTTGCAGCCTTGTTTGTAGTCCTCCCTGACACTGTCAAATGAACCAGGTCTAAATCAGACTTTGTTGCATTTCTTTTTCTCATAGCTAGGAGGTTAATCTTGATTCACTGGAAAGCTGGGCATCCTCCCTCACATTCCTTATGGATAAGATATATTGATCTGTTTTGTTTGTTTTTTGTCGTCTGTTTAGTTATAGTTTAGCTTAACTTCCTTTATTGATTAGCACAGCCTAAACTGGGTGGGTGGGTGGATGGGTTAGGGGAGGAGGTGGGTGTGGTTTATAATTGTCTCTTTATTGATATGCCTGCTTATTTTTAATTTTTTTATTACACTATTGTAAATCTAAATAGCATATATGTATACTATTACACACGTATTATAATTAATCAATTCATTTCTTGTATGGATGTTTGTAACTCTAAAAGTCTAAATAAACCATGGAAAAAAAAGAAAAAGAAATTTGAGATTGACACCAACATATACGAAAAGTTGTTTAAAGGGATACGCCACCGTTTGTTGAAATAGGGCTTATCACAGTCTATCCTAGCTGTAGATAGGTGGGCCAACATATTTTTTGTGCATGCATTGTTTTAGTCCAGTGCAACACCGGCAGCGCTGCCGCTAGGTAGCTTAGTGTAGTGAATGGAATCCTATGTTGCCGGTTAGCATGTTGTGAGTAAAAATGAGCCAACAAAAGACAAAAAAACAACCTAATTACATGATACAAAAAATGCGTTGGCCCACCTATCTACAGCTATCTACAATTACATGAGAACTGAGCAAACTCCATCTGCTGAGGATCTTATGATACCATCAACAGCTCCAGTATAGCTACAATACTATGGTGGCCCTGAGAGGCCACAACACGCAACAATAAGAAAACACACACAAATAGACCACAACACGCAACAATAAGAAAACACACGCAAATAAACCACAGCACGCAACAATAAGAAACCACATGCACACAACAGAAGTGTTTCCAGGGGACACTTTCAAGTGATGTTACAGAGTTGTGGCGTTTCTCAATCTCAAGAATGCAAAGAACGAACTTGTGTTCTTGGGGAGAACGTTCTTTCTAGTTCTTGGAAGAATGAACTCGCAAGTTCACAAGCACAGAAAACGCTGTCAACAGTTTGAGACGATACGTTCTTGCTGGTTTTGCGCAACACCCCAAACACAGAGGCTACCTGCAGCTAGAAATAAAAACCACAACAATATAACCACTTTGTATTTAAACAATCTCCGGACAAGAAAACCTCACAATGTTATAACTATTGCAATAATATTGAAAAATAAAACTTATTGAGCTTAAATTTTATTGTTTATGGTTTGGCTCAAACACCATTAACTTATTCAGAAGAGTGGAACGCGATCCCGACTATTAGCGTATTAGTTTAAGTCAGTTTGAATTATAAAAAGAAGTAGGCCTATTCACTGGCATGTTCTAGCTGTCCCTATTAGTGTTATATGGAATTATCATTTTTATATTATTGTAGTGCACTGTATATGCCCAGGGACAACAGATGGAAATCAGAAATTCAAATTATAAAGGTTGGTGTCTCTCCTTTTGTCTACATAACATGCCATAGCATGTAACCACTTCATATACCACTGTTTATTTATCATACAGACTGAAACTCAACTTCTAATAAACCAGAAAACAAACACACCAAAAAAAGTATGAACTAAATACCAAATCTAATGTATATAGCCTATGCCATAATTTAAACAAGTCTCCTGATGAAAAACAGGTATCTCTCTCTCCTCTGCCTCCGCCTTCGGCTGCTGCGTTATGGCCATGCGTGTGTGTGTGTGTGTGTGTGTGTGTGTGTGTGTGAGACGGCCGGCCAGCGAGGTGTTAAGCCTGCAGGTGCTTGTGGAGTTTAACTCTGAAAAGGCAGCTAACCACAAGTTCCCATTAATCTTATGATGGACATGTGTTGTGATATTTAAACAAACGATCCGTCAAACGGCAAAATAAAAGCCTCTTATTTACGAGACCGGTCTGAGAGACCTCGAGCTTACAGCGGGGTCTCCGAGCATAACTGTCTGAGCGACGAGCTAGCAGCCCCGGCAGGCGCTAGCTGGCTGTTGCGTCAGTTTATGGAGCTTCTCAATTCCAAAAGCTTTGAAGCAAATTGTCAATTCAGCAACAATTTTCGCAAGACTGCCTATATTCAAAATCTTAACAGTCAATTTCTCGCCTAAAACATTCTCAGAATTGAATTTAGTGATGAATAAAATGGCGAAAATTGTTAAAATTGTCCTGTTGTTGGTCTGTCTATGTACCAGAAACCGGACCCTCGTTGAATGCCGAAAATTAATGTTGGGATACTTCCAAGTTCATACAAATTACCAACCATTGCATCCTCGGTAAACTGTGTCAAGAACATTTCCGGGAATCTTAACTGTTCTTGGTGAAATGCGAACTTGTGTATTGGGACAGTACTTTGCCAACACGAGATGACGTTTCACAGGGACATAAGAACACAAGTCAACAGAAGAACACAGATTGAAACGGCCAATGGTGGAGCATGTGTGCATCACTTAAAAGTGTCCCCTGGAAACACTTATATTGTGTTGTGGTTTATTTGCGTGCGTTTTCTTATTGTTGCGTGCTGTGGTTTATTTGCATGTGTTTTCTTATTGTTGCATGCTGTGGTTTATTTGCATACATTTTCTTATTGTTGCGTGTTGTGGTTTATTTGTGTATTTTCTTATTGTTGCGTGCTGTGGTTTATTTGCGCATGTTTTCTTATTGTTGCGTGTTGTGGTTTATTTGCTTGCGTTTTCTTATTATTGCGTGCTGTGGTTTATTTGCGTGCGTTTTCTTATTGTTGTGTGCTGTGGTTTATTTGCGTGTTTTCTTATTGTTGCGTGCTGTGGTTTATTTGCGTGTGTTTTCTTATTGTTGCGTGCTGTGGTTTATTTGCATACATTTTCTTATTGTTGCGTGTTGTGGTTTATTTGCATGCGTCTTCTTATTGTTGCGTGCTGTGGTTTATTTGCGTACATTTTCTTATTGTTGTGTGCTGTGGTTTATTTGCGTGTTTTCTTATTGTTGCGTGATGTGGTTTATTTGTGCGTTTTCTTATTGTTGCGTGCTGTGGTTTATTTGTGTGTGTTTTCTTATTGTTGTGTGCTGTGGTTTATTTGCGTGTTTTCTTATTGTTGTGTGCTGTGGTTTATTTGCGTGTTTTCTCATTGTTGCGTGCTGTGGTTTTTGTTATTGTTGCGTGCTGTGGTTTATTTGCGTGCGTTTTCTTATTGTTGCGTGTTGTGGTTTATTTGCATGCGTTTTCTTATTGTTGTGTGCTGTGGCTTATTTACATGTTTTCTTATTGTTGCGTGCTGTGGTTTATTTGCATGCGTTTTCTTATTGTTGCGTGCTGTTGTTTATTTGTGTGTGTTTTCTTATTGTTGTGTGCTGTGGTTTATTTGCGTGTTTTCTTATTGTTGCGTGCTGTGGTTTATTTGCGTGTGTTTTCTTATTGTTGTGTGCTGTGGTTTATTTGCGTGTGTTTTCTTATTGTTGCGTGCTCTGGTTTTTCTTATTGTTGCGTGTTGTGGTTTATTTGCGTGCGTTTTCTTATTGTTGTGTGCTGTGGTTTATTTGCGTGTTTTCTTATTGTTGTGTGCTGTGGTTTATTTGCGTGCGTTTTCTTATTGTTGCGTGCTGTGGTTTATTTGCGTGCGTTTTCTTATTGTTGTGTGCTGTGGTTTATTTGCGTGCGTTTTCTTGTTGCGTGCTGTGGTTTATTTGCGTGCGTTTTCTTATTGTTGTGTGCTGTGGCTTATTTGCATGTTTTCTTATTGTTGCGTGCTGTGGTTTATTTGCATGCGTTTTCTTATTGTTGCGTGCTGCGGTTTATTTGCGTGCGTTTTCTTATTGTTGTGTGCTCTGGTTTTTCTTATTGTTGCGTGCTCTGGTTTTTCTTATTGTTGCGTGCTCTGGTTTTTTCTTATTGTTGCGTGCTCTGGTTTTTCTTATTGTTGCGTGCTGTGGTTTATTTGCATACATTTTCTTATTGTTGTGTGCTGTGGTTTATTTGCGTACATTTTCTTATTGTTGCGTGTTGTGGTTTATTTGCATGCATTTTCTTATTGTTGTGTGTTGTGGTTTATTTGCATGTGTTTTCTTATTGTTGTGTGCTGTGGTTTATTTGCATACATTTTCTTATTGTTCCGTGCTGTGGTTTATTTGCGTACATTTTCTTATTGTTGCGTGTTGTGGTTTATTTGCTTGCGTTTTCTTATTATTGCGTGCTGTGGTTTATTTGCGTGCGTTTTCTTATTGTTGTGTGCTGTGGTTTATTTGCGTGTTTTCTTATTGTTGCGTGCTGTGGTTTATTTGCGTGTGTTTTCTTATTGTTGCGTGCTGTGGTTTATTTGCATACATTTTCTTATTGTTGCGTGTTGTGGTTTATTTGCGTGCGTTTTCTTATTGTTGCGTGCTGTGGTTTATTTGCATACATTTTCTTATTGTTGCGTGTTGTGGTTTATTTGCATGCGTCTTCTTATTGTTGCGTGCTGTGGTTTATTTGCGTACATTTTCTTATTGTTGTGTGCTGTGGTTTATTTGCGTGTTTTCTTATTGTTGCGTGATGTGGTTTATTTGTGCGTTTTCTTATTGTTGCGTGCTGTGGTTTATTTGTGTGTGTTTTCTTATTGTTGTGTGCTGTGGTTTATTTGCGTGTTTTCTTATTGTTGTGTGCTGTGGTTTATTTGCGTGTTTTCTCATTGTTGCGTGCTGTGGTTTTTGTTATTGTTGCGTGCTGTGGTTTATTTGCGTGCGTTTTCTTATTGTTGCGTGTTGTGGTTTATTTGCATGCGTTTTCTTATTGTTGTGTGCTGTGGCTTATTTGCATGTTTTCTTATTGTTGCGTGCTGTGGTTTATTTGCATGCGTTTTCTTATTGTTGCGTGCTGTTGTTTATTTGTGTGTGTTTTCTTATTGTTGTGTGCTGTGGTTTATTTGCGTGTGTTTTCTTATTGTTGTGTGCTGTGGTTTATTTGCGTGTGTTTTCTTATTGTTGCGTGCTCTGGTTTTTCTTATTGTTGCGTGTTGTGGTTTATTTGCGTGCGTTTTCTTATTGTTGTGTGCTGTGGTTTATTTGCGTGTTTTCTTATTGTTGTGTGCTGTGGTTTATTTGCGTGCGTTTTCTTATTGTTGCGTGCTGTGGTTTATTTGCGTGCGTTTTCTTATTGTTGTGTGCTGTGGTTTATTTGCGTGCGTTTTCTTGTTGCGTGCTGTGGTTTATTTGCGTGCGTTTTCTTATTGTTGTGTGCTGTGGTTTATTTGCGTGTGTTTTCTTATTGTTGTGTGCTGTGGTTTATTTGCGTGTGTTTTCTTATTGTTGCGTGCTCTGGTTTTTCTTATTGTTGCGTGTTGTGGTTTATTTGCGTGCGTTTTCTTATTGTTGTGTGCTGTGGTTTATTTGCGTGTTTTCTTATTGTTGTGTGCTGTGGTTTATTTGCGTGCGTTTTCTTATTGTTGCGTGTTGTGGTTTATTTGCATGCGTTTTCTTATTGTTGCGTGCTGCGGTTTATTTGCGTGCGTTTTCTTATTGTTGTGTGCTCTGGTTTTTCTTATTGTTGCGTGCTCTGGTTTTTCTTATTGTTGCGTGCTCTGGTTTTTTCTTATTGTTGCGTGCTCTGGTTTTTCTTATTGTTGCGTGCTGTGGTTTATTTGCATACATTTTCTTATTGTTGTGTGCTGTGGTTTATTTGCGTACATTTTCTTATTGTTGCGTGTTGTGGTTTATTTGCATGCATTTTCTTATTGTTGTGTGTTGTGGTTTATTTGCATGTGTTTTCTTATTGTTGTGTGCTGTGGTTTATTTGCATACATTTTCTTATTGTTCCGTGCTGTGGTTTATTTGCGTACATTTTCTTATTGTTGCGTGTTGTGGTTTATTTGCTTGCGTTTTCTTATTATTGCGTGCTGTGGTTTATTTGCGTGCGTTTTCTTATTGTTGTGTGCTGTGGTTTATTTGCGTGTTTTCTTATTGTTGCGTGCTGTGGTTTATTTGCGTGTGTTTTCTTATTGTTGCGTGCTGTGGTTTATTTGCATACATTTTCTTATTGTTGCGTGTTGTGGTTTATTTGCGTGCGTTTTCTTATTGTTGCGTGCTGTGGTTTATTTGCATACATTTTCTTATTGTTGCGTGTTGTGGTTTATTTGCATGCGTCTTCTTATTGTTGCGTGCTGTGGTTTATTTGCGTACATTTTCTTATTGTTGTGTGCTGTGGTTTATTTGCGTGTTTTCTTATTGTTGCGTGATGTGGTTTATTTGTGCGTTTTCTTATTGTTGCGTGCTGTGGTTTATTTGTGTGTGTTTTCTTATTGTTGTGTGCTGTGGTTTATTTGCGTGTTTTCTTATTGTTGTGTGCTGTGGTTTATTTGCGTGTTTTCTCATTGTTGCGTGCTGTGGTTTTTGTTATTGTTGCGTGCTGTGGTTTATTTGCGTGCGTTTTCTTATTGTTGCGTGTTGTGGTTTATTTGCATGCGTTTTCTTATTGTTGTGTGCTGTGGCTTATTTGCATGTTTTCTTATTGTTGCGTGCTGTGGTTTATTTGCATGCGTTTTCTTATTGTTGCGTGCTGTTGTTTATTTGTGTGTGTTTTCTTATTGTTGTGTGCTGTGGTTTATTTGCGTGTGTTTTCTTATTGTTGTGTGCTGTGGTTTATTTGCGTGTGTTTTCTTATTGTTGCGTGCTCTGGTTTTTCTTATTGTTGCGTGTTGTGGTTTATTTGCGTGCGTTTTCTTATTGTTGTGTGCTGTGGTTTATTTGCGTGTTTTCTTATTGTTGTGTGCTGTGGTTTATTTGCGTGCGTTTTCTTATTGTTGCGTGCTGTGGTTTATTTGCGTGCGTTTTCTTATTGTTGTGTGCTGTGGTTTATTTGCGTGCGTTTTCTTGTTGCGTGCTGTGGTTTATTTGCGTGCGTTTTCTTATTGTTGTGTGCTGTGGCTTATTTGCATGTTTTCTTATTGTTGCGTGCTGTGGTTTATTTGCATGCGTTTTCTTATTGTTGCGTGCTGCGGTTTATTTGCGTGCGTTTTCTTATTGTTGTGTGCTCTGGTTTTTCTTATTGTTGCGTGCTCTGGTTTTTCTTATTGTTGCGTGCTCTGGTTTTTTCTTATTGTTGCGTGCTCTGGTTTTTCTTATTGTTGCGTGCTGTGGTTTATTTGCATACATTTTCTTATTGTTGCGTGCTGTGGTTTATTTGCGTACATTTTCTTATTGTTGCGTGTTGTGGTTTATTTGCATGCATTTTCTTATTGTTGTGTGTTGTGGTTTATTTGCATGTGTTTTCTTATTGTTGTGTGCTGTGGTTTATTTGCATACATTTTCTTATTGTTCCGTGCTGTGGTTTATTTGCGTACATTTTCTTATTGTTGCGTGCTGTGGTTTATTTGCGTACATTTTCTTATTGTTGCGTGTTGTGGTTTATTTGCGTGTTTTCTTATTGTTCCGTGCTGTGGTTTATTTGCGTGTTTTGTTATTGTTGCGTGCTGTGGTTTATTTGCATGTGTTTTCTTATTGTTGCATGCTGTGGTTTATTTGTGTGTTTTCTTGCGTGCTGTGGTTTATTTGTGTGTGTTTTCTTAATGTTGCGTGATGGGGCCTCTCAGGGCCGCCGTACAGTACGGACTTTGTGGCAAGATTGTTTGGTCAAACACAGAACATCACATAGCCATCGATCAAATCTGGGCCCCCTGACCTGAAATCCCTGATAATTAACTGTATCTTGAGTGTCCATTGCACGGCAATGTGCCCTACGCACATCCACAAGGACTCCCAGTGTCCCCAACTCCCAAAACAACAGATCAGTCAAATATCAGAACAACATCAGCACAAACAGGTCATCAGCTTGGCAGCACCACATGCTCAAGGCGCAGCACTCGAGGTAAAGACACTGTGAAAAAGCCAAAAGACAAGATCACAGTCCAGACAAGGCTTGACCTGAGGCAGCAGGGCATATATAAAATAAAAATGATAAAAAATAAACTAGAACTGCAAGCAGTTATGAACGGGGTCCAAGCCCCCCTACACCAGTCCCCCCTGGCGCGAGTCACCCCTGGCAACGCTAAGAGCCCGTGAAAGCGGAGCCCGCGAAAGGAGAACCCAAAGCGCCACCGCGGCGAGGCAAAAGTCAGGAAATTTGACCAAGTGTGAGCTCCAAAGTCTGTAGTGAAATGCAATTGCAAATTTCCTCTTCATTGCATAAAAGGCCCAAACACTTCTACCTCAATTATAGCACCCCCTAAAGGGCGATCATCACCAAATCTGGTGAGGAGCCGCAGTGGCATGGCGAACAATAATCTCAGGTTTTGTGATGATAGCATTTACTGCTGCAGAGATATTTCCATTGCAAATTATTCCCATTTAAATGCATTGATTTATTTGCCAAAAGGCCTCTATGTTAATTATAGTGCCCCCTAACGACGGATTTTCACCAAATTTGGTAGGGAGGCTTGGAGTGGGATATCGAACAACAGTGCCACGTTTTGCTCTGATACTTATTAATTTGGCCGAGATATGCTAATGTTCGTGTTTTGTGGCTTGTTACAAAAATTTGTTTGCTTGTAAATTGCGAATGGTGTAACGTAGCAAAATTCTTTTAATAACTTTGGGTCAGCTCCATATACCAATGGTATCTACCAAGTTTTGTGCACATCGGTCACACGGCCTTGGACGAGTTCGAAAACATTGTTTTGCGCATTGCGCGATATTGCCAAAAAACATCTTAGTGCAAATGGGCGTGGCCTATATCATCAGATTCACATGGATTCAAGGAACACGTGGATGTAACTGCGATGCAGACTGTGGGAGTTATAGGCAAAAACATGTTTTACGTCATTGTAGCGCCACCTAGTGGTCCATGTATGTAATATTTGGTAGGTCAGGTCCATGAACCATTGTACACCTACACTATAAATTTTAAGTTGCTCACATTACTGTAAGTGGTGGATCCAAACCTGGGTCCCATAGATCACGCCCACTTTGATGAATCAGTACCCCACTGTAGGCGTGGCCTCAGGAGTGGGCTAGATGGTACACTCCAAATTTCGTAAAAATCGGATGAGCCGTTCATGAGATATAAACTTTTTGTACTTGTGGCGCCCCCTAGTGACCAAGTTTTGTAAAATTGGTTGGGGAGCCTTAGAGGGCCATGCCAAACAAGAATCTAAAGATTCGCAATGATATCATTTATTTTGGCCGAGATATGGCAACGTTTGTGTCTTCATAGCTAGCTACACAAATTTGTTTGTGCGTAATTTACGCAATTTTCATCCAACAAAAATTCTTTTAATAACTTTTTGTCAGGTCGGTCTGGAGATGCTATATACCAAGTTTGATGCAGATTGGTTGCACGGTCTAGGAGTAAGAAAAAGCAGGTTTACAATAAATCGCGATTTTCTGGAAATGGGCATGGCCTATATCACAAGATTCAGCTGGATCCAGGGAACGCGTGGATATGTGTATTTTTAGTTTTATGAGTTATATGGCCAAACGCGTTTATTCTGCTGTAGCGCCACCTAGTGGTGGAAGTGGCTGATTTTTTTTTTGCCCAAGGTCCCTTCAGGGATCTGGACCAGACCTGAAAACGGCACCCCCCCACCATGTACGGTTTAGGCTGTAGCATCAGTTTTATCGGTGGAAAAATAAGAAACCTTAGAAAAGAAATAGGGTTCCACAGCCCTGCTTCGCTACCGCCGATTCTTCCAGACTCGGGCTTGAACCCCTAATAAAAGGGGGTTAGCTAGCGTGGAAGAATTACATGAGATGTCACCTGCGACTTAAGAATACAGATTCACAAAAACGGTTTCATGTGTTTGAACAGGAGAAGCATAGTTGAACTCTAGTAAAGCAGAAACATAGCTGAAATATGTCGCTACATCACAGCCTCAACAATGTGAGGTCCACGGCGGTCCCGTCCGGGTCAGGCAAAGAGTCAATTTAACTGTGCCAGCTGAACGCTAGCCAAAGTTTAAAGTACGGAACATAAATGCACAAACAGCCATAAGAAACGCTTGAGGTAACATTAGCAAATGGAAGCTTGAGGCAACATTAGCAGTTTGTAGCTATGAGTCTTGAAGCAGTCTTACCAGAACAGTACACCGCGAAGTGGGGGGTTAGCTTGCGCTAGCATGCCGGGAGCTAACAGTGGGCCATTGCCGAAAGCTATCAAGCTACCTCAGTCCCTAATGAGGGTGTGAAGCTAACAAAAACCAGCTATTCGGGCAGTTTTAACATAGTATGTTGCCAGGTGAAATCAGTCCTCCATGGGTCCCGAGCTGCGTCGGCGCTGAGAAGAGATGAAATCCTGGGCAGCCTCAGGGGAAGTGAGCCGACGTTTCAGCCCTTCTCCGGTTCTAATCAATAACTTGGCTGGGAAGTGCAGAGCAGGTCTGAGGCCCAGGTTGTA
This sequence comes from Gymnocephalus cernua, assembly GCA_023631565.1. NCBI lineage: Eukaryota > Metazoa > Chordata > Actinopteri > Perciformes > Percidae > Gymnocephalus > Gymnocephalus cernua. The sequence goes on from CM042444.1 coordinate 24,162,532, forward strand.
GAGCTGTTTCAATACATCTTGGTATGCGGAGCGTTGCTCGACTATCTCGGGAGAATAATCCTCAAAGATGTGGATCAGGGAACCCCTGTATTTCAGTTTGCCCCAAAGCATTCGAGCCTCACGTACAACCAACTCCCGGGTCTGCAATCTGTGGAGCCGCAACACAACAGCTCGAAGCTTCTTGCCGGGGCCCAGTCTCGGGGCTAACGTTCGATGAGCTCGTTCCAGTTCCGGGGCTGAATCCAGTATTTCTTCGCCAAGAACCTCAGCTATACATTGAGAAAAAAAGCCATGAGTTGAGCACCTTCAATGTTCTCGGGGAGGCCGACTATTCTTACATTATTTCGTCGTGTCTGTTTTCAAGATCGATGAATTTAGCTTGTAGCTTAGCGTTCACCTCAGACACCACAGCTAGCTTAGCCTCCACAGTTTTCATGTCCTGGTTTGTCGTGTTGGCAAATATCTCCAATGACAAAAGATGCTGTTGGTGATCCAATATAGTAGTCTGGATATTATCTAGTGTTGCATCAACTTTGGAAAACACTGTGTTGAATTTGGCAAAAGCAAGGCCTTGTGCTCAGCTAACATGGCCATTAGCAACGAACGAATCATCCTTCTTTGGGACGTCTTTTTTCGACTTGTTGGACATCCTCTCGCCGTGGCTATATAGTTGGATATAAGAGGTTAGTTGCAGCGCTTTGGCTGGACTGTAAAGAAGGTTAAAGATGTGGAGGATGGGAGCAACGGGAGAACGCGACCGCTCCACCACACCGCCACACCGGAAGTCTTATCTGCTTGTTTTCAATTTAACAATTCCAGACATCTTTATTTCAAAGTAAAAGTCAACTGTTTGAACAACAACAGAGAGGAAGCAGCAACACTACAGTCATTCATAAACTCCATTCATGCTGTCTCACCTGGTCTGCTGTCCGATCCACAGCATGCAGACGCGCCTGCCAAAGCTCCAGGTTTCCCTCCAGTGACTCCAGGACGCTTTCAAACTCCTGCAGGCGCTGGAGCTCCTCCTACACGCATACACGACACAGGACACACGCCCATCAGTGTATTAAATTTATAGCCATAGGCATAGATGTCAGGGGGGATGCAGGGGATACGTCCCCTCCAATATTTAGAAGAGGTAGATTTGTCCCCCTCAAAATATATGAAAGACAACCCACTCCTAATAAAGGTGAAATAACCATTCGGGGGGCTCAAAACATGTATGGAAAACAAGAACAAGAACACAACAGGAGCGTAAAAAATAATATTTTATGTAGATTTAATCATTGGAGCTTCTGGCTTTAACAAGGTCTCATTCTCTAACAGATTTGTTGTTGAGATGTTCATGATTCCTAAAAAAAAAGCATCCTGACACACTTGTGATGTTTTGAATATGCAGAAAGTTTTTAACAATACAGAATCATATGTCAGTTCACATGAATAAAGACATTTGCACAATACATTGTTGCATACAAATTCACCAGAATACAGGAAATTAAGTGTTTGTTGCTCTACATTTTATTGGGGAGGAACCCCAGACCCCCTGGTTATAATGTGTCTCCCCCCCCCCCCCCCCTCCCCAATGTTGAAACTAAACCTACGCCCTTGTTCTTGGCTCACCCTGGACATCCCAAAAATAGACTCATTCATTCATTAAGTCTTACCTGCAGCTGACCCAGCTTCCCCGTTACCATCTGGCTGAGCTGCTGAACACCACGGGATAGCAGCCAGCTCTCTGATTGGACCAGACTGGCAGCTGAAGGTTCCAGGTGGCCACTGACGTCCTTGGAGGCCTCCAGCACACCCTGCAGGTCCGACTGCAGAGCGCCCGTTCTCTCCAGGACACTCTGGAGCACAGGTGGACAGGGACAAACAGGGATACAGATTTAGGTGAAGAAATAAGAGTACTGGAGAGCTTCTATAGCATATAGAGTTAGTCAAGTGACTAGCACGGTTGTTGTGCAACTGGAGGGCTGGATTTATTTATTTATTTAATGTGAATGAATGAGTCAAGATAGATTGTAGCCGATCCCTCTCGCTCCGGTTACAAAGTGTTTGAACCCCTCTCCTCTAGCAGGAGGCTGCAGTCCAAAACAGTTTCTTCAACAAGGCCCTGGACCCCCACCCCGGATAGTGCTGAAGATCTTTGTCTGAACCCGACCTGCCCGACTCATTTTACATGGGCTTGGGCCGGGCTCGGGCTTCCACTCCGGGTTGCGCGGTAAATGAGCGGTGCGTTTCGATTAGCGCAAAAATGGATGCTGAGGAGGTGAAACGTAGGCCTGTAGCGACGCGTCAACGTCAACATTACGCCGACTTCATATTTTTACGTCGACACTTCGCCACAGCTCGCCACACACACGTGGGAGACCAAAACATTGCAGAATGGAGGACGAAACAAGGTTAACATTAGCTAGCTACTGGCGCCTAGACAGCTGTGTTTAGCTAACGTTAGTTATCATCTAATGTTGTCTTGAATGGTAGCTAGCTTAAGGCTGCAGAACACAGTTATCTATAGTAGCTAACGTTAGCTAACGTCAACGTTAGCTACTAACCTAGCATGAACAAACTGCACAGAGAGCTAAGATGCATTGGTTAGCCTAGCACCACCAAAGTGCACAGCTGCTAGATCTACCTAACGGTAGCAAGCAGATTGCAGTAGCTTTTGAACAAGAGCGTTATGCTGGTACTGTAAAAGAGTAAACAGGCTGGCCTTTCATTTTGAATAGCAGTAGAATCATTTTATTTATTTAATTTTCTGTGCAAAACTGTTTAATAAAGTATATTATTAAGATTGTTTTGGTATTTATTTGAGATACATTATGGTTTTTATTAATCGAGAAACAGAAAAATAATCATATATTAATCGTCCAATTAGTCGTTAGATTAGTCGACTAATAGATAAAATAATCGGCCATTTAATCGTTTAATAAATAATTATTTACCCCCAGCCCTAGTGAAACAGAGGCTGGCATCTGGCGATTACATTTTGGTTGCACTGGCAAAGAAAGCAAAGTCTGAGGTATGGAAAACTTTTGACCATGTGCATAATGAGAATAATGCATAGGCGTCGTTTTAGGGGGGGACGGTGGGGACGTGTCCCCACCAGATTTTGTCATGAGTCATTTTGTACCCACCACTTTTTTTTAAACCTCAAGCTCAATTTAGTTAAAAAATAAAGTTCATGACACATAAGATCACTTACTGTACATGAGGAGCAATATGAGAGAGAAATGTGATCATTGATCTCTGTTTAGGAACATTAAACCACGTTAAGCTTTTTCACGTTATATTAAGCCCATGAGAACCGTGGGGAGTCAACCCACAGCCGCTGCTGCTGAAGATGTGAAGCAGAAACAACGCTTAAATGTCAGATAACGTCGTTAATAATTGGACTTTTGGTTCGATTTTTTCAGAGTTTTCGGTGGTTATAAGGAGCAATATGAGAGAGAAATGATTATTGTTTAGGTACATTAAACCACGTCATGTCATATTGTCAACATGGTACGAAGCAGAACATATGTCGTGTCTAATGCTTTTTGAAAACTTAAGGCTGTCTTCTTCATAAAACGAGTTGGACATCACATTTTTGAATACATTTTTATTTATTTACATTAGTAAGCTACAGGGGTCTGTACTGAACCCAGGGTTTTCTGTACCACGACGGTGGATTAGTTGTTACCGGGTTCAATCGCCGTGGTAATTTATGCTGAACACCTAACCTGGTCAGGAGCAGGTTTCGGAGATTAGAGATCAACTGGTGTAAAAGCACCGCCTACTAACCAATCAATAGGCCTACTCCATTGATAACGGCATCCCCATTCTTAGAAGATCCATTGACTGAATGGGTGGAGTTCAGTGAGAAAAAAAGAAGAAAAAGTTTGAGATAGAGAGAGAGAGAGAGAGAGATGCGCTCTTAAAAGTTAAAACATTTAGAGACTGACAATTAACCCCGTTAACATTCCCTGATGGGTATTTATGAAAGGTAGGGCCTATAGATTTTCAGTGGAGGGAATAACGTAGGCCTATCTTTGTAAACTTCTTGAGCCGTGTGTTGCCAATGCGCGCATCGGTTTGAATTATGTTTTCACATTTTTTATTTGCTCCCACGATCGCTTCCCACTGCCAGGGTTGCAACTGAATAGACTAACGACAGTTTATGGAAAGAACAAGTGTAATTATGGTCACATCTTGTGCCTGACGATTATGCGATTGCAGAATTCAATGCATAATGCATAATGAAAAACTCTCTCTCTCTCTCTCTCTCAAACTTTTTCTTCTTTTTTTCTCACTGAACTCCACCCATTCAGTCAATGGATCTTCTAAGAATGGGGATGCCGTTATCAATGGAGTAGGCCTATTGATTGGTTAGTAGGCGGTGCTTTTACACCAGTTGATCTCTAATCTCCGAAACCTGCTCCCGACCAGGTTAGGTGTTCAGAAGACAGTTATGACGCCCATGGAATAATGAGCCAGTGGGTTATGTGAAATGCAAAAGATGCGACATTCTGTTAAAGTACGACAGAAAGAAAAGAGCTGTGTGCGTGCACACATTTGAATAATGTCAGGCTGTAAACGGGTTTGGGCCTTTAAAAAGCTGTCAATCAAAATGTACTTGTCGGGCTCGGGCCTTGTCGGGCCTAACGTTTAAGGCCCGATTACAGCTCTAACCCACTGACATTGACGCTTTATATACAACCCCAAATCAGAAAAGGTTGGGACAGTATGGAAAACACAAATAAAAACAGAAAGTGATTTCTAAATGTACTTGGACTTGTATTTCATTGCAGACAATACAACAGCACATAATTTAATGTGTTCCTCATGATTTTTATTGTTTTTTTTTTTTTCAAAAAAACAAAATTCCTATTTTGGTTCTCATCAAAAAAAGTTGGAAGAGTAAAGCATTTACCACTTTGTAATGTTGCCATTCCTTTTCACAACACTTAAAAGACCTTTAGGGACTGAAGACACCAAGGGCCAGATGTACTAACGCTTTTGCACCCACTTCAGGCGTATTTGTGTCGCAACGTGCGCGTAAAATCATGGCGAGGTATGTACAAACAGGCCGCAATGATGTAAAAGCGCAAACTGCATGTCATGGGAGCTGAAAAGGGCGAATTGCGTTTTTCGTGTCATGCATATTTATTCATGGGAGGGTCGCGGGGAAAGTGGGAGTTTACCATAAAGAGATGGGAGGGGAAGCGTAAAGAGCGCTTAATTACGTATTCCGCGGTATGTACAAACACCGCCAGTGATAGCGCGCCTCTATTTTGCGGTGAAAATTCTCCGCCTCTTAAAAGCAGGTGTAAACCTGGAAGCGGGTTTCCTCACATATGCCTCCTGTTGAAATGACAGCAGTAATCCGAGCAAGACGAAGACATAGGCAAAGGAGACGAGCTGAAAGGAGTTTTGCCACAAGGATCACAGATTAAGCAGCCATGCAAGATTACAGTTACTGGAAGAAATCAAAGATGACATCGAATCTCCAACTCAGAGTTCACATTCCAGCAGCTACATTACAAATATTGGCATCAGGATAATTTCAAACAGTCATAGCATCAGCAGTGGGAATATCGCAGTCTGCACTCAGCCGTATCATAGCACAAGTACTTACAGTTTACGGTATAGTGGGCGGAGAAAGGCGCTAATTACGGATGATCTGCAGGTTTGGTAAATATGGCGTAATCTATGGTATCATTGCATTCGCTATCTGCGGGTGAGCCATGGCGCTGATAACGCTACGTTCGCAAATGTACGTACATCTGGCCCCAAGTGATGAAGTGTTTCAGGTGTAATTTTGTCCCATTCTTGCTGCAAACAAGTCTTAAGGTGGGCAACAGTACGGGGTCTTCGTTGTCGCATTTTACGCTTCAAAATGCACCACAAATTCTCTATTGGAAACAGGTCGGGACTGCAGGCAGGCCAGTCAAGTACCCGTATCCTCTTCCTCTTCCAGGACTTTGTAATGTGTGCAGAATGTGGTTTGCATTATCTTGTTGAAATATGCATGGACGTCCCTGGAAAAGATGTCTTCTTGAAGGCAGCATATTGTGCTCCAAAATCTCTATGTACTTTTCAGCATTAATGGTGCCATCACAGAAGTGCAAGTTACCTTTGCCAAGGGCACTGATACAACCCCATACCATGACAGATTCTGGCTTTTGGACTTGTTGCTGGTAACAGTCTGGATGATCCTTTTCTTCTTTGGGCACACGGCGTCCATTTCTCCCAAAAAATACCTGAAATACTGATTCATCTGACCACAGTACACGTTTCCACTGTGTGATGGTCCATCCCAGATGCCTCCGAGCCCAGAGAAGTCGACGCCGCTTCTGGACACTGTTAACGTAGGGCTTCCTTTTGGCACAGTACAGTTTTAACTGGCATTTGTGGCTGTAACTACATATTGTGGTACTTGACAAATGTTTGCCAAAGTAGTCCTGAGCCCATGTGGTGATATCGCTTATAGATGAATGACGATTCTTGATGCAGTGCGGCCTGAGGGATTGCAGATCACGGTTGTCCAGCTTAGGCTTGCGCCCTTGTCCTTTACACACTGAAATTCCTCCTATTTCCTTGAATCTTTTAATTATGTTATGCACTGTTGAAGGTGAAATAAGCAAATGTTTTCCTATCTTTCTTTGAGGAACATTGTTTTTAAACATTTCAATAATTTTCTCACATATTTGTTGGCAATTTTCCTCGGCCCATCTTTGCTCCTAAAGGACTAGACTTTTCTTGGATGCTGCTTTTGTACCAAATCATAATTACAATCACCTGTTGACATCACCTGTTTCAAATCACATCATTATTTAACCAATTTACCTAAATTGCTCCTGTCCCAACCTTTTTTGGAATGTATTGCAGGTCTGAATGACAGGAAAGGATGTATATTTACAAATGAAATTAAGTTGACCAGACAAAACATGAAATATTTTGTGTTCACATTGTCTGCAATGAAATACAAGTCAAAGTACATTTAGAAATCACTACTTTTTTATTTGTGTTTTTCATACTGTCCCAACTTTTTCTGATTTGGGGTTGTATATATATATATATATATATATATATATATATATATATATATATATATATATATGTTAGTGGTGGGCATAGATACATTTTTTTTATCTAGATTAATCTCACTGTAATCTTGGAATTAATCTAGATTAAAATGGCTCATTTGAATTCTGCCCGAAGGCATTCAGAATATGTGTGCTACCACCAAATAATGACTAAAAGTAAGTCTTCGAGAATGGGTTTCTCAAGCCAGGTGGCGCATTAGACCAGGGGCTCATCGCCTGTTTCCAAAATGCATCACAAATTGCTTGAGAAAGCTGTTCTACTTTGATAATTGGTGATTACTTGTGTTTACTACAGTGTTTCCCACAGATTAGAAGGCAATCTGCGGTGGTCTTTTTCTGTCACAGAAAATACTTTTCAATAGGCTACCCATCTTGGTTGAAGCAGCAAACATTCAGTGTAAGAGTAAAAAAATGACATAACATTATTTATAATACATTTATTTGATTCACAGCTGCTACGTATAGTGTTTTGACCTCGACAATCCAACTGCATTTTACCGCAAACTTGCGACTAGTTAACTTTCTAAAGCGGGTGAAATCGCTTGTTTGCTAAGAGTCGGGTCGGGACTCTGACATTAACACACTGGCAGACGCAAGTGACAGAGACAGAGAAGAGCAGGGAAGGAAATATGCTGCTGAACAAATACGCTGCATGTTTTAAATAGCGGTAAAAAAAAATGAATAAACGCAAGTGCAGCGGGCGGTGTTGTGAGGCGCACCGGCGCACATTAGTCTATGTGTGGGAAACACTGTTACTAACTATTACTTACTAACTATTATTCATCCATCCATCCATCGTCGTCCGCTTATCCGGTATATATATATATATATATATATATATATATATATATATATATATATATATATATATATATATATATAAAGTTTGAATATATTGAATGAACCTTGAATATTACATTAGATTTTGTGTACCTGCTTCTTACAGTGCAGACGCTTTGCTGCTTGCTCCTGCCTCTGCTTGCATATTTCTGCTGATAATCCTGCTTTTCCTCTGAGATAAACTATGAGCAGCGGCTCTTGGATACTTATAAATCACTGGACTATACACTTTTTGTAGACATAGTAGGCTATTGCCATATTTAATCATTTTTCTTCGTGAGCGTGGCCTACCAATAGCTCAAGCCTGTACTGCAGTGACTGTTAACGTGGTACTTAGCTGAAGCTAATTAGCAGCAAGATGCCTCCCTTCTCCGTGGATGACTACTACAAACTCCTTCAGAAGATTGCTGTTCTGGAAACCACAATTCAACGGTTAGAAGTAAACGTGGAGGTGAACACATCATGTGGGAATGACACCACTTTACCATGGACCCAAAACAATGGACAAAAGCATGCTAACACATGGCTAATTAGCACCAACAAGACTACAAAGAAACAGGAGAACTGTGAAGCGGGTAATAAATCAACAAGTGGTAGTCCTCCCAGGAACTCTTTTGGTGCAAAGCCTAAGAGTAAATCTTCCTGGGAAATGGGAGGACGACTAACAGGCAGGGCACAGCGCCCGGAGATTTGTGATATGAACGGCTGGCCTGCATTACCATCCAGGCAGAGCGCCTCTTCAACCCCTGTACTTAGTAGGACACAGCCGTGGACAGCTGCAAAAGGGAGAATTAGCAACAAAATGCCTCCCCAACAACCGAATCTGCAAGTTGATAACAGATTTGCTCCACTGCAGCAGGACCCTGGACCTTCATCTGAACTGGATTGTGTCTCATCGTCACACAGCAGGGTAAGGACTGAGAGCAATTCAAAAAGTAAAAAGCTACAGGGAAAGTTAACGACTGGGCCTCAAACTCTGATTGTAGGTGACTCTGCTGTAAAAGATGTAAAAAGCAGAAAAAACACCAAAATACTCTGTTTTCCCAAAGAAATGGTGTCTGGCTTGGCCAACAGAATCCCGGATATCATGGCAGCACACCCAACTGTGAATAACATTATACTGCATATAGGGTCACATGATGTTGTAAAGCAACAGTCTGAAGTGCTGAAAAAGGACTTCATGGATCTAATGAAAACAGTCAGCTCCCTAAATGCGAAGGTGTTTATCAGTGGACCTCTACCGCCAGTCAGAAGAGGAGTTGAGAGATTCAGCAGACTGTTGGCACTGAGCACATGGCTTTCAACTGCGTGTACGGCTCATTCTCTGCAGTTCATTGACAATTTTGACATTTTCTGGGAGCGCAGATATCTTTTTAAGGCAGATGGACTTTTCCTTAACAAACCAGGAGTAAAGCTGTTCACTTCTAACCAACTTTACTTTCTGCGCCACACATCAGCTCCCTTGGCCAAGGACACTAGACAAGAGGAATCGAAACAAGAGGAAGACATAAAGCAGGGCAGTAATCCACCACAGCCCCTGCCTGAGCAAATATTTGACCATGGAAGACCACAGAGCAGAGATGAGAAATCTCAATCCCCCTCTTCACCCGTCCAACACACGTCAAACCCCCTCACCATCCCTGACGCCTTTGAGGATCCATACACCCCGCCCATGCCATTGCTCTCTCCACTCACCTTTTCCCCTCCTTCCCCCTGCCCTATGTTGGAGTTCACTGACCAGATGAAGCAACTGGTAGTTGATGGAACCAAATTTATCCCCGTTCCTTCTCCCATCATTCGCCCCCGGCCAAAAGTAGATGCTGGAATCAAACTTACCCCCCTTCCTTCTGCCATCATTGGCCCCAGCCAAAAGTTAAATGGCAGCCACCACTGCCCACCCAAGGACAGCAGCTAACTCCTCCTCCCCAGACTGATAAGTATACTTGTGTACAAAATGCAGCAAGCTTTGTCTGATATGTGCCGGGTCCAGGCTGCACGCCTAGTGGCACTCATGACTCTTTTCAGGACAAGCCTGGGCCCTGTGTATTAAATCCTTCTTTAATTTATGTTGTGATAGGTAATAGAAAAAGAATGATAAATCCGCTAAGTAAGAACAAGCACTTATCAGCAAACCTCGGAAATGTAGCATTCATTCCTCGTCAGCCAACGCCTATACCAAAAATTGAGACAGATAAATATTTTAACACAATAACACTAGCCTTACTAAACGTCAGGTCTTTGGCAGGAAAATCATTTTTAATCAATGATTTTATTATTAAGCACAATCTTGATTTTATGTTTTTAACTGAAACCTGGTTGGACCATAATAACAGTGGTGCTGTTCTCATTGAGTCAGCTCCCCCTAACTTCAGTTTTATGAGTGAGCATAGAGTGAATAAGAAAAGAGGGGGAGTAGCCATTTTGTATAATGACTCATTCCATTGTACTCAAATATATTATGGAAATTTTGCTTCTTTTGAATATGTGACTCTTCAGCTAAAGTCCTCCCCTCGAGCTATATTTCTAAATATCTACAGACCACCGAAATACGGTGCAGCTTTCTTCGATGACTTTACTGAACTGCTGTCTATAATCTGTATTAACTTTGACTGTGTAATTTTTGCTGGTGATTTTAACATTCATGTGGACAACCTGCAGGATAGAGGGACCAAAGAACTGTGTTGTGTTTTTGAGAACTATGGACTGACTCAGCATGTGACGGAACCCACGCACAATAAGGGGCACACTCTGGACTTGATTATCTCCAAGGGTTTGAACATTTCCAAGGTTGTGGTGACTGAAGTTGCTCTCTCTGATCATTCATGTGTTTTCTTTAATGGCACTATCTCGGTGCCCAAAAGTGTCCAAACTAAGGTAATCAGAAAACGGTATATCACTGAAAACACCAGTGAAACATTCATTCAGCTTTTCTCCTCCACACCCGCCCTCACTGAGGTCTCAGTCAATGAGCTTGTAGATAATTTTATCGACAAGACAATTTTAAAATTACAAATGTTATTGATGCCATTGCTCCCACTAAGGTCAAAGCTGTCTCTAGTAAGAAAAGATCTCCATGGAGAAATGTCATATGGGTAAGAACAGAAAAAACAGAGTGGTGAAAAACTAATCTCCAGGTCCACTATAACACCTATAAAGACAGACTTCACATTTATAATTTGGAACTGAGGAATGCTAGGCGGTCCTTCTTCTCTGACATTATCGCCAGAAACAATAATAATTCACGTGCTCTGTTTGCTACTGTTGATAGGTTAACAAACCCTCCAGTACCAGTAGCATCTGAACTTTTATCTACCAAGGCCTGCAATGATTTTGCCTCCTTTTTCGAAGACAAAATTCAGAAAATTAGACTAACTGTCAGTGCCTCCATATCAAGTAAGGTATATGTGTTGCCACACTGTCCAGGCAAAACAAATTCCAATATCACACAATTTCATATGATCAACCATAAAAACCTGGAGGACATTATACAACATCTGAAAACCTCCTCCTGTTGCCTTGATATTCTACCAACAGGCCTTTTCAAAAATGTTTCAAATTGTATGTCTTCTGATCTTTTACAGATTGTAAACACGTCTCTACTCTCAGGTATCTTCCCAAAGGCCCTGAAAACTGCAGTCATCAAGCCACTTTTAAAAAAGAACAATCTAGACACGGCACTACTGAGCAACTATAGGCCGATATCTAACCTTCCATTCTTCAGTAAAATCATTGAAAAAGCGTTTTTTCAACAACTCAACCTTTTCTTGTCACTAAACAATGGTTTTGATGCCTTCCAGTCGGGTTTTCGACCACACCACACCACAGCACTGAGACAGCTCTTGTTAAAGTATTTAAGGATATCCACTTAAACACAGATAGTGGCAAAACTGCAGTCTTAGTATTACTTGATCTCAGTGCTGCATTTGACACGGTCGACCATGACATATTACTACACGATTAGAAAACTGGGTTGGCCTTTCTGGCTCAGTCCTAAACTGGTTTAAATCCTATTTAAACAACAGGGACTACTTTGTATCTATAGGTAATTATACATCTGAGCATACAAATATGATTTGCGGAGTTCCCCAAGGCTCCGTTCTGGGGCCTCTTCTGTTTAACATCTACATGCTTCCACTGGCTCAGATTATGGAAAACAACAAAATAAGTTACCACAGTTATGCGGACGACACACAAATTTACATAACCTTATCGCCAGGAGACTATAGTCCTATACAGACACTGACTAAGTGCATTGAACAAATTAACAACTGGATGTGCCAGAACTTTCTTAAATTAAATGAAGAAAAAACTGAGGTGGTTGTTTTTGGAGCTAAAGAGGAACGATTAAAAGTCAGCGCTCAGCTTCAAATGACAACGTTAAAAACAACAGACAAAGCCAGAAATCTTGGTGTAATTATGGACTCAGACCTGAATTTCAACAACCATATTAAGACAATTACAAAGTCATCCTATTACCACCTTAAGAATATATCAAGGGTAAAGGGACTTATGTCTCAGCAGGACTTGGAAAAACTTGTCCATTTTTATCTTCAGTAGACTGGACTACTGTAACTGTGTCTTTACAGGTCTCCCTAAAAAATCAATCAGACAGCTGCAGCTGATTCAGAAAGCTGCTGCTCGAGTCCTCACTAAGACCAAGAAAGTGGATCACATCACTCCAGTGCTGAAGTCTTTACACTGGCTTCCTGTGCCTCAGAGAGTTGATTTCAAAATACTTTTGCTAGTTTATTAATCATTAAACGGTTTAGGTCCAAATACATTTCTGACCTGCTAGTAAACTACGAACCACCCAGACCTCTCAGGTCGTCTGGGACAGGTCTACTTTCTATCCCCAGGGTCAGAACTAAACAGGGAGAAGCAGCATTTAGTTTCTATGCTCCACATATTTGGAACCAACTTCCAGAAAATTGCAGGTCCGCTGCAACTCTCAGTTCTTTTAAATCAAGGCTGAAGTCCTTTCTTTTTGATGTTGCCTTTCGTTAAATAACCATATCCATTTTTTATACTTTCGTTGCTTATTTTATCTGCTTTTATATAACTGTTTTTAACTGCTCTTTAATGGTTAATTTCTAATACTGCACTGTAACTTTTATTCTTGTATTTTAATTGTCGTCATGTAAAGCACTTTGAATTGCCCTGTTGCTGAAAAGTGCTATACAAATAAAGCTGCTTTGCCTTACATGTCATTTAGCTGACGCTTTAATCCAAAGCGACTTACAATTAAGTGCTTTCAACTGTGAAGGTACAAACTCCAGACAACAAGTAGTAAGTGCAAGTACATTAGCTTTAAACGTACAATATGTAACTTTCTGCCGCTAGGGGTCTCTCAACCAAAACAATGGATTGTAAACACGGACTTTTGATGACGTTGGTAAGTTGCGCGGAATTATGGGAGTACTTTTTAATGGTAAACATCTCGCTCGATCTGTTCAAATACAAGTTTACCCATTCAAATGTATTCACTTTACGTTTAGTAACGTTTATTCATGTCATTCTAATAACATAGCTGCATTTCCCCAACATAATTACGTTTTTCTTGATTTGATCTATATTGGTAGCTGACCAGTTAGCTAGCTAGCTAGCTAGTGAGCCAGCAAGCTAACGTTAGCCAGCAGCTAAAACACAGTGACTATCACAATATATTTCACATGTCACTGTCATATTTTGGATCCCGGGGTGGGACGGGGTTTGTTGTAACGCTAGCTAGCTAGCTACTCAACGAGCCTGAGAGACAGGTGTGGGTGGGGATTGCCGGGGGACGGCAAGCCGATGACGGCCGATGTTCAGCAGGACATCTCCAAGCTGCCCGAAACGATCTCCCCCTTCACTTTTCTTTATTCTTAACTATTCGTTTTGGTGCTTGTCGGGTTACTTTAGCTAACTGTAAAGACAGCTAAACGCGAAGAGGTGAGAAATTCGGCAGGGAGGAGCTTTTTGGCACGAACACCGGTAGCTCGTGTTAACGGAGACTAGCTAGCTAGCATTAGCTATGGATGGCTGGTGTTGCGACTCGGATCTGGGTCTGGGTCTGATATGGTCTGTTTCCCGACGCTTCATTAAACTGCCGTTAGCGTCATAAGCACCCGGCACCGGAGTTAAGTGCTGTATAGTACTTATACTGTATGGATTGCTGTAATGGTGGCTGGCTGTTGGCTGGCTGTGGGCTAACGGTAACTGGCTAACTACATGTCCGGCTGTGTTAGCTGTTATCTCAGGCAGACAGACCGGGTGCCAACTGGCACAGCTATATAGCTATACAGCTAACGTTAACATTACTGGTAAACTCATTCGTGGGTTAGCCCAGCGCTGCTTTTATCCGTGGTGAAAACAATGATGCGACTAATAACTTTATGAGCGTGTTGAACAATGTGGTAACCCTATAATGTTATCCACCAAGCATTAGCTAGCTAGCATTAAAGTTAGCTACTTGTCAACCAACACATTGTAGTAACGTTAAACTGGATCGATATTGATATGTATCAATAAATAAGATATCTGCTGTATTACTGTGTTGCAAAGTGGCATGTTATCAATCACAAAATGATGCTGTGTGGCAGAAAAAGCAGTATTATGGTTAGGAGTATTTTTTTCTGTGACATTGTATGATTTACAATTACGCTCAAACGTATCATCTGGGAGCCGTGTTTTGAAGGAAGTTACAAGCAACTAGAGGGTGAAAGGTTATATGACGCCACTGACGGGCGACTAGGAAGGAAAGGAAACGTGCCGTGTCTGAAAAAAAATAACAGATTTCTCTGGGTTTGAAGTTTGGTGGAAACATTTGTGAGAGTGTAACTACACAACTCAAAAAAATATATAACATAGGTATGGTCGTTTTTAGACATTTTAATGCAGAAATGTTACATATTGTACCTTTAAATAAGTAAAGCTACAAAGAGACATATGAAAGTGCAAGTGCATTAGCTTTAAATAAGTAAAGCTACAAAAAGACATATGAAAGTTGATTATCTGAGGTGTAGTCGGAAGAGATGTGTTTTTAGCATTCAGCAGAATATGTGTAGGCTTTCGGCCATCCTGATATCGGTGGGGAGCTCGTTCCGCCAATTGGGAGCAAGGACAGTGAACAGTCGGGATTTCGTTGAGTGATTAGTTCTCCCTCGCTGTGAGGGAGCAGCAACCAGTTTGATGCAGAGCAAAGTGGGCGGGTTGGGGTATATGGTTTGACCATGTCCTGGATGTAAGTGGGGCTGATCCATTTGTGGCCTTAAATGTAAATACTAGTGTCTTGAAGCAGATGCGGGCAGCAACTAACCAGTGAAGAGAGTGTGAGAGAACTTGGGGAGGTTGAAAACAAGCTGAGCTGCTGCGTTCTGAATGAGCTGCAGAGGTTGGATGGCACATGCTGGCAAGCCAATCAGAAGGGAGTTGCAGTAGTCTAGACATGAGATGACTCAAGCCTGAACCAGAACCTGAGCCGCCTTCTGCGTTAGAAGTGGACGTATCCTTCTGATGTTATGCAGCATGTATCTACACGATCGGGTGGTTGCAGCAATGTTAGCAGTGTAATAGAGTTGGTCGTCAAGTGTCACACCCAGGTTTCTAGCAGTATGGGTGGGGACTACTTGTTGTCTAGTTGTCAATTGTTATAGACAGGTCTTGGGTAGGAGAGCCTTTCCCTGGAAGGAAAAGGAGCTCAGTCTTGTCAAGGTTGAGTTTCAGATGGTGTGTGGACATCCAAGAAGAGATGTCAGTTAGAGATACGTGCTGCTACTTGAGTTTCAGACTCAGGAGAGTATTAGTTGGGTGTCATCTGCGTAGTTGTGATAAGAAAAGCCGTGTGACTGAATGACAGACCCGAGAGAGTTGGGTACAGAGAAAAGAGCAGGGGACCCAGGACTGATCCCTGAGGAACCCCAGTTTTGAGTGGGCAAGGATCTGAGCTAGATCCTCTCCAAGTTACCCAGTAGGTACGGTCTGCCGGGTAAGATGTGAGCAATGACCTGAGACACCCAGATTCTATATATATATATATATATATATATATATATATATATATATATATATATATATATATATATATATATATATATATATATATATATATATATAAGAAAGTCTGTATTGAATGGAAATCTGAATATATTGAATGAAAGTCTGAATATATTGAATGAATGTCTGAATACTGTATATTGAATGAACCTTGAATATATTGAATGGATGTCTAAATACTGTATATTGAATTAACCTTGAATATATTGAATGAACCTTGAATATATTGAATGAATGTCTGAATATATTGAATGAAAGTTGAAATGGAATCTGGCGTCATTGTCTGCCACCATCTTGTGTTTTCGTTGTGATTAATCCTAACCGAAGTGTAACACTATGAGCGAATCAGCAAGAAATCTAGTGTCAGCAATTTTGAGCAATGAAGAGATTATTAACACACTGGCGAATGCATGTACGGCCCAAAACACTGGTAGTGGTAACAGTATCCAGTACCGTTCTTCCAATGAAGAAGTGTATTCACTTTTTCATCATGGAAGACCGAATGAAAGCAACCTTTTTTGTCAGGCAGGTCCCTTCCACAAGGCTAACGTCAATATGCCTTTCATTCAATATATTCAGACTTTCATTCAATATATTCAGAATTTCATTCAATATATTCAAGGTTCATTCAATATATTCAGACTTTCATTCAATATATTCAAGGTTATTTCAATGCAAGGTTCATTTTAATGCAATTTGAAAAAACAAACAAAAACAAATGTGTGACAAAGTGGCTGATGCCCACATTACTTGTCCCTGGTGCTTATGTACATTTGTCCATATTTATTTTACACATTGCTTTAGTTATTGTATATGGCATTCATTTCACATACAACCACCATTTAGTTTCAGTTTGATTCATTACGGGACTGTTCAATATTTAAGGGGCCACCGTAGGAGTTTTGGGCAACACAAGGTTTTCTTTATTTGTGTAAAATGAGTGCAAACTGTGTCTAGCTTTATCCAGACTTTGGTAATGTTAGAAATGTTTGGTAGACTCACCACGGGAAGATAGTGGTGCAGTTCAGGGCTGATTAGAGCCCTATAAAAGCAGTGGCCTTTTGCTGCTTAGGGAGAGGGAAGCTGTGCTGATACAAATATGCTCTATGGAAGATTTGAGTGTTTAGGTGTATTGATGGCAAGATGAAGCCTCATGAAGCTTTCCAGCAAATTGGTTTGCAAAAGGGTTCATTTCTCGAGGCTTCACTTGCTCACCATACCACCTGTTGGTCACAGAGTGTATAACAGGCAGATATATTACAGATGATCTAGTGATCTGTGATACACTGTATCAGAGACTGTTTTTGACTGTATTTTGCACCAGTAAAGACTTAGAAATAGCGATGAAGAAAATATAAATTTCCACCTAATCTATTTATACCAGGAGTGTCAAACTCAACTTCACTAAGGGCCACACTGGAAAATGAGAATCACGTTAAGTTTATTGACATTTGACAAATTATTGCCATCACTGAAAAAACAGACAAAAACAAAGAAAAAAATGCTGCCAAAAAAGGGCAAAAACATTGAAAAATAAACCCAAAAACAAAGAAAAAGTGGCAAAAACAAAAAAAAGTGTCTGCAAAAGTGGTATACTTGGTATAATATAATCAACATAACTGTATAATAAAACGGATTTCCTTGAGAGGAATGTGGCTATCAAACGTGTAAATCAATAATTTTGGTCATACAGTAATATAATAGCAGTAGGAGCAATATTAGTAGGCTATTCTAAAACTGTAAAGTGGCCGCGGTTTAACCGGGCAGATGGCGGTGAATGTGCTTGTGTAGATCATGGATGTGTAATAAAACAGTGTAGATCCGAAACCACTTCATAAATCAGTCACATGGTACGGACAGGTGACGAGGCTTCGGATGTCATCAATGACATAATTTGTTTAAAACGATAAAAGCCTCGATACACACTACATGGAAAACTTCCGGGATTTCTCGACATGCTCCGAAGCCTCGAGACAGAACGTAACATAACTATTTAGGTATACAAAGAGAAGGTAAGAGCCGTGCTGATACAAACACGTGCTGTATTGACTTTTTGGTACAGCTTATAGACGAGAAGCCGTGCTGCCACAAAAGCATGCTTTGTCTAATGTTATACAAGTAGATTTAGTTGTTTTGGCTCCAGAGAGCCATGGTTGATGCTGTTTGCATTGTACTTTTTGTACTGTCCTCTATCTCTGTATGAAAAGAAAATGAAAACTCGATAGAAAATAGTGTTTAAAAAAACTTTTGAGCTGATATCTCGATAGTAAATGTATGTGCAAATATTGTTTAGTGGAAATATAGTCTAGATCAGGGGTGTTCAATGTTTTTTAAGCCAAGGACCCCTTAGCTGAAAGAGAGACTGAGCAGGGACACCCTACTACATATATTATATAACATGAAGTTGCATATTAAACTGGGACTACAAGTATGTGTAGGGCGGCCTGAAGCCTTTATATATCTTTTTTTGCATAGAATACTAAGCTATTATTACATAATTTTATATGTATCTGTTGGTGGCTAGTGACTACCTATATAGGTAAGCCTATCATAAGTGGGGATTTATATTTGCTAATAATATATTGGATTCATTTTAGAACAAAACATAACAATAATTTGAAGGCCCCCCTGCATTGACTCAGAGGACCCCCTAGGGGTCCCGGACCCCCTGTTGAAGATCCCTGGTCTAGATCAATGGATGTGCAGGACATTGCCAAGACAAAGCCTGACGATGTCCCTTTCCTTCTGCTCTCTGTGTGTTGCCGTTCTCAAAATCTGTTCCTTTCAAGAAACAACAACAAACTTCGAGCTAGCAAGCTACACGCTGAAAATGTCAGGTTTTAAAGAAATGTTGGATCATGCCACAAGGCAGGCCTGCTTGGTTCTTTTGGTGAATGATAGTAAAAATGTACAAATAATATGTTTACGGCATTTCCTCTCTAACTGGGACGTTTTGGGACCGATTGGTGGGATTACTGTGGACGAAGTACACACTGCGATACACGGGTCGGAGCAAAATATATTTTACCGTGTTATCCAGCTAATTTAAATAGCTCAAGTTACGGTATTGTGTCAACAGTTAACTTCATTTAATATTGTATGTTTTCTTTTGTGGAGTGCAAATGTTCCACCAAAGCAAGTTTCCTCCAGAGACTATTTGCAGAGCCGGCGTCGCTGCGTCTGGAGCTTAGCGCCACCCAACACGATTGTGATTGGTTTAAAGAAATGCAAATAACCCAGAGCATTTTTTTTCTCCTACCCCAGAATGCATCTGTGGTGTAGCCGAACCTTACTCCACAGCGCTGTGTTTCACAATTTTTTTTATCACCAAGTTTCATTAATTGAAATACTTTTTCACTTCCTGTTTTTCGTTGTTATTTTTCAGTCTTGCTTGTGTATGTCCTCACCTGAACATTGTGTATCTTGACAGCGAGCTGCTCCAGGGTGTTCTGGTCTGCAGGCGCTCCGCTCAGCGCTGACCTGATGTCACCCTGCAGTGTCCGCAGCCGCTGGGAGAAAGACGCAGCCAGTCGGTCGTAGAGCTCCCACACCTGCAGGACGCCCCGACTCCTCTGGAGCTGCTGGTCCACCGCTCCACACACCACACTCCAACTGGAGGACAGGAAGACGATTCAGTCATTGACTGAGGAGTGTCACTGTGTCTGTGTGTGTGTGAGTGCGTGTGTCTGTTTGCATGCATGTCTCACCTGTCTCTCTGTCTGTCCAGCTGCTGCGTGAGGAGGGCAACAGCAGCAGGACTGATGATGTCTCTGAGGAACGACGCGGTTAGACTCAGTTGGTCCCCCTCTGCCTCTGAGGCGTCTGTCTCCGCATGAAGAAGCTGCTTCCAACACAACAAACACTGGTCAGACATCACAGGTACGATGTCCAAGCAATGAATGAATCATTCTCTTTCTGCACATTGGTGGCAGAAACTTCACAGCCTTTTTGCATGCTCTACATCAGGGGTTTTCAAATTGAGTGAATGTGAGCCTCCCCTTAGAGTAGGTAAGGACAGCCGAGCCCCCCTTGCCCAAAATCCCATCCGCCTGCCCTAACCCACACACGCCTCTGCAGTAAATGCCATCTTTTGTGTATTCCAGGCAATGATGAGTTTCAATAACAACTGATAAAATCTAAATATTTTTTTTATATTGTATTTGAAGACATTTTATTTCCACAACTTTTTAAAAAGTGCATTCATAAATGATTCTTTGCAACAGCAAATCATTTCCAATTTCATGCAGGCCTAATTGAGGCTACTTTTAAAATCACTGAACATCAGCAGGCCTATCCACAAGTCAACAAAACATGCTTAACGTGTTATCGGCAAGTTAGATGGCTCCAACATTTGGCCTAATCATACCTGGCCTGGCAACCCAAAGGACAGGATTTGTTTCCAGATTAATATGCCGACTTATGATGGGGGGGTCTGGGGGACGCCCCCGAAAAATTTAGAGCATTAAACACTTCATTTCCTGCATTTAGGTGAGTTTTTATGCACCTATTTCTAACTTTTTCTGAATCAATGTATGCTGGAAATATCTTTGAGTAAAGGGAAACATAGATTACAATCCAAATATAAAAACATAATGGAATATATTGCAATAAGGCTCTCGGGCATCCTGTATTATTTTAATCTATTTATTCTCCTTTGGATCTGAGTCAGCACACATGTAGCCTACAGGCATCTTTACTCCTCCCTCCTCTTTTGCATCTTTTGTTGAGGAAGTAACCTCCTTACATGTGCATATGATAATTATTCACCTCAATGATACATTATTCATTTTAATTTTTTAATAAAGCCCTGGATTGTAATATTTCAGATGTTTAAGCAAGATTTATGCTCATGTCCAAAACTTGTGCACATTCAAAATATAACTCATCCCATCTGTGTTCTCTGAGATTTGGAGTCGTGATATTTTGAGAAAAATAAAGTGATAATAGGCTATTACAAGAATAAAGTCACTATATTTCAGAAAATAATCTACCTGCACCATAGTCTGCTGTGCAGTATGCGATTGCTCTGCTGACAGACACAGAGCCCCGTTTGAGACTCTGGTCTCTGAATGACACAAAGTTTAAGTTTAGTGAAGTGGGCATAACCAAACAATGGTATGACTGTGGTATTCACACTTTCGACACTCCTTTACGATGGGGATACACTCATGTCTTTTGAGCAGCTACAACAAAAATTTTGCCTCCCTTCTAAATTTGTCTTCAAATATCTACAAGTTAGACACTACATTCAGACTCAGCAAGGTGGTCGCCTATCTAACCTCTCCCATTCTCCCCTGGAGGACATCTTATCTGATAAAAAAGACCCTAAAGGTCTTGTTTCATTTATTTATGGTAAGCTGCCCCAGTTGATGTCTGGTAATCTTTGCAACGTTAAATATAAATGGGAAAAAGACCTGGAGTGCTTATTCAGTGATGATGAATGGGAAACCATATGCGAGAATGCTCAGACTCTGTCAGTCAATACCCGCCATAAACTCATTCAATTTAATGTGATACACAGAGTCTATTATACCCCAGTCAGACTACACACCTTTAAAAGTAACTATTCAGAGCTATGTCCCAGATGTAAAATGCAGAGCGGGACACTTTTACACATGTTGTGGTCTTGTCCTGACCTTGAGGTATACTGGGAAGGGGTCTTAGAGATCATTGGCACAGTTGTCAGTACTGATATACCCAGGAAGCCCAGGCTTATCTTGCTGGGGGACACTTCATTACTGGATGAACGAAGGGGGATTAACCTGAGGTTTGTTAGATTAGCTCTTTTAGCAGCAATAAAATGCATAACATTGAGGTGGAAGGACTCTAAACCACCTACTAATTCTATGTGGACTACAGAAGTATCATCCTATGTACCTCTTGAAAAAGTGTCATTTTGTTTGAAGAAACGTCATGATCTGTTTGTAAAATACTGGGGAAGTTTCCTTTCATATATGGGTTTAACAACAACAGGACAAAATACCTAAATTTTGTATGACTTGCCTTTTTTCTTGTTTAATCTGTTTATGGTTTATTAGTGGCACTGTGGTAGGGAGGTTTGGGATGTGATTTAGGGTTTGTAATCTGTATTTTGTATTGCTCTTTGGTTTTTTTGTTTTTTGAAGGAAAAAGAACCCAATAAATATAATGTTCAAAAAAAAAAAGTTTAGTGAAGTGGCTGAACGCTGCTCTACATCGGAGGTGGAAAACCAAAACAACGGCAGAAATACACAAAGCACAAACGCGACACATCTGCCGCAGCATGTCGACAGCAGAAAATATCTGGAAAATGAATAGTGAGCTGTAGGGGTTATAGCCTAACATTAGAATCTAAAATATGTGAAAACTTAAGCTCATTACACCCTGTTGAAGTAATAATTTGTGTCTTATTTGCTCATATTAATATCCTAGCTGGCATATTTTGTACTTTCACTCCCATATGGACCCCATTGAAAACAAGATGGCCTATCTCAAGGGGCTGTCCTTAATGAAGTAGAAATTGCAACGTTACAACTCTGTGTGGTCTTAACGAGGGTAACACGGCTCAGCTTTTATCAATGTCTGTGATTGCTGGCTGGTCTATTTATGAAGGCTTGTTAACAAATATCCTACAAACACAGAAAATGGAGAAAAAAAAGAATCGCAAGCCGAACTGGACTGAGGAGCAAGGTTTGTTGCTGGTCCAGTTGGTGAAGTAATTGCATCTCTAAGGAGATCCACCACAAACATGATTCCTGCACGATCCAATCTGTAGCGTCTCAATAATTCCCTGTCATCCAGTGTTTGCAGGACATCTCTCCTGCCTCCTCTGTTGGCCATTTTGTGCAGCTGCTTAGGGGAACTCCTAAGCCACTAAAAGTCCTCTTCCGTGCTCTAAGCAGATCTCGCCTTAGGAGCCCTTTTAAGCGCTAGGACTCTTGAGGAATAGCTTTTATATTGACTGGGATTTTCGTGTCACTTTTAGGGGAAATTCTAAGAAAACGTCATGCCTCTGAGAATTTTCTTAGAATTTGGCCGCTAGGAGCCACTTTTTGCACAAAGATTCTTTAGGGATACGGGCCCAGGTCTATTCTTTCTTATTCGACGTCAGTCATTTTATTGGTTACCACAGTAACAGTAACAGTTGAATGCCTGCAGGTGCAAAAAGGCAGGTCTCGCTACCATTTACCCGAGCACACAAGTCTACCAACGTGGCGACGGCTAGCATGGCTACTAATGCTAACGCAGACTTACACATGGAAAACGTTATGCCAAGGTCCTGGAAAAACAACAAAATATGCTTCAATCAGTGGTCCACATCGCAGTGAGGGAAGCGTTGGCAGAAATTGACTGGAATACTAAGTCTCGAGGATACTGTATATAAGTTTGGAAGCTAAGCTTTAAAAGAACATTTAATCAGGCTGAAAACATGATGACCGCGGACTGTTCAATTTATAATCTGTTTATTACTCCTACATGGCTGGTTTGTTTTTCACATAGCCTATTTCAGAACTTAATAGATGGTTGAGACCTAGTTCTAGAGCTTTTGTAACATTGTTCATGTTTAATATAAGAATGCACTAGACCTGTTTCAATTAACCTATGACTTTAGACAGGAGGGGCAGTTTTGAGCTGGAGTTTAGCTGCATTTGATGTGGCCACGTATCTTACAGAGAGGGAAGGGGGTCTGCGGTCTCAGAGGGTTAGGGGATTTATTTAATTTTTTGTGTTTCTACCACATATTGCTTAGAACTAACACTTCACCCTTTGCTACAAATTTACCAGCGAATTCCAGTAGGGTACTCATAGGGTATACGTGTACATTTTGAGGATGGCTAAGCTCTCAATCCTTTCAGTTAACATCAGGGGGCTGAATGGCCCGATCCTGGACTATTTAAGAAGGAAGAACATAGACGTGGTGCTTATTCAAGAGTCACATTTAAGTAAAAGAGATCTAAATTGTCTACAAAATAATTATTTCAAAGTTGCTGCCACATCTAGTGATGACACCAAAACCTGTTGTGGTTGTGTGTATTTCTGTTGCTGTTTTGTAGATTGATATGATGTTTGTTTTTTGTTTTTCCTGTATTTCCTCATCGTTTATGGTTCTGTTCTGTGGTTGTTGTCTCATTGTGATTGTGTATGTTTTGTTTGTACCCTTGTTGTCTAGTGTTGTCAAGTTTCTGTATTTAGTTGATTTCATGTTTTCTGTTAGTCCTTTCCCAATTCCTGTTTTATTTTGAAAGGTTGTCTGTCTCCCCTTGTGATGTCTAGTTTTACTTGCTGTGGTTTCCCGCCCTTGTGATTACCTAATGTTTTCCACCTGTTCCCCAGCCCTTGTGTCACCTGCCTCTTGTTACCTCGTTACCTAGTTTATTTAGCCCCTGAGTTTCCTTTGTCCTTTGTCAGATGGTTTTGTGTTCGTGCCCTGTCAGTTTGCGTCTGTTCCTCTGAGGTTTGCCCCCTGTGAGTTTTGCCTCTGTGTATTTGTTCTGTGCTCCTGTTTTTTGTTTCCCTGGTCTTTGGATTTTTTCTTCATTTTTTGGAACTCCCTGTGTTTGGTTGGTACTTTGTTTTTGTTGTAATAAATCCCTAAGTTCAACCCTCACTTTGGACACTCTTTTGCCTGCCTCCTTGTTCCCTGCATTTGGGTCCTATGTCCCTGCACCCACTTGACAAAAACCAAGGGCTCCGTTGTGTTGCTGTCATGGAAATGTGCACTCACTGTAGACACAAGAAGTACAGACTCATCAGGCAGGATATCTTACATGTACCACGATAAGGAGTAGGAAGATAGCCTTTGTTTCGGTAGATTCACCGTCTACATATGATGAAAGGTTTTTCCCGCGCCTAACCAATGAATTGCTTTCTCTCAATGAATATTCACTAATTATAGGGGGAGACATGAATGCGGTACTAGATTTAAATTAGGGCTGAAACGATTCATCGAGTAACTCGATTACAAAAATTGCTCGAGGGAAAAACTCTGCCTCGAAGCCTCGTTAAATTCCTATGAAGCGCACCATACGCGCAGGGATCTGATTGTTCCACACGGACCGTTTTTCAGGATGCACACCACTAGCACGTGAATTTAGCTGGCGCGATGGCGGAGAGTACAGTTACCCATAAGCGGCAGCGTATGTCTAAAGTTTGGGATCAATACGTTATAAAAAAGGAAGAGAACAAGGTGCAATGCGTCTACTGCAAGAAATACCTGGCATACAACAGCAGTACAACATCAATGATTCAGCACCTGAACCGCAAACATCCACTCCACGCTGTTTCACCAAGCGTCGCTGAAACAAGGTAACGTAGCCTAAGCCTATACATTGATGTGTACACACACACACACACACACACACACACACACACACACACACACACACACACAGGTTACTAGGTTACCATAGCAAATAGGCTCACCCCAGAAATAATATATTACTTGTTGCCTAATGGTAAATGCTGCAGGTGTAGAAATCTACATAAAACAGATATTTACTTTGACGTCAGGGCTAGATTACAGAATGAAACTTGTGCATATTAATAAATTAAATTGCTTTTCCTCTTTTTTTCCCTATTAGCACTTCACAACAAAGTATGGACAGCTTTGTTCGCCCAGCTCAGTCATGCACTTTTCAAGAGGCTGCCATTTTTACAGAGCATTTTGAACATGCTCGTGACCGATATGAGGCCACTGTCCATGGTGGAGGAAAAGGGATTTAGAGACATGATCTCAACTTTCAATCCTAAATACATCCTGCCATCAAGAACATATTTCACACAACTGATGGAGAAGAAACACACAGACATCACAGAGAAACTGAAAGCTGTCCTTAAGCAAGCAGAGTGTGTTGCCCTGACAACAGACATTTGGACCAGTGTGGCAACAGAGGCCTACCTGGGGGTGACATGCCACTTCTTAGGGGAAGATTGGGAGATGAAGTCCCTCTCCCTAACTACAATGCCCCTAGAAGAGAGACACACTGCAGCCAACATTGCAGACTGGCTAGACAACTGCCAAATTTGAGATTCCACTTGAAAAGGTAAAGGCAGTTGTCCATGACAATGGGGCCAATGTGGTGGCAGCAGCAAGAATTCTTAGAGATAGGCATGGGTGGGCTTCTGTGCGATGTGCAGGGCATACTTTAAATTTAGTTGTGCAGAGCACACTCAAAAACAATAAAACAATTGCTAGTTGTGTGGGTTCTGCTAGGTGCATAGTGGAACACTTCAAAAAGAGTGAACTGGCCTGCACTAAGCTCAAAGAAAAACAACAGCTGATGGGAAAGCCACCACTCATGTTGATACAGGATGTCAGTACCCGGTGGAACAGTACGTATCACATGTTATCAAGACTACTGGAACAGCGATGGCCTGTGACTGCAGCTCTCTCCGATCCAGCAGTCAATCCGAGAGGCAAAAACCACTACCTGGATCTAAAGCCAGAGCAGTGGAACATAAGTGAGGAGTTGACACAGGTCCTTGGGCCATTTCAAGGAGCTACAGAGTTTCTTAATGGAGAAAAGTATGTCACCCTCTCTGCCCTTCCACAGCTGGTCCAAAACCTTAAAAAGCCCACACTGACTGCAGAACTTGAAACTGCACCAGTGAAGGCTTTTCAGGCTTCTGCTGCAGAGCAGATCACAGAGTGGTGGCAAGGGCTGTATGAATTTCTACCTGATGCTCCCAACCCTGTCCTTCAGGCTGCTGCTTTGGACCCCAGGTTTAGAAAACTAAAGTTCTTGCCTGCTTAGGAGGTCCAAAAGGTCCAAACTAGTATTCAGTCAATGGCACTAGCTGCCAAAAAGGACTCAAAACAGACACATGTAAGGGTAGAGGAAGCCATATCCAATATATATCCAACCTTGGCACAGCTGGCAAAGTCTTTCTTGGGGATCCCAGCAACATCAACACCCTCAGAGCGCTTGTTCTCTGCTGCTGGGAACATTGCCTCAAAACGTAGGGCAAGCCTGAGGCAAGCCTAAGTGCTGAGCATGTAGATATGTTGACGTATCTCCATTGCAACTATAAGCTGTTGTAGAATCTGAAATCTCTCTCTCTCACACACACACACACACACACACACACACACACACACACACACACACACACACACACACACACACTACCTCATCTAGGAACATTTTGATGTTTGTTTTGAGATTACAGCTGAAAAAGTCTGATTTTTATTTATAATTGTTTTATTTACTTTTTTTTATATAAATTGTATACATTGTGTACCCGTTTGGCTTGATATTTTATATTAATTTTTTGTTCTCAGGTGGGTAATTTGCAGAAGGTGCAATCCTTTTTTTGTAATGTTGTATTAAGAAGACAAAACTAAGGCCAAATGGCGTTTACTATTTAAGTTTGTATTCATAGTTTTACATGTTATACATGTTTTACAGTAAGTTGACTTAATTGTATTGTTATACAATTGTTGGCAAATGGCACTGGCACTTGTGCACACACACACAAATGTTGGAGTTGGAATAATAAATAGTTTTTTTGAGAAATAAAAGCCAAATGCTTGATCATTCTAGATTAATCGATTACAAAAAGAATCGATAGCTGCAGCCCTAATTTAAATCAGGATAGATCAGGGGTCAATCACATGAAAGTCCATCCATCCATCCATCCATCCATCGTCGTCCGCTTATCCGTGGTCGGGTCGCGGGGGGAGCAGCTCCAGCAGGGAACCCCAAACCTCCCTTTCCCGAGCCACATTAACCAGCTCTGACTGGGGGATCCCGAGGCGTTCCCATGCCAGGTTGGAGATGTAATCCCTCCACCTAGTCCTGGGTCTTCCCCGAGGCCTCCTCCCAGCTGGACGTGCCTGGAACACCTCCCTAGGGAGGCGCCCAGGGGGCATCCTTACCAGATGCCCGAACCACCTCAACTGGCTCCTTTCGACGTGAAGGAGCAGCGACTCTACTCCGAGCTCCTCACGGATGACTGAGCTTCTCTCCCTATCTCTAAGGGAGACGCCAGCCACCCTCCTGAGGAAACCCATTTCGGCCGCTTGTACCCTGGATCTCGTTCTTTCGGTCATGACCCAACCTTCATGACCATAGGTGAGGGTAGGAACGAAAACTGACCGGTAGATCGAGAGCTTTGCCTTCTGGCTCAGCTCTCTTTTCGTCACAACGGTGCGATAAACAGAATGTAATACCGCCCACGCTGCGCCGATTCTCCGACCAATCTCCAGCTCCATTGTCCCCTCACTCGCGAACAAGACCCCAAGGTACTTAAACTCCTTCACTTGGGGTAAGGACTCATTCCCTACCTGGAGAAGGCACTCCATCGGTTTCCTGCTGAGAACCATGGCCTCAGATTTAGAGGTGCTGATCCTCATCCCAGCCGCTTCACACTCGGCTGCAAACTGATCCAGTGAGTGCTGAAGGTCACAGGCCGATAATGCCATCAGGACCACATCATCTGCAAAGAGCAGCGATGAGATCCCCAGCCCACCGAACTGCAACCCCTCCATACCACGACTACGCCTCGATATCCTATCCATAAATACTACGAACAGGATTGGTGACAAAGCGCAGCCCTGGCGGAGGCCAACCCTCACCTGGAACGTGTCTGACTTACTGCCGAGAACCCGGACACAGCTCTCGCTTTGGTCACACAGAGATTGGATGGCCCTGAGAAGGGACCCCCTCACCCCATACTCCCGCAGCACCTCCCACAAAGTCTCCCGGGGGACCCGGTCATATGCCTTCTCCAGATCCACAAAACACATGTAGACTGGATGGGCATACTCCCAGGCTCCCTCCAGGATCCTTGCTAGAGTAAAGAGCTGATCCGTTGTTCCACGCCCAGGACGGAATCCGCATTGTTCCTCTTCAACCTGAGGTTCGACTATCGGCCGAACCCTCCTTTCCAGCACCTTGGAGTAGACTTTACCAGGGAAGTCCAACAACATATATCAGACATGTTTAGAGCAGTTGTGGAATCACACCATCTTACAGATATATGGAGGATGCACAATCCTACTAGCAAGGATTACACCTTCTTTTCCACACGTCACCTCACCCACTCCCGCATTGATTATATTTTGTGCTCCAGTGAGCTTAAGGCAATGTTCCACACGATAGCAATAGAACCAGCAATTCTGTCTGATCACAATGCGCTGATGACCACATTCCATTGTGATATGTTAGGAGAAAGCTCTAGAAGGTGGCAATTCAATAACTCCCTCCTCCAGAACACAGCTTTTTGGACCCGGCCTACATTTGGCAAGCAACTAAAGGATTTATTACAGATTTCACATCTTCCTTTGTGGTTAATTTGAAGAGAAAAATGCACGTTCTGTCAACCTGAAGAAACTGGAACTTTTCTGCATATGGTCTGAGAGTGTGAACAGGTGCATGAGTTCTGGAATAAAACAACATCAAAAATATCTGATGTGATAGGATGTCTAATTCCTATTGACGCAATTGTTTTGTTACTTGATGACTCTAGATTACACATGCTTGGGAGACAGAAGAAAGTTTGGCTAGCCGGCTCAACCACAACCAAGAAAATGATAGCTCAGCGCTGCCCCCCCCCCCCCCCCACTCGCTTTGTATAAAACTGTGGTTGCCGTATTTTTTACATTACATTACATGTCATTTAGCTGACGCTTTTATCCAAAACAACTTACAATTGCTATATATGTCAGAGGTCACACGCCTCTGGAGCAACTATGGGTTAAATGTCTTGCTCAGGGACACATTGGTTGATGTATCGCAGTGGGAATCTAACCCAGGTCTCCCACACCAAAGGCATGTGCCATATCCACTGCGCCGTCACCCCACATTTTCTAGACATAGTTATGCTTGAGCTCTTTACAGCAAGGATTAACAAAGCCAAATCATCGACTATCAACCTATGGAAAAACACAGCAGCACAAGTATCAGTCCTAAGGACCTCAGCACTAGGCAAGGTGTGATTTTTGTTTTGTTTTTTGTTTATTTGTTTGTTTTGTTTTCCTTGAGACTGCAGAGGGTGGGGGGTGGGAGAGGGTTTTTGTTCTTGTTCAATTGTATTTGTCTGTTCTGTATGTTCAATAAAGTATTTAAATTCCTGTCCAACTCTGATATGTATGTATGTATATATATGTATGTATGTATGTATATGAGGTGCACCAGACCTACCTGCAGCTTTTCATGGCGCTCTCTGTGTCCTTGCAGGGAGAGCTGAGGACCGCTGTGATAATCAAGAGTCTGAGATGTTCTCACTGTTTTCAGCATCATCTGATGCAGTCGCTTCTCCAAACTATCCCACAGCTGCTGGGCCTGAATCAGCCTCTGTTTTACTGAGTCGTGCTGGTAAAGAACAGACAGGATGTTAAAATAATAGGGGGAGAAAGACAGAGACCAAACAACAAGGAGTCCAGTTAAAAGACCTCACACATTTTTCCTAGTTTACATTGAATTCAAAATATGTAGGGGGACAAGACAGGGCTGTCCATTGAGCCCACTTCTGTTGCACTTAGGAGTGCCGAGGAGCTCATAGGTGTTGTTAGGGGGGGTCAAACTCACAAACTGTCTCTATATGCGGACGACCTGGTACTTTACCTGTCCGATCCTTGCATCTCTATTCCTAAGGCATTAGAAATTATCTCTAGCTTTCGAGAGATTTCAGGCTACAAAATCAACCTTACTAAGAGTTTTCTGTTCCCTATTAACGGCCAGGCTCGACAGATGTCTTTTGAGGCATATCAACTAAAAGAAGCTCATAACACTTTTACCTATCTTGGCGTTTCAGTAACAAGCAAATACAGTGATTTATTCAAGCATAACTTTAAACCAGCCCTGGAAAGGGCAAAAAAGGACCTTATCCGTTGGTCAGCGCCAGAGCATATGAGTGGAGTGGAGCGGTGAGAATCTCAGCTCATCGCTCACGGAACTGTTCACCCCTCCGCTCCCCCGCTCAAAGCTACATCAGGCCGCTCCGCTCATTATCACTCAGCGCTCAACGCATTTTGCCCTCGCACTCCACTCAAATCGCCCCCCGCTCGCTCCAAAAAAAGGAAAAAATCTACACGTATATCACTTTTACCTTAGACTACAGCCTTACCTCCTAAAGAACTAATGAGCAACAACATTTTACGGACGACACAAATGAAATAAAACAAACTAGTAGGCCTACTTGAATGACAAAACAAATTTGTTTGAATATTACGCTATATTTAATTTACACTTTGTTACAAGTTACCGTATTCAATTTGCTAACCTTTTGCTTTCTTCCCAGCGTGTTCACGTAGCACACTTTCATGCTTTTGGGAGATGTGCCTTTTTAGATTCCAAAAGGAATCTTTACTTACTGAAACGATGTCTCCACATTCGTTTTCTTGTACCACATTATCACTGTTAGTTAGTTTTTTAGTTAGTTTTTTAATAGTACACCTGTATGATTTCTCGTTTTCTTTTTTGAAGTACTTTTTGAACTTCATTATTGAGCCGAGTTGATGAAAATATGTGAAATGAAAACAGTCTGTTGATGGCAGTGCAAGACAGATGGATTCTGGGTCAGGCTTGACTGAGCATGCTTCAGACTCGTGGTTTGAGCGGAGCGAAATTGGAGCGGGAAATAGAACAACGCTCCGTCCTTTTAAAAATGCCGCTCTGCGCTCTGTCTCTGACCCGCCCGCTCACGCTCCCCGCCCGCTTCCGCTCCACTCCACTCACATGCTCTGGTCAGCGCTGCCTATATCGCTTGCGGGCAGGGTTAATTCCGTCAAGATGATAATTATACCACACATCTTGAGAAACAAAGAGGCGGGAGGCTTAACACTGCCAAATTTTTTACAATATTACTGGGCAGCTAATATTTATAAGCTAATATACTGGGTCTCTGCGTCTTACGAGGGGGGTGGACCTGTATGGGTTGAAATGGAACAACATTCCGCTCATCCGGTGTCGCTACCTTCTTTAGTGTGTGCGCCATTGCCACTCAGTAAGCAGCGTCTTACAAATAATCTTATTGTGAGTGGCTCACTTCGAATATGGTCCCAGTTCAGGACCCACTTCAAACAAAGACAGGCTATGCCCTCTCTCCCAATGTCGGCCGACGCACTCTTTCCACCCTCAGTCATGGATACAGCATTTAAGTTATGGTTCAGGAATGGTCTGAAACGGGTGAAGGATCTTTTTCAAAACCCAATAAAAACATTTGAATACACTGAATTAAAAACCAAAGCCCAGCTGTTTTATAAAGTTTAAGTATGGATACATTCTGCATTTTTTTTTTTTTTTGATTGATGCTATGTAAAATAGTTTGTGTATGTATCAGTAAGGATGTTGCTGGTGGTAACGTGACAAGATAACAACTAGAAGTATCGGTCACTAACTAAACTAAACCAAATGCATCACTTTCCTTTTACGTCCATAAAACATTTTACCTCTACATTTTCCCCAGCGTCATTTACCTGTTGTGTGAGAGCAGCGCAGGCCTGGATGTATTTATCTGTCTGAGAGATGAAACCACAGCGGCCGCCATCAACTTTGTCTCTCAACTCCTGAAGAGCTGCAGACTTCTGCCTGATCTTCTCCTCAAGACCCTGACACACACACACACACACACACACACACACACACACACACACACACACACACACACACACAAAACAAGAAGATGGAAATATTATATTTTCCTGTTTGTGATTCACATTTTTTAACATAAAAATTGCAACATGAACATACCCCCTCAACACACGCACACACGCACGCACGCACACACACACACACACACACACACACACAAAACACATGTAGTTTGTAAAAATATGATGGTTTATTATAAATGAAACAACCCAACAACATTACGGCCTACAAGTCCAGCTGAAATGATTAGCCGGTTAAACACTTAGTTGATTGACTGAACAGTTTTGATTGTTTCCAGTTTTTAAAATGTGAGGGTACATTTTCCTGATGATACTTACATACTTTATTAGGTAACATTTTCAATGAAGGACTCTGACTTGTAACAGAGTATTTTTACAGTGTGGTATTAGTAATATGACTCTAACACTCCTGAAATAGCACATTTGGTTGAGGTGTTCTGATTGTTCGTACAGATGTCAGAGTACAGATTTCGACGAAGTGTTTGTGTTGGATTTCTAAACTCCGGTGGATTTCTGAGGACTCTGGTTAACTGCTCCTCAGATCTCTGCAGGGTAAATCCAGACAGCTAGCTAGACTATCTGTCCAATCTGAGTTTTCTGTTGCAGGACTAAAACATCTTTTGAAAGTACGCGTTCCACCAAAACGGCGCTTAGAGCCACCCATGATGGTTGTGATTGGTTTTAAGAAATAAACCAAAGCACGATTTTCTCCCATCCCAGAATGCTGTGTGGACTAGCCAGACGGTCTTCAATAGCGCTGTGGAGGAAGGTCTGGCAATGCGTGACTAGTACAGATGTGACCTCTGACCTGGCAGGTGTTGATGCTGCTTCGCAGCTCCGTTTGGCTGCTGGGTGTCTGAGCTGAGTCCATCCAGAGGTTGTGATGTGAGATCCAGCTGTGGATCTGCTGCAGCCGGGCCTCCTGCTCCGCTCTGCTCCTCAGCTCCTGCTCCACCTCCTGCATCTGAACACCACAAACAACGACAGACATTTGTCTTCTGAGTATCGAGGAAGGACTTGAGCATATTAGAAAAGATCTTGATATTTTGGCCAGAAATTAATTAAATATACTTTATTCCAAACATTTAAAAAAAAAAAATACAGTATGTAAATAAATACAAAAATAATAACGGTGAATATGTATAACCAAAGGCGTAGATTTTGGGGGGGATGCAGGCCAGGGGATATTCCCCCCCTCCCAATATTTAGAAGAGGTTGAGGTAACACTTTATAATAACCATCATTAATAGATGGTAAATTAATAGTTAATTAATATTTACAGTTATTTTACTGTTATCTATAAGGACAAATCCACCTCGGTAACACTTTATAATAACTATCATTAATAGATGGTAAATTGGTAGTTAAGTCACTTAGCTGTTAGCAAACAGTCATTTTACTGTTAACAAACAATTAAATTATTATTAAAAATGTTTACTAATTATTAGTAGTGCTGTAAATTAACAGTTTATTGTTACACACATTATATCCCTCATATACTATATTAGATATCAGGTAATGATTAAAAGAATTTTGTAAACATTTAAGAAACCATTTTTAAAACATCTATAAACATAACATAGATAGATGGACCAGATATTCCTAACACTTTGTTAAGTGTTACTAGTTAGTTTGTAAACCGTCTATAAACAGTGTCTGAATGGTTATTATAAAGTTGCAACAGATGACTATAATACCTTGTGATATAGTTAATTAATACTTTGTAAATCATCTATAAACTTTATCTGGATGGCTATTGTAAAGTGCAACTGATGTTTTTATAGTTAGTTATTGGTTAGTAAGTGCTTGGTAAAGCAATGATAATTTTTTGCCCTTCATTAAATTCTATAAAAAAAATGTATCTATATACATATATATATTTTCATATATATTTATTACATGGCTTGGTTGAATTCTAAGGCATTCTGCAGTCTGTTATTTCTTGATAACAGACCATTGCTAAGTATAACACACTGTTGCCATGCATAGCAGAGCGTTGCCATGGACGCAGTTCTGTTCACTCTGTTGGACAGCTATCAAACAATCTGCTGAAAGAAGTCCGGATAATTTATCAGCTGTGGCAAAAAGTGGGGAAACGTTTACCCACTTTTGTAATACATAAATACATACATACATACATGCATACATAAATACATACATACATACATACATACATACACACATACACACACACACACACACACATACATATATATATATATATATATATATATATATATATATATATATATATATATATATATATTATTTTATATAATTTAATGAAGGGCAAAAAAATTATCATTGCTTTACCAAGCACTTACTAACCAATAACTAACTATAAAAACATCAGTCGCAACTTTACAATAGCCATCCAGACACTGTTTATAGACGGTTTTCAAACCAACTAGTAACACTTAACAAAGTGTTAGGAATATCTGGTCCATCTATCTATGTCATGTTTATAGATGTTTTAAAAATGATTTCTAAAGGTTTACAAACATTTTTTAATCATTACCTGATATCTAATATAGTATATGAGGGATATACTGTGTGTAACAATAAACTGTTAATTTACAGCACTACTAATAATTAGTAAACATTATTAATAATAATTTAATTGTTTGTTAACAGTAAAATGACTGTTTGCTAACAGCTAAATGACTTAACTACCAATTTACCATCTATTAATGATAGTTATTATAAAGTGTTACCGAGGTGGATTTGTCCTCATAGATATAAAATCTATATACTGTATCTATGTTTGTCTTCCTCAAAAAAATACAACCCACTCCCCAAAAAATAACCAAAAAAAAAAAAAAACATTCAGCAAACCATGTACAGAAGATAGATTTATGAAGCTTTAAACTTTGGAGCTTTAAGCTTTAACAAGGTCTCATTATCTAACAGATTTGTTGTTAAGATGTACATGATTCCTAAAAAACTATCCCAAAACACGTGTGATCACATTTTAAATATGCCGAAAGTTTTTTTTTTAAATTACAGGATAATAATTTCATAAATAAAGACATTTGCACCTTAAATTGTTGCATAGAAATTCACCAGAATGCAGCAAATGAAGTGTTTCAAATTTTTATCAAGGAGGACCCCAAGACTCCCAGTTATAATGTGTCCCCCCCAATGTTGAAACACAACCTATGCCCTTGTTTACAACAATAAGGAACATAAACATTTCTTTGTCCGAAAAAAACATGTTTGTCTAGTCCTACTTCTACCTAGACCTTGGCTGAATCTCATTGAGTGATTATCTCATTGTGATATCTCCTTGCTCCCTGCTTGAACCGGATGTTGTTCTGTTCTTCCATCGTGAAGACCATCTCAAAGCTCTTATTCCTGCTCCAAGGAGCTAGGATGGAGGATGGATCTCTGAGGAGCTATGAGCGAGGATACAGAGAGCAGCCTTCCTGGAAACCGTACAGCTGAAAGCCGTTGCTAACTCCGCCCATACAGCTGACAACTTCACGACACTTCAGACGTCTCATCCCTCTAAAAACACATTACCTCTCTCCTTGCATAATTCCCTATGTCTCTCCCATGCTTCCACGATGGGACGGACTAAGATGCAAGGAAGGGAAGCAAGTGGAGGAAAAGGGGATGTAATTTTTAGTTTGCGGTTTGTTTTCTGACCTGAGAGTTGAGGGTTTGCTGCAGACTGATCCACTGATGCTGGAGACGACCCTGCTCCTCTGCACACTGCGTGTGTTCATAGCGCCTCCTCTGGCTCTCCTCAGTACTGCATGTCTGTAACGGCTGGCTCACATAGTCCAGTGTGACCTGATGGGCCGACATATCTGTCTGAATCTCCTGAGAAAGATTTCATGAATAGAGAGAGAGAAAATCAGTTAATCAGATAATAATAACACAACTTGTATCTGATATAGCACCTTTTACAGAACAAAGTCATTAAGTGCTTTACAAGAGTAACTGAGATATGCATGTAAACAGACTTCTCAAGATTGCACTGTAGTATCGAGCTTAAATTAATGCACTAAAACCCTCCCAACCTCCCTGGCTGAAACACACTTAAAGTAGTCTTTATCTATGACGTCTCATTTACGGGATTGCGCCGGTGCCACCGGAGGATCCACCAGATGTCTCTCATTTTCAGCCGGATGTCCCTCACCTGTTGGCATTCTAAACTCCGGTGGATTCATGAGGACTATGGTTAAATGCTCCTCAGATATGGTCCAAAACCCTGCAGGGGTATAGCTAGCTGTCTGGATTCACCCTGCAAGGTTCTGGACCATCTGTCCAATCTGAATTTTCTGTTGCCCGACTAGAACAACTTTTGAACGTGCACGTTCCACCAAAACAAGTCATTTTCCGAGACTATTTTGCAGAGGCACCATTGCTCCATCTGGTGCTTAGCACCGCCCAAGATGATTGTGATTGGGTTCAAGAAATGCCAATAAACCCGAGCACGTTTTTCTCCCATCCCAGAATGCTGTGTGGACAAGCCAGCACTGTGGAGGAAGGTCTGGCAATGCGAGACTACACTTAAAGTAATCCGGACATTTAGGCAGGATGTTTGCTGAAGTCCATCATTCAGCACTTCTGTACCTTGCAATATGTCAAGAGCTGACTCAGATCAGTGTTGGTGGAGGAGCTTTGGTTGATTCTGCTGCAATGCTCCTCCAGCCTGGACTCCGCCGCTCCCAGCCAGGCCTGCAGCTCCAGCAGTGCCCCCTGCTGGCTCAATGTCTCCATCCATCGCTGAGGAGAAGAAGGATGGAATGACTTTAATTTTCTATAGAATTAATAAAATACTTACTCTCTGACCCTCAAGAATTTTAAACTTTTTCTACTCTTCATGAAAGCCAAAAAAGATTCACATAAGTATTTGAATTTTAACAGCCACTGAAAAATTATAACAATGTATCTGAATTTATTTGTTCTGAGTTCACTTCTTCGAAATTAAAATATGAAATTTCTTAATTTGCAATTCCAAAAGCTGAATTTTAATAGGACAAATTCAGATCCAA
Organism: Gymnocephalus cernua; assembly: GCA_023631565.1. Classification (NCBI taxonomy): domain Eukaryota; kingdom Metazoa; phylum Chordata; class Actinopteri; order Perciformes; family Percidae; genus Gymnocephalus; species Gymnocephalus cernua. The sequence continues at coordinate 24,200,088 of CM042444.1, forward strand.
ATATTCAATTTAAAATAATTAACATAGCAACATCTGGGCTACCCAGGATAGGCAATCGAGCCTGAATGCAATCGAACCGACCTCTGTCCTATTAGAGCACGGTCTGTCAGTCATGTGATCTAAGAAAGCAGCTCGGAAATTGAAACTCAAAGATGACTACCAGGGAGAATAACGGGGCTCCGGTAGGTCATCCAGTTTTCAATAGAATTTTTGGATCTGAATTTGTGACCATTGAAAAATTATTTTTTTAATTTTTTTAATTTCAAAGAGGTTGATTCAGAACAAATAATTCAGATACATGGTTTTAAAAGTAAAACATTTGAATATTAAGTATTCAGTGCCTGTTGAAATTGAAATGTCCCTTATTTGATTCCATACTGGTCTGACAGTGTCTCCATAGACAGGTACAAGCTTCAGGATTGATTTGATGTTATCGTGTTATTAGGCTGTAAATGGCCTTGCTCTGAGGTTAATATCTGATTGTTGTTACATCTCAGGTCATCTGGGCTAGTGTTTAACTCCTTTTACATATTGATTAAAGCTAAAGATATTGCTTTTAACATGTATGTGATGTTATATGTGATGTTTGTGTAATCTTTATTTGTTCATTTGTGACAGACCTATAAGATGTGTTTATCTGAAATAAGCTTAAGTGCCCATATTATTTAAAAACAAAACTTTTTCTGGGATTTGGGTTGTTATTTTGTGTCTCTGGTGCTTCCACACGCATACAAACTTGGAGAAAAAAAAACATCCATGCTGTTTTGAGTGAGATACAGATTTCTGAATGATACCTGCCTTCAGTCTCCGGGTGAGCTGTTCAAAATCGGCAGGGCTTTAAACATCACTAGCCGAAACGAGATACTAGTGAGGTGCGAGGGGGCTAACCACTAGCATGCTAGCGCTAGTGGTTAGCCCCCTCGTTCTCAAAAGCAAAACACTGCTACAACACACCATAATCACCATAATCTACAAAAGAACTACTTACATGTCCCTGTTCTGCAGGTATTCCACGCAAAGTTGGAAGTGCGCCCTGTTTAGAATAAGTCTCCCGGCTAATCCTGCCTTAAGTTAGAGAAAAAAGCTAGCTAGCTGATGTGATCTTACCTAGCTACTGCACATGTGTGAATCCCTACAAAGATGGTATAGAGGTGAAATGTCTCACTATGTAGCTAAAACAGAGACCTGAAAAGAGGAGCTACAGCAATGTGCAGTACAACAAAAATATGGTGTTTTTTTGAGAATTAAACCATGTAAACCTATTCTGGTACAACCTCAAAATACAATTACGCAAATACAATACGCAAGCATCAAACGTGAAACGCAAGTAGCTTTGTGGGCGGATCTCTAAAAATCTAAAATGAGTTGGTCTGAAGTAGCTAGGTGTGGTAACGTGCAATAAACCAATCAGAGAGTAAGCCCTGACTGCAGTACGCAGATGAGGAGTGGCTCAACGTGGGTGGAGCTAAACATTTGACTCCGCCCACTTGCCCAATAGCAACCGAAGAGGAAGAATGTGTGTCTGAGGGAAAAACGCAGGACTTTCACCTCTTAATATATCCATGCTTTCACCCCAGAGACCGGGGCTTGTCTCCCGCGAGTCACGTCTGCTTTCCCCATTGTTGTTTTCCTTCACCCAACTGTCCATTGTTGTCTCGCGTCCCCCAGAGACCGGGGCTCGTTTCTCGCGGGTCACGTCCCCCAGAGACCGGGGCTCCTGCGAGTCACGTTCCCCATAGACTGGGGCTTGTTTCCTGCGATTCGCATCCTCCAGAGACAGGGGGTCCCGCAAGTCGTGTTCCCCAGAGACTGGGGCTCATTTCCCGCGATTTGCGTACCCAGAGACCGGGGCTCCCGCAAGTTGCGTCCCATAGAGACCGGTGCTTGTTTCCCACGATTTGCGTACCCCAGAGACCAGGGCTTGTTTCACGTGGGTTACGTCCCCCAGAGACCGGGGCTCATTTCCCACGAGTCACAACCGGTTCTTCTTTTCCTAAACTCAACCCCATTCTTCTTTTCCTTTTTTATAATTAAAACATAATTATTTACTATAATCTATATATTTTTTATAATTAAAATATCATTATTTATTATAATCTATATACCTATATATAATATACAGTATATTATAATCGCTGTCTGTAGGTGCTGTATTGACATTTGAGAATGTGCTGCCTGATTTCCGCCACCAGATGGCGCCCACGCGGAGTCAAATGTTTAGCTCCGCCCACATTTAGCCCAACCCCGATCTGCATACTGCAGTAAGGTGCAATTGGTAAAGTAATAAATGCCCGTCTTGACTGTGTGGCGATGTTGCTGCGGCCTCTCGGGCGCATCTCCTCAAGTCTGGAGAGGATTGCTGCAGCCATGGAGCGTGGGCCTCAAAACGCACCACCTGCTCCTGTTGTGCCCCTTCCTCCTCCCCCCCACTCCATCTTCGTCCACCCGCTCCACCAGGAGCACATCGCGCATTGCCACTCCAGGACCCTCAAGTGTCCAATCCCGCCGTAGTTCAACATCACGTCTCCTTAAGTCCTCTAATATTTCCTCATTTATGTCATCAACACACCCATGATTCATAAAACACAACAAGCCACAAAGAATGCTGTGACTTTTTGAGGACTGTACTTGAGGACTGCCTCCTGACCTATCCAAACACCTGAAGCGCATTTTCAGTAATATTTTTCCTTGTAATTATGTATTGTTTGCAAAAATGGGAACTGCTGCGTCCGTGTAGATGATAATTTAAAACAGTTACCCCCTTCTATTTTTTATTTTATTACATTTGAGATAACATTTCCATGTATTTCACTTCATGCCGGTAGATGGCGCTGTTGCACTGCTTTGCTGTAGTGGGTTGCCGTGGAGACGGTAGCTCGAACGCTCAGAAATAAACAGCCAGCGCTTGAGAAAGACATAATTTCTGTATCTCCACTTCTTTCCAACCCACAGTGCTATCCAGCACAAGTTCATTCCCTAATTTACCGACTTGCTTCTATGGAGAGAAAAGTCCGCTGTGCGTTGGGTGCAAAATAGGAATGATACATGCGTCTGTGTACAAAGTCAATTGCGCTAGGTGCAAGATAGGGCCCTATGAATCAGAAGAAGAGTCGACAAAAACGGAGGTGAGGAGGAGAAAAGAGAGGAATAGAAAATAAATAACTACAGGAAGAGGAGATGAGAAGAGATGAAGAAGTGGGCGAGATGGAGGGTTAGGAAAACAGCTGAGAGAAGAGGATGCTGGGAAGATGAGCAGAGATAGGAAGGCATAACAGAGAAGAGTAGAGAAAAGAAGAAAGAGGAGATCTTGACGGACAGACAGACAGAGCGATAGATCGAGGGAAGAATGGTTTCACACTAATACGGGAGAGAAGAGTCACCCGGATAGCATTGTGCTGCACGGTGGCGATGTTTAAAACAAATTGGTGACAGGAAGACTGTGGCGTGGTTTTTAAAATACCAAACTCTCTGCTCTTTACTGTACATTTGAAAAACTTTACTTTATTTCTTATTCGTCACATAGAACTGCAGTACAATGTAGTGAAATTCAATCTCTGCATTTAACTCATCCTTAGCATTAGGAGCAGTGGGCAGCTTTACATACAGCGTCTGGGAGCAACTTGGGGTTCAGTGTCTTGCTCAAGGACACTTTGACATGCGGCCGGAGGATTGAACCGCCAATATTGTGGTTAAGGGCCGACCCTCTCTACACTCTGAGTCGCGTCACATGTGCGAACGAAGAAGCAAATTATGGTTCACATTTTAACATTTAGAAACAAAATCTCCATTCCTTTTGTTATTTTGGTCAAAATAATGCAATAAAAAAGTCAATAAATATTCTGAAAAAGTAGAAGAAGCCAAGAAACCATAAACACCATCTATTCTAATTGAGAATTACAAATTTAAATAAGTCACACCTCTGAAGCATCCTATGCTATATATTTATATAAAGCTTCTGGAAGTGACAAACTACATGGGGAATCTCCTGACCTTATGCAGGGCTTGTTGGACAACAGGAACATGGGCCAGCAGACTAGACCAGTCCCGCTCTATCTGTCTGAGCTGGGACAAGATGGAGCCCATATCTGGCTCTGAAGTCTGAGATAGTGAAGTCTTCATGTCCTCTGGATATCTATCAGAGTCTCCTTCTTCTTCACTCAGCTGGACCAGCTGGGTTCCAGCACCGATCACAGCCACCTTCAGTCCACATTTGGCCTCCAACTCTTTGGTCAAAGCCTAAAATAGAAAGGGTTTGTTTAGTGTTGTCAGTTAAACGCGTTATTAACGGCGTTAACGCAAACCCATATTAACGGCGTCAATTTGTTTTTTGCGAGAATAACGTTCTTTTTGGCCTAGGAAACTTTGTAGTTTTTTTCACATGCTTTTTCACAACTAGGAATGTTAGAAAAACACCGGATCTAGCTAGATCGGAAACAAAACAAAAGGACACTTGTTTGGGCTTGCAAGCCGGCCAGAGAGTAGTAGGCTAACGTTACGTTTTGAGTGGATGGTGAGCGTCAGACGCCGAAATGGACACGGCTTGCACACGAGTCTTCATGACTGTCACCAGGAATTAATAATAATTAATAATTTGGACATTTTACCAAGTGCAATTATAGGAGGGCGGCCCAGAAGCATTTAGATTTGCAGTGCGTAGAAGGTTCTGACTCACTGAACTGACCTCAAAACGTGATACTCTAATTCTAATCTGTGGACAGACTTCGAACCCGGCCCCTTGTAGGTTTTGATCAACTTCAGGTTCACAATATATTTAATCTATTTGTGTGCCAAACCCAAAAAGTTTTTCAAACTGTAATTATGCGACACTCAAAGGCAGAATTTGGCAGATTTGCTGACTTTGACACTCAGAAATTCCCACAGAAGCAGAGAGTTTTCATATTCAGGCTGTGAAACAGGTTGCTGTAAGTCAGCTATGTGGTAGCCTACTTTAAAAAAATGTATCATTGTTTAGCTTGATTTGCTAAGGAACTTTTTGCTGACTTTTATGTCAACAAAAAAGCGACAAAAGTGTTGGAGAAAGCAACAAAAATGACGAAAAATACGACAAACGGCAAAAAAACGACATGCAGTCATATAGTCAAAGTTATTTGACTTTTCTCAATAAAAGCATTTCAATAAACTCTACATGTTTGGTCCTTGGTGTGATTTTCATTTTCCAGGTTTAAATGATTTCTTTTCTCAGTGGAGTTCGTTATGTGCAGAGTGAGTCTGTGGGTGTCTGCTCACCACAAACTGGAGGTAGTGGTCACGCCTCTCTTCAGCATCCATCTCCTCCTCAGCTGAGAGCTGACTGCATCTGTCAATCAGCTCCCTGGCCCCACCCATCCAGTCAGCCAGTACCGCAGAGTCATGAAAAAAACTGTTTATTGGTGGAAAATAGAACATTGATCAACAAATCTACATGATTACAGTGTCATGTAAATATTTGTTTTTAAGATTATTTTGGGGGCATTTTGGTCTTTAATGGATAGGACAGTTGTACAAAAAAGAGGGTGGGGGGGAAGACATGCAGCAAAGGGCTGCAGGTTGGACTCGAACCCTGGGCCGCTGCGGTAAGGACCAAGCCTAGGCGCATGGGGTGCGCGCTCCACAAGGTGAGCTAACAGGACGCCCCATATTTCTTTAAAGCAAATTGTATCTTATATATAGATTTATTTAGACTTAAACATTCTTATTAGGTGTTTTTTATTAGATGCTGTGCACATTTTATTACCAAAAATATTAAAGTTTGGATCACATTATGACCCACCCTGCTAAACAACTAAACCCTTATACTAGGATGAAGATTTCCACAAGTCAAAAATATGGGGAAGAATTTAATTTCAACTTTTCAATGAAAATAAAAAAAAAGTAAGTCAAATGTAACCCTTTATATTAATACTTAATGGACAAAACCTCTGTGGTCTAAACAAGTTCTAACTTTGCAGCAAAGCATATTTATCTGTTCCTCATCTCTCACCTGCGGCTCAGCTTCCTGTTCCTGTCTGCGTTGGTGCGTTGCTGCTCCACCTTCCTGTGCAGCGCTCTCCAGCGGGCCTCCAACTGGCTGGTGGACACACCCACTGCTCTACAGCCCGCCCCCTGCAGCCAGAGACCCGCCTCCAGCATCCCACTGAACCGCGCTTTGTTCCCCTCCAGAACACCACGCAGCTCCTGTCACACAGACCAGTTTTTATAAACATGTATTCGCTCTATTTCTAACAGTTATGTGAGAGGATCAATACCACTCTCATGTCTAGTGCCAGGAGGCGATTAGCTTAGCATCAAGACTAGTCTCATATTACCAGACAGTGCTGTGGAGTGAGGTCTGGCTACACCCCACACATTCTGGGATAGGAGAAAAAAAAAACGCTTTGGGTTGTTTGCATTTCCTTAAACCAATCACAATGGTCTTGGGTGGTGCTAAGCTCCGGTGGCTCTGCAAAATAGTCTCGGGAAGGAACTGGTTTTGGTGGAACATTTGCATCCCGCAAAAGAAAACGCCACATACAATATTAATTGAAGTTAACTGTTGACACAATACAATAACGTGAGCTATTTAAATTAGCTGGATACATTGTTACTCTTACCAGTGTATCTCTGTGTGTTCTTCATCCACAGCAATCCCATCAATACCAAAACATCCCAGTTAGAGAGGAAATGCTGTAAACATATTCTTTAACAACCATTCCCCGAAATAACCAAGTAGGCCTACACAATCCAAATTTTCTTCAAAACTTGGCATTTTCAGCGTGTAGCTTGCTAGCTCGAAGTTTGTTGTTGTTTCCCGTAGCGAAGGGATTTCGAGAACGGCAACACACAAAGAGCGGAAGGTGAGGGGCAAAGCCTGAATTCCGGCACATGATATCAGGCTTAATCCTGGAAATGTACTTCCGTTGATCCAGACTACATAAAGACTAGAAGCATGGGGAAACAGCTAGTCTGGCTCTGATGTCTCCATTCCTCAATGCCGCCTTCTTCACTTCATTTTACTACATAGACACTTTGTTGACCACTGAGTGAGCTGCAGCACATACTGTAGTCCATTTCAGATAAATAAGAGACACATTTCCAATCTCACATTAGAGCAACAGGGAATATGAACCAAAATGAATTTGAGTTTGGCTAATAACACATCAAATCCGAGGAACATCATGTACCCGTTCAGAAAACAACCCATTCGCTTGTATTTAATTGAGCCAATTAGGTTTTGAGTGCAATGCACAAAGTACAGCATGGAGAGCGTGTCCAATAGTCTCCAAATGAGCAGAATAGAACATTGCCAAATGTGCTCAGTCCTCTGGTCAGCTGCTTGTTGGTACATCACCAACATCATTCTGTCCCCCAAAAGTCAGAAAGAACACATGCATTAATAAAGATTACCTGGTAGACAGAAAGCTTCTCCGATATCTGCTTCTCAAAATTACCCCCCTCGTGCATCTTAGGAAATGAAGTCTCAATGGCTCTGAGCAGGGAGTCTGACCAGGCACTGTCCTCCTCCCACTGTGACCACACCTGAGACAGATAGAGAGATGAGGTCAGAATCGATGTCTGTTTATTAAAATCACTTCTGCGATTGTTTTTTTAATGATTCTTCTAATTCTCATAATGATGGCTTTAATTAACTTTACCTGTTGTATAATTAAAATTCACCCAGGACATTATGTGCATGTGTGTGTGCAAAAAATCTCAACAAAATCATTTGGATGAACAGATTACTCTCGATGATTGATGATTCAGAAGTGACTGAATCCTTTAGTTTGGTACTGTATCTTGTACTTGTGGAAAAATCCATGATGTGCTCTTAGAAACATTCTAGTTTAAAATTGTCACTGTAAGAAAACTAAAGCGTGATTTATGGATCTGCGGAGGCTCCATGCAGAGCTTTCTCCGTAGCCTACGTAAGCGGCCTGAAGTTTATTCTTGTGCGTTGGTGTGTGCATCGATCTCTTCAAGAGAATAGCTGGGCCGGCATGTGTGTGTGTGGGGAGTGTGTGTAGAGCGAGGACCAACTCTAGAGGCATAGTGAGAGAATCAAAGTGTGCTTTCTGACCACAGTGAGAAATCTGTAGCAGGAAAATGTAACCCTCTCCTTGATTTCATGTTGTTTATGGAGAAGGAGAACCAGGAAATGAGTCGGGGGAAATGCAACGCTACCAAGCCACGGCCGAGCCACGACACGTAGTCAAATTTTTCGAGAGGTGCATGTCAGGCTACAGCGTCGGGTCCGGTGTAGGGTCACGTACCTACGTACGTAGCCACAGCACCAATTTAATGCAGAAGCATAAATCACGCTTAAACGTACAATATGTAACTTTCTACTGCTAGGGGTCTCTCAACCAAAACAATGGATTGTAAACACGGACTTTTGATGACGTTGGTAAGTTGTGTGGAATTATGGGAGTTGTACTTTTTAATGTTAAACACCTCGCTGATTAGAATGCATCTGTTCACGTACAAGTTTACCCATTCAAATGTATTCACTTTACGTTTAGTAACGTTTATTCATGTCATTCTAATAACATAGCTGCATTTCCCCAACATAATTAAGTTTTTCTTGATTCGATCTATATTGGTAGCTGACCAGTTAGCTAGCTAGCTAGCTAGTGAGCCAGCAAGCTAACGTTAGCCAGCAGCTAAAACACAGTGACTATCACAATATATTTCACATGTCACTGTCATCTTTTGGATCCCGAGGTGGGATGGGGTTTGAGAGACAGGTGTGGGTGGGGATCGCCGGGGGACGGCAAGCCGATGACGGCCGATGTGCAGCAGGACATCTCCAAGCTGCCCGAAACGATCTCCCCCTTCACTTTTCTTCATTCTTAACTATTCGTTTTGGTGCTTGTTGGGTTACTTTAGCTAACTGTAAAGACAGCTAAACGCGAAGTGGGAGGAGATTTTCGGCATGAACACCGGTAGCTCGCACTAACGGAGACTAGCTAGCAAGCATTAGCTATGGATGGCTGGTGTTGCGACTCGGATCTGGGTCTGATATGGTCTGTAAGCACCCGGCACTGGAGTTAAGTGCTGTATAGTACTTATACTGTATGGATTGCTGTAATGGTGGCTGGCTGTTGGCTGGCTGTGGGCTAACGGTAACTGGCTAACTACATGTCCAGCTGTGTTAGCTGTTATCTCAGGCAGACAGACCGGGTGCTAACTGGCTAAATTAGCATTAGATTAGTCATCTAATCTATACAGCTAACGTTAACATTACTGGTAAACTCATTCGTGGGTTAGCCCAGCGCTGCTTTTATCCGTGGTGAAAACAATGATGCTACTAATAACTTTATGAGCGTGTTGAACGATGTGGTAACCCTATAATGTTATCCACCAAGCATTAGCTAGCTAGCATTAAAGTTAGCTACTTGTCAACCAACACATTGTAGTAACGTTAAACTGGATCGATATTGATATGTATCAATAAATCTGCTGTATTACTGTGTTGCAAAGTGGCATGTTATCAATCACAAAATGATGCTGTGTGGCAGAAAAAGCAGTATTATGGTTAGGAGTATTTTTTTCTGTGACATTGTATGATTTACAATTACGCTCAAACGTATCATCTGGGAGCCGTGTTTTGAAGGAAGTTACGAGCAACTAGAGGGTGAAAGGTTATATGACGCCACTGACGGGTGACTAGGAAGGAAAGGAAACGTGCCATGTCTGAAAAAAAATAACAGATTTCTCTGGGTTTGAAGTTTGGTGGAAACATTTGTGAGAGTGTAACTACACAACTCAAAAAAATATATAACATAGGTATTTTTAGACATTTTAATGCAGAAATGTTACATATTGTACCTTTAAGGCCGATTACACATTGCAAGTGTCTCGCAAGCGTGGCGTTTCTGTTGCGTCTCAGAAGCGTGGCAGCTGCGTGGATTGTCCTAGAAGTGTCCAGAAGCGTGTCTGACGCGGCGCTGCTGCTGCAAGCCTTGTCTGTATACATGTATGTTTCCCATTGATTTGATACTTCATGTTAAACATAAATATATACTGATTTGATTACAGCAAAGACAACGTCGGCAGTGTTGACGACAAAATAGCCTCCAGTATTGACATTTAAAAATCGATAAATGTTTTTTTAAATTTTACATTTATATCTGCATTTATGTCAAAACCTAGACTTCCAAACATCAAGATGTCATTTATTAATATGCATTCGTGTCTAAATGACATATAAACATATTTTCCTATTCTATTTTGCCTAGAAACGCTTTCAACACGCTCGCGTCTCGCGTGAAAAATAGACGTCGGTTCTATTTCTAGCAGGCACGCGTCTAACGCAGGCAGTGTGTAAGCTCTAACCTGTTAACATGGGAGCCGAAATAAAAACGGACACGCTATGCGGCTGACACGCTCACGAGATGCTTGCAGTGTGTAATCGGCTTTAAGAGTGCACAGCCATGCCAGCGGCTCTGTGAGAAGATGCTGTTTGGATAATCTTTTATTGCTTCATTTCATGCTTACTTACTCCTCAGATAAATAAAACTGCATTCTATGCACTACCTGTAACATTTCCTGCATCATGGTCCCTTTCTCCAGTCCCTGCTGCTGCAGCCGGACCACCTCATCCTGCAGGCCCATCACTACAGCCTCCCACCTCTGGAGGACGCTCTCTGGGACTCTCTGGCTCAGGTACTGTAGGATACTAAAATGATGGCCCAGGAACTGGAAGAACTTCTGATTACAGAAAGGGTAATGTTAAAGATGATATTTTAGATTAGCACTCTAAACTGTATTTTCTCTGTATCCCACAGACGGACCGTATGACTGCTGAGCCGCTGCTGGAGCTGAGCTCTGCTGCCGAGCTCTGTGTCAGGCAGCTGTGCGAGGTATTCAGGGCTCAGAGCGAGCAGCTCCTCCAGGCTGTGGACCAGCCGCTCATACTGCTGCTGCAGCTCCACACTGTTGTTCAGCTCCTCAAAGCAGGAGCGAACAACACCCAGAGAACTGTCCAGTTCACCCTACACATAGAAGAGAAACACAATTTCAAGATTTAAAGGGATACTTCACCGATTTAGTATTCAGCTTTGTATCAGTAGAAACCCGGTAGTATTTCTGAATGACCGTGCGTCCCTCCCTCATGTCCCCCTGAGACAGGAGATATCTGCATTGGGGGGTCTGGAAAAAAATCTTCCGATGACGTAAAATGACGATTTTTGCGTCATCGGAAGATTTTTTGGCCAGAGCAAAAGACTACAACCAGTAGTAGGAGCTACTTCCGCATGTTTTCAACCCGCCCATCACCTGAAGCGAGGCGATCTCCGCCGGAAAAAAACGAAATGTCAGCCATCTTTAATCCTCGCTAAACAGGGCTCTGCTCTATCTTCTCAGCAGCAGACTTTTACAACAATTATGTGCATTCAAACTACCGCACGTGTACCACCGGGATACATCGGTACAGATCGGAGAATATGCAGGAAACGTTATTACAGACAGAATAATCGGCACACTACGAGAGCTTCGCCTGCACGGAGACCAGCACGGGGACCAGCGGTCTCGCTCGATGCCACGAGCCGGGTAGGGGACCTCCTCATCGGCTAGGTGGGAAGCTAACGCTAGCCGGCCACCTGTCCCATCAATCCTGCTTGCAAGTGTCTGTTCATTAAACAACAAACTGGACTACATCCAACTTCAACGATGCTCCCAACGCGAGTTCAGAGACTGTGTTTTTTGTTTTCGTGGAAACATGGCTAAACAACAGTGAACCGGACTGTCCAGCTACCAGGCCGACGATCCAAGCTAGAGATGCTCTGTATGAAGGTGGGCTGTGTTAACACGGACTGGTGCAGAAATGTGGTGATTTGTATCCAACTAACTGCTAACGGCTGGAGTTTGTGACTGTTACATGGCGACCATTCGACATTCCACGCTAATTCACGGCTGTGTTTATACTCTGTGTTTAGAGCCCACCAAGCCTAATGCTAGTATGCTTAGCTGAACTTTACAGAGCCTATATAATGTGTGTGTGCACTAAAGCTAGCCTGTTTCGTATGTCGTTTTTATATAATGTCGTTATTATATATTTTAAATGTGTAACAACACCACTTAAGCCACGATGAAACGTTGTTTCGTGTATATGGTTGAAATAACAATAAAACACATTGAGTTGAATGCCTCTGTCTGTCTGTCTGTCTGTCTGTCTGTCTGTCAAGTGGTAGGCGTGGCTTGGGAGTGGACTCAAAGCAGCGAAGCAAAGTGCATTCTGGGATTTGGTGTCTTTCATTCATATGAGTCAAAAACACATTTTCTGGCTTTTCTCGGCCTAGAAGAAAAATCCCTCCTGGCAACCTGCGAAGTCCGGGAAAGTTGAACCCAAAGCGCCACGGCGGCAAGGCAAATGTTAGAAAATATTGCAATGTGTAAGCTGCAAGGTCTGCAGTAAATTGAAAATGCAAACTTTCCATTTATATCCATCACATACATCCATTTAAAAGCATCAATGCATTTGTTTTCAGTGTAACAGGCGCCCATTTCCACCAATTAGTACAAGATTGTAGGCTTGCCCCAGGAGTGGCCCTAGTTCCTACCCTCCAAATTTCGCATTTTTTATTATTATAGCGCCCCCCTGCTGGCAGAAGCGTGTCCATTTTTGTGCCTGAGGTCCTTGCAGGTTTCTGGACCAGTCCTGAAAATTGCCCTGCCCCACCATAAACAGTTTAGGCTGCAGCAACACTTTTATCTCTGGAAAAATAATAATCTTAGCAATTACAATAGGGTTTCCAGCACCGCCAGTACTGGGACTCCCAGCCCCCTCAGGCTTGGACCCCAAAATATATTTGTGGCAACTGAATGATCACTTATTTGGGAGTAAGCTTCCCAAATGTCTTAGTGCTCACGCAAAGCACCTTCCTTAACTCCTGTCCCAGATGTGACGTAGATCAGTTAGCATACCTGCAGCTGTGAGGCCTGCTGGATGAGAGAGACAGGCAGGTTGTGTTGCTCCGCCTCCTCCAGTATGGAGTCCACCTCCTCCACTTGCTGCTGCAGAGACTCCTGCATCTGAACCACATCCTGGAAAATGAACATACGTACACTGGGACGAATAATAACCTTATGACAAACGGTCTAACTCAGGGGTCTTCAATGTTTTTTGGGCCAGGGACCCCTTAGCTGAAAGAGAGACCAAGTAGGGACCCCCTACTACATATATTGTATACAATTGAGTTGCATATTAAACTGGGCCGAATGGATGAAAATAAATGGATATTATTTATACATCATGTTTAATGTTAAACATACATGTGGAAAGCACAGTAAATTCTTAAGCTTAACTGTAGTGGCTACCTTACCTATAGTAAGCTTATCTTCAATGTGTACATTTTTTTTTCCACAAATAGGCCAAATTATCTTTGCTATTAATATGTGGGATTCATACTAATGTTTTTTGTAGGTTACAAAGGCTTGTAACCTACAACAACTTTGGTCAAATACTGCAGACTTCTGTGAAACAGTGTATAATTCTATCCTCTATGTATTGAGTGTCAAGAACGTAGGCTGAAACCAAAAACCATCTAGGGCTGCAAGTAATGATCATTTTCAATATAAATATGCTGATTATTTTCTTAAACTGTCCAAAAAAGGAAAAAAAATGTCCAGCACATTTTTCCATCTCAAATGTTTTTTTTTCTTTTTCTGACCAACAGTCAGATATTCAGTTGAATAAATTTAATTATATTTACTTCAATGATATGATATTCTCACATTTGAAAACTGGAACCAGAGAAGTGATTTTAAAAATAGTTGCAGATTCATTTTCAGTTAATCGGTTAATCGCTGCAGTCCTAAAATCATCAAACGTCAACAGCAGTTCACTCAAATCACTCAGATTATGAGTTGCTTGTAAAAGCGAAATGTCTTTTTGGAAACAGTACCTGTAGCTGGTTGTTAAGGTCCACGGTTCCATGGAATTCATTAATTATTTGATCAACTGTCGCCTGGTTAGAAGTGAAGGCTGCATGCAACTCATTCAGTTGTATCTGTTGGTTAAACACACAACACTGGTTCTTCACACTGGTGCACGCAAACAAAACCTTTTTTCCCCCTAAATAAACAGGAAAAAGTTTGGTCCATTTTAAGGAAGTTTACAATAACACTGGTAATTACAATATGTTACATATAATAATGTATAAGATTATTTTACTCTACAAATATTGATACAGCGACAAAAAAAACACTAACACACTAAAGATAAAAATGAGATGACGGTGGGAAATCTGTAGCAAGAAAAGTTAACCCTCTCCTTGATTTAATGTTGTTTATGGTGAAGGAGAACCAGGAAATGAGTAGGGGGGAAATGCAATGCTACCAAGCCACAGCCAGTGGTGGAATGTAAGTAAGTACATTTACTCAAGTACTGTCCAAATTTGATGTACTTGTACCTTACTTGAGTCTTTTCTTTTCATGCCACATAATGTACTTTTTACTCCACTACATTAATCTGACAGCTTTAGTTAATAGTTACTTTACAAATTAAGATGTTTGCACACAAAACACATGTAGTTTATACAATCTGATGTTATAGTATAAATTAAACTATCCAACACTTTACAGGCCTACAAGTCCAGCTGAAATGATTAGACCATTAAACACACAACTGTTTGGATCGTTTCCAGTTTCTAAAATGGGAGGATTTTTCTGCATTGAGGACTTTTACTTTTAATACTTTAAATACATTTTTCTAATAATACTTTACTAATACATACTTTTACAACATTTTCAATGCTGGACTTTTACCTGTAACAGAGTACTTTTACAGTGTGGTATTAGTACTTTTACTTAAGTAAAGGATCTGAATACTTCTTCCACTGCTGGCCACGGCCAGTAGCGACGTGTAGTGACATTTTTGAGAGGTGCATGTCAGGCTGCGGCGTAGGGCCGGTATCTCCACGGCGTCGATTTAACGCAGAAGCATAAATCTGCCTTTTGTGATGATATCTTACCTGTTGCTTTATGATATCATCCTGCAGGATTGTGATCTGCTCCTCTCTGCTGGTCAGTGCAGCCTGGACTACAGGAAGTATTCTACACAGATCATCCACACACCACTGACCACACGTTGAGCCCAGGATCCGGCTGACCTTTGACCCATGAGAGGCCAGCTCGCTGCCAAGCGTAGCCAACTCGGCTGACACACTCTGAAAAGGCAATCCAAGGAAAGTCCTGTTTAGAGTGAATTTGCATAATAATCAGTACAGCTGGTACAAAAGTGTGGTGAGTGTGTGGAGGATAGTTTATGGAAGCCCTGACAGCCAAGCGCGCACATTTTATTTATTGATTTATTTTTTTCATTTGTGAAAAAAAATAATTTGCAGGTTCATTATCTTTCATACGTAAAAATGGGTGGAAATATATTCATTTTTTCAGGCTATTTTTTCTACGTTTCTTTTCTCTCTGTGGAAACTGAGCTTGCAAAAAAAAAAAGAGAAGGTTTTACCCATTTTCACAGATGTAAAAAATTAAACCTTGGAAAAAATGAGCCTGCAAAAAATATGTCTTGCTTGCCTCTCAGGGCTTCCATAATAGTTTTGGTCATTCACACAGTCTGTATTATATTGTAAAAAAAAAAAAAAAAAAAGGTCAGTATGATTCATCCTCTGGAAACCATGAATCTCTGTCAAGTTGTTATATTTCAGTCTGGACCAATGTAGTGGCCCAACTGAGCCACCCTCTCATTTAAAAAGAGACTAACCCCAAAATAAGTGAATGCTGTTGAGTGTTTATTGTGGTGACTCCCACCTGCAGCTGCAGCAGCCTGCGCTGCGTGTCTTCTTCATGTGTCGTCCTAGCAGGCGAGTGCAGCACATTGTTGATGGAGGACAGAGACAGGGACGCGCCATACAACACTTGAAACAAACCCTCGCCCAGCATCTGACAGAAGCCGTCTGCAGGGGAGGCCTGGGGGCGGACAGGTTTTTTATTTCATTGTTTATTTATAAGGGACAATACCTATAACATTATCACAACCAGATGTGAAAAATGCAAGGTGTTTAGGACGTCTAGCCTCCGCCAAGTTGCAGTCCTTGTCCCTGGTCAGACTTTTACAAAAAACAACAACAAAACAAACAGTCTTTAAAATTCTCAGAAAATACAGAAAAAAAGAAGAAAAAAATGTACATAAAAATTGCGAAACCATTAATGCTCACATCTCTGTTGTTTAAGCCATAATTTGGCATTTGTGTTAAACACTTTTAGTTTCTTTTTGGGATTTAAGTTACGTGGATAAAGAATTCTGCTGACCAGGAGGATTAACCAAAATTTGTTCTGCACATTGGGACGCTACAGTTCTGGTTAGCTACTCCTCTTGCCGTGGTCCGGCCATTATTTCTTTGTGTAATGAGTTCAGACACGGCGCCTGGGGCCAACACTTAAAAATATGTTTAAAATAATGCAAAAAATTGTCAGAAATCAGTAAATTACTAACTGCATAATTTTGCAGTTAGTTTGCTGTTAGTCAGTATTTAACCAGTCAGAAGGAAATGTTGTTTATATAACAAATAGTGAAGAGTATATTGGTTTGGTATTACTATGGTTTGAATCAGTAAAGAAAAATCCTACAAGTACCTCAACATTTGTACTTAAGTACAGTACTTGAATAAATGTAGTTAGTTACATTACACCACTGTTGTAGATCTGTCTCTCTTGGCTTAAAACACATTGAAGAACCCTGATGTAGAGGCCCCTTAGATTTATCTCATGGCCCCTTGAGGGGCGCTGACGCACAGGTTGGGAACCTGTGGTCTCAACACGTCCCAACATACATATTCTGTGCTGATATTCTGTACCTGATCCTGAGGCTCTGTCGCTGTGAGTCCCAGCTCTCTCAGATGGCTGATGTGGGTTCGGAGCTCTTTCAGGGTTTGTGAGACAATCATGCGTCCTGCTGTTCCATCACTACGCCTCGTAGATGAGTCCATCACCTTCAGAGAGAGAGAGAGAGAGAGAGATAAGAAGTCGGGGACACACACACACGACTCTCATCAAGCCCTGCAGGAGTCCCCATAACACCAAAGAGACAACAAAGTGCCTTCTGCTCAAAGAAGGTGATAATCAAGCACGGCAAGGAAACCGATCTCTCCTTTCTCTTCTGTATTTGAAAAGTGATAATCAAGCACTTCAGCTCTCCCGAAGAAGATCCTACCTCGGCGGGGGAAAGCAGCCAGCTCTCCTCCAGTGCCAGCAGCCCACTGTGAAGGCCGTCCCACTTCTTCTGAGCAGAGTCCTCCTCCACATCAGACTCAGCAGGAGGCCCCCTGCACAGAGAGAAAAGGCTGGAAATTAACACTTCATCTTTCTCTCTTTCCTTCTTCCTTTCAGCGGCCTGATTGCTTGAAGTTTGAACCTGGTGTCCTTTTCTCTCTCCAAATCTGCAAATGAATCTCAAATCTAATCGCACTAATTGGACAATTAAAATCAAACAAACAATCTAAGAAAGTAGAAGATTTAGTAAAAGTCAATTTGATTTTAAAATTAAATTATTCTTAAATGTTAAATGTTACTTTCTAGCAGTACATAGTGATGCATATGCTCCGCGAAGATCTGCTTTACAAGCATAAATATAGGACAGTCTTCTATTTATATTTTTTACGCGAGAAGCTCTCGATCTACTGGTCAGTTTTCATTCCTACCCTCACCTATGGTCATGAAGGTTGGGTCATGACCGAAAGAACGAGATCCAGGGTACAAGCGGCCAAAATAGGTTTCCTCAGGAGGGTGGCTGGCATCTCCCTTAGAGATAGGGTGAGAAGCTCAGTCATCTGTGAGGAGCTCGGAGTAGAGCCGCTGCTCCTTCACGTCGAAAGGAGCCAGTTGAGGTGGTTCGGGCATCTGGTAAGGATGCCCCCTGGGCGCCTCCCTAGGGAGGTGTTCCAGGCACGTCCAGCTGGGAGGAGGCCTCGGGGAAGACCCAGGACTAGGTGGAGGGATTATATCTCCAACCTGGCCTGGGAACGCCTCGGGATCTCCCAGTCAGAGCTGGTTAATGTGGCTCGGGAAAGGGAAGTTTGGGCTCCTCTGCTGGAGCTGCTGCCCCCGCGACCCGACCCCGGATAAGCGGACGTCGATGGATGGATGGTGATCCATTTACACAGAAATGGATCATAAAGTGTCTATATTTCTTTTAAAGTAAACCATTACCAGTTTGGTTTTAAAAGTTTCTGTTTTTATTACTTGTTTTCCTCACCTGCGTCATTTAATAACAGCTGACAGTAAATTGACATTTCACAGCGCTGTGCCGGCTCCGTAAACTGAAAAAACAACAACAATCTCAAAGCAAAAGCTCGCCGTCTCACCTGTGACTCGATCCTACGACGTGTGTGCACAGCAGGTGTAGCCAGTTAAAAGATAAATCCCGCGGCACATCCGCTCCACGAACAGTCTGCATACGTTCAATTTATCCAAAGCATAGAGGATTTTGCTGCACCTCTATCCAACAAATCTGAATCTGAAACCCCACAACAATAAATATATATATTTTCCTATACTACAGGCAAAAAGGACTATAGCTCTCATCTGGAAGGAAATGGAGGCAGCTACAACTGGTGCTTGGATCACGAGTATGGTGCAATGTATGTCCATGGAGTGACTGAAATACATTGAGAGGGAAATTGGGGGTGTATGAGAAAATCAGGAGGCCATTTCACCGATTTGTAAAAGAAGAAGACATAGGGGAGATGCTACTATGATACTGTCATATCATTTGCTTTTTTTTTTTTTGATTGTTGTAGTATAGCAGAGATTGAGAGAGGAATTTAATTGTGGATTTGGGATGGAGGGGGGTTGTGGAAAATTGTAACTGCAATGATAAATTAATAAAAACATTGTAAAAAAAAATAAAAGAAGAAAAAAAGAAGAGTGACATAAACTAAAATGTAATGTATATTTAGAATATATATATAAACTATATTTTAGTGTGATGGTACAGGGTGTTTTACCACTGCGACAGCTGGCTGTGGAGTGGAGCTCTGCTGCCCTGCCGGGCGATGGCCTGGGTCAGTCCTCTCTGTTTAGTCAGCTGCTGCTCCAACTCCTGAAACACAAACAGCAGCAGCAAGGTGTACAGTCACATATACACAGCATCTGCACAGAGCAACATTTCAATTCAATTTTATTTATAGTATAAAATCATAACAATAGTTACATTATCTCAAGACACATTACAGATAGAGTAGGTCTAGACCACACTCCTACCTCACTAGAATTTACAAAGACCCAACAATTCCAGTAATTCCCCCAAGAGCAAGCATTTAGTGCGAGCGACAGTGGCGAGGAAAAACTTCCTTTTAGGGAGAAACCTCGGGTGGTGAGGAAAACCTCCTTTTAGAGAGAAACCTCGGACAGACCCAGGCTCTTGGTAGACGGTGTCTGACGGTGCCGGTTGAGGGTGTGATGAACTATGGCAATAATAGTCACAATAAAGATAATGGAACTACGTCTAGAAATAGTAGTTGTAGTAGTTCATGGTGTAGCAGGGCACTGCAGGGCGTTACAGGGTGTAGCTGGACATAGCAGAGCGTAGTAGGGCACTGCAGAGCGTAGCAGGGTGTAGCAGGGCATAGCAGGGAGCAGGACCACGACAGCCTCAACCATGATTTAGGTGCCACCCTAATCTAAGGAAAACTTCTGGGCGAAAAAAACATAAGGACTCCAGGGAATAAGCTCCCCAGAGCTAGGTTAGTAACAAACATTTCTGGGACATGGATGCACACAGATGGAAAGAGAGAGGAGAAAGGAGCTCAGTGTGTCAAAGGAAGGAAGCCCCTCGGCAGTCTAAAACTATAACTAATTAAGAGCTGGTGCAAGGCAAACCTGAGCCAGTTCTATAAGGGTTGATAGATGAATCTGATGACTATGAAAAGAAGCAGAGAAGAGAAGGGGTGCTGTGTCTGTAGTTATACACCCTCCCCCGCCGGTCTAGGCGAACTCCTCACTCCCTAACTATAAGCTTTATCAAAGAGGAGAGTTTACTCTTAAATGTGGTGACGGTGTCTGCCCCCCGAACACAGACTGGGAGCTGGTTCCACAGGAGAGGAGCCTGATAGCTAAAGGCTCTGGCTCCCATTCGATTTCAATTCAATTCAATTTATAAATCATAAACAGGAGTTATCTCAGGACACTTTACAGATAGAGTAGGTCTAGACCCCACTCTATAATTTACAAAGACCAAACAATTCTAGTAATCCCCCCAAGAGCAAGCATTCAGTGCAACAGTGGCAAGGAAAAACTCCCTTTTAGGAAGAAACCTCGCACCGACCCAGGCTCTTAGTAGGCGGTGTCTGACGGTGCCGGTTGGGGGTTTAATGAACAGTGGCAATAACAGTCACAGTAAAGATAACGAAACAGTGACTAGAAATAGTGGTTGCAGTAGCGTAGCAGGGAGGAGCACGGCACAGCAGGGAACCGCAGCAGAACCACGGCAACAGCCGAAACCATGACCCTGGTGCCACCACAATCCTGGGTGAAAAGAAACATAAAGACTCCGGAAAGCAAGCTCACGAGAGCTAGGTTAGTAACAAGCATTTCTGGGACATTGATGCACACAAATGGGAAGAGAGAGAAGCTCTGTGTGTCAAAGGAAGTCCCCCGGCAGTCTAAAACTAAAACAGTATAACTAATGCTACTTTTAGAGACTCAAGGAACCACAAGTAACCCGGCATTCTGGGAGCGCAGTGCTCTAGTGGGACAATGTACTACGAGCTCTTCAAGATATGATGGTGCTTGACCATTTAGAGCTTTGTAGGTCAGGAGAAGAATTTTAAATTTAATCCTGGATTTTACAGGAAGCCAATACAGAGAAGCCAAAAGAAATATGATCTCTTTTCTTAGTTCTTGTCGGAACATGCGCTGCAGCATTCTGGATCAGCTGGAGAGTCTTAAGGGACTTATTTGAGCAACCTGATAGTAAGGAATTACAGTAGTCCAGCCTGGAAGTAACAAATGCATGGACTACATTTTCAGCATCATTTTGAGACAGGATGTTCCTTATTTTGGCAATGTTACGAAGGTGAAAAAAGGCTGTTCTCGAGGTTTGTTTTAAGTGGGCGTTAAAGGATATATCCTGATGGAAAATAACTCCTAGATTTCTGACAGTAGTGCTGGAGGCCAGGGCAATACCATCCAGAGTAACTATATCTTTAGATAATGAGGTTCGGAGGTGTTTAGGGCCCAGCACAATCACCTCAGTTTTGTCTGAGTAACTCAGAAAAGTGTAGGTCATCCATGAGTTTATATCTTTAATGTATGCTATAAGTTTAACTAACTGACTGGTTTCATCTGGCTTGATTGATAGGTATAATTGGGTGTCATCCGCATAACAGTGAAAGTTAATTGAGTGTTTCCTAAAAATATTGCCTAGAGGAAGCATATACTGTATAAGGAGAATAGAATTGGTCCAAGCACTGAGCCTTGTGGAACGCCATGGCTTACTTTAGTGTGCCTAGAGGATTTATCGTTAACATTAACAAATTGAGATCTATCAGAGAAATAGGACTTAAACCAGCTTAGTGTGATTCCTTTAATGCCAACAAAATGTACTAGTCTCTGTAAATGTAGTCTCTGGATGGTATGGTCAATAGTTTTGAATGCAGCACTAAGATCTAGTAAGACAAGTACGGAGACAAGTCCTTTGTCTGAAGCAGTTAGAACAGGGGTCTTCAACGTTTTTTAGGCCAAGGACCCCTTAACTGATAGAGAGCTGGAGCAGGGACCCCCTACTACAGATACTGTATAAAATGAAGTTTTATATTAAACTGGGCCAACAATTACGTGTAGGGTGGCCTAAAGCACTTTTTTTGCATTGAATACTAAGCTTTTAAAATAGCATTATAATTGTTGGCATGATTTTATAAATCAATTATTTAATTTTACCATACATGTGGCACAGTGAATCTTTAGGATT
This sequence comes from Gymnocephalus cernua, assembly GCA_023631565.1. NCBI lineage: Eukaryota > Metazoa > Chordata > Actinopteri > Perciformes > Percidae > Gymnocephalus > Gymnocephalus cernua. Next base: position 24,221,989 of record CM042444.1, read on the forward strand.
AACTGTATCTGTGGATGGCTACCTATAGGCCAGTAAGCCTATCATCAGTGGGGATTTATATTTGATAATAATAGGTTGGCTTCATGTTAAGATAGTAATGAATGCCTGCATTGCATTGTGGGATATCGGCTTTGAATCCGCTCAGCTCGTATCATAGTGTTCTGTTTTACAGCATAATGTAATATTTCACCGGTAATAAGACCGAAATAATATTATTAAATTAATTAATACCATGATAAAATCTAAATAAATGTTGGTAGATGTAGCATTATAGTTTTAAAAATATCAATAAACAACAAAGTAATCCATCTTCCGTGGCCGAAATAGACCGAAATATTAACATTAAAAGAAATACATATAAACCATGACAAGATCTTGTGAATAAATGTTGATTAAAACAGCTGTTTTGATGTTGGGAGTCCGGCAGGATCAGCACAGGAGCAGTAGAAAAACTCTCCTTCAGGCGAGCAAATGATTGTTCTGCAGAGGAAGACCACTGGAATGGCACCTTAACAGATGTGAGGTCATGAAGTGGGGCAGCAACAGTACTGAAGTTCCTAATAAACTTGCGGTAGAAGTTGGCAAAACCGAGAAACTGCTGCACCTGCTTGCGGATGGCAGGAGTGGGCCACTCAACAACTGCCTTAACCTTCTCTAAGTCCAGACGAAACTCCCCCTCCGAAACCACAAAACCCAGGAAGGACACCGTGGAAATGTGAAACTCACATTTTTCAGCCTTGACATGAGCTGATTGTCCATCAATCGTTGTAGCACCTGCTGCACATGCTGAATGTGAGACTGCAGGTCAGGAGAGAAGATCAAAATGTCGTCCAAGTAGACAAACACGAAAATGTTCAACATGTCTCTCAGAATGTCATTAACTAGTGCCTGGAAAACAGCGTGGGCATTGGTGAGTCCAAATGGCATTGCGAGATACTCATAATAGCCAGTAGGAGTGTTGAAAGCACTCTTCCACTCATTTCCACTTCTAATTCTCACCAAGTGATAGGCCTAGGTGTTGCGGAGATCAAGTTTAGTGAACACTTTAGCTCCCTACAACAGTTCAAACCCCGTAGAAATCAGGGGCAACGGGTAGCAATTATTTACGGTAATGTCATTACAGGGGCGCAGGGATTTGTCCTTCTTAGCCACAAAGGAAAACCCGGCTCCAGCCGGAGACGAGGAAGGACAAATGATTCCCGCCGTCAGTGAAGCACCCATATAATGATTCATGGACGCCATCTCAGGAGGTGACAGAGAAAACAGACGCCCCTTAGGAGGAGAAGTACCTGGGAGGAGATCAATGGCGCAGTCATAAGGTCTGTGGGGAGGTAATGCAGTGGCCTTAGTCTTATTAAACACCTCCTTTAAGTCCAAATAGCATTCAGGAACACCAGAGAGATCAGGTTAATCCAATGCTGGACTCCCCTGACAGACAGCGTTGCTACCACCAACCCCAATGCGAGTGGGCAAACAAGTCTGTTCACAGTTCTCACCCCAACCCACGATCTTGCCCGAGGGCAAGTCTATGTGGGGATTGTGCCGAGTGAGCCATGGAAACCCGCGAACCACCGGGTGCGGAACAAAAGTTCTTTGGCGAGACTGATGTCCATAAGGCTAGTGTCTGCGCCAGAATCCACCAGCACCAACCGGATCAGAGAAACAAAACCTCCACCTTGGGACAAGAGGGACAGACAGGAACATCTGTACGGCTCACCAGCGCCCTCTGGATTACTGATGAGCCTCTCCTTTTACTGGGCAAGAAGCGATGAAGTGCCCCAGCTGGGCGCAGTAGATGCAGCGACGCTCCCTCATGTGGCGAAGACGCTCCTCTTGGGAAAGGCAAGCTCTGCCTAGCTGCATCGGCTCCTCCGCTGCCCGTGTCTTGGAGAAAGCAGTCACAGATCCATGAAGAACCGGTGTAGCAGATTGAGTACGCAAAAACTCTATGGATGACAATGGCTCCCTCCGCTGACCACCGGAAGAACTGCTACACTGCCGTTTCTCTCTCTCTCTCGATCCAGCAGGCGTTTGTCAATCTTGATGGTGAGCGCTACCAGCGCTTCCAGATCAGTAGGTAAATCAGATGGGACCAAATGATCCTTTACCATAGCCAAAAGCCCGTGAAGAAAGGCATCAGACACCGCAGATGAATTCCAGCCACTGTCAGCTGCCAGAGTACGAAATTCAATAGCATAGACGTCTTTTCTCTTGCCGTAATCCCACTAATGCTCGAGCAGCCTCTCTCCCAGGAGTAAAGTTCTGAAAAATCTGCGTGAAAGTCTGAGTAAGACACAGGTAAGAGTCACATACCGCGGATCTCCGGCTCCACTCAGCAGCAGCCCACAATTCCTCTCTTCCAGTGAGATGTGAGATGATAAAAGCCACCTTGGCTCTATCAGTGGGATATGCAACAGCTTGCAACTCGAAATGCAACTCACACTGTGTCAGGAATGCCCTGCAGTCTCCAGACTCTTCTGAAAACTTCTCCGGTCGAGCGAGATGTGGAAATGGCGAAGAGAAAGCCCTCGTCCCCGCAGAATCTCCTCCCGGGCACATGGAAGTAGAGACAGCCACGGGGGTGCTCCCAGCAACAGTATCGGCAGATGAATCTCTCACAGCTAGCCGTTGAACATGGGCAACGAGCTGGTTAATCTGCTCACTAACTCCGACCACCTGGTTTTCCTGACCACTTGCCATAGCCATAAGCTCATTCTGAAAAATGGCAAGTTGTTCCTCTTGCTGGTGCAAACGGTGACCCTGGGCATGCAGAGCTGTCCTCACAGCCTCAGAGTCGGCTGAGTCCATCGTGGCCAGATTGTACTGTCAGGGTACAACAGGCGGACTCAAATGCACGACTCAGGACTCAAGATAAACAAGTAAGTTCAGTTTATTGTTCAAGGAACAATCAGGCAACAGTACAAAATCGGCAGGCAAAATTGTTGTCAGGAAACAGGCAAAAAGGTCTAGAAAACACTGGGAAATACAAACTAGAAAAACGCTGGAGAGTGAGTTACGCAAGGTTCGTCAACAATCTGGCAACAGGTAGGCTAAGTGAATATGGTGAGTAGGGGAACAGGTGATGATGATAACACACAGCTGAGACACATAAGGGGCGGGAGGGTAATCACACAGGCGGGAAAGTAGACAAAGATGGAAAGACAAGTGGACTGGAATAAAAGCAAAAAAATTATTTCAAAATAAAACAGGAAGTCCAGAAAATAAACAAAACACAAAATAAGAGCGGGGCTGAACATGACTGTATCAGTGTCTTTGTGCCCCAACCGGCAGCAGCAGATAGCCGCCCACCAAGAGTCAGGGTCCGTCCGAGGTTTCTGCCTGTAAAAAGAACATTTTTCCTCGCCACTGTCGCACCAAATGCTCACTCTTGGGAGGGGAATTGTTGGGTCTTTGTAAATTATAGAGTATGGTCTGGACCTACTCTATATGTAAAGTGTCCTGAGATAACTCGTTATGAAAAAAATGAATTGAATTGATAATGGTCAAATTTAAAGATATGGCAGTGATTGATACTGATGTCAGTATTAGCAATCCTTTAAAATGTCACAGTCAAACAGTCAAACCCTTGAGCGAAGCAATCGGTAGAGTCCTGTACCTTCTGCTGCTGCAGGCTGCTTTGTCGGAGCAGTTTGTTTCTCTGTGAGGAGAAGATCTCCTGAACACTGCTGCTGCGCTGCAGATGAGACTGCAAGGGGCGCTCTGGCTGAGCTACCGACTTCTGAGGAGAGATAGATGAAGGAGAGACACAGAGAGGAAAAAACAAGAAGAAGAAAGTTAAAAGATACTTGTCATCAGTTTAAAAAATATCTGATCATGTTTGTCTTATTTCTCCACCAGAGTTGAGGACTTAAAGGGATACACCACTGTTTGTTGAAATAGGGCTTATCACGGTCTCCCCTACCTGTAGATAGGTGGGCCAACGCATTTTTTGTGCATGCATTGTCTCAGTCCGCCGGAGCCACTGCTAGCTTAGCGTAGTGAATGGAATCGTTGCCGTTAGCATGTCGCGAGTAAAAGTGAGCCAACAACAACAAAACAACCTAATTACTTCTTGTGGCCTGCGTATTCACAACAAGTACAAATAGCAACGAAGCGCAGAGATCACGCAGCCGTTACGGTCGAGACTCTGACCCAAAACACAGAATCACATACAGACACAGTGGGCGAAGCACGAGGAAATACAGGAAAGTACTGACTTGAACAAACAAGGTAGCTATCACACTGGGAGACAAGTTACCACATTGGTAGCTGTAAGGATCTGGCACCGAAGATGAGTTCCGCCCGGGTCTAAATACTGCAGCAGTCCTTAGTTGAATCAACCAGCTACATCTGTGCAGGCAGGTAGATCGCCTGGCCACGCCCCTTGACCTACTTTCAGGACGAGCCAGCAACACACACAGGACGTAGAGAATAGCTGAGAGAACAGCAGCACCTGAAACCCCCCTTTCGTCAACATACCGGCGTGAATATAGCTGGCTATTTTTCCTACAGTAGACAGTGAATGGTGATGAACATGGCGGATTTTGTGAGAGACGAAGTGGATGACTTCTCAGACAGTCAAGACCCAGAAGCATACCTCTACACACCAGAGTTTTCAGAAGAGGAGCTGCGTGCTTTGGGAATAGAACGAGAGGAGAAGGAGGTAGCGATCACTCAACAGCCTGAGGACGTGAGGATGAAAGCCAACACGATCTGGAGTGTGCGGGAATATGCCGACTGAAATAGTGTCTGTGAGGTGGAGAGTGGGACAACGTACCGCCGGACAAGATGAGCGTGCTGCCCACAGTTGTGTCGCAGTTACCGAGGATTTCTCAGCGTTGATCCATCCTGCAGTCCTCAACTTTTTTTCCGGTGTGATAAAGTCCACTGGGAAAAATGCCGAATGGACCCAATAAACAGCTGTCCACAGAGTAAGTGATTACTGTAAACATGACGCATGGTTATTTTACGGAATAGATCAACCCATATTAGACCTGTACTCACGCAGAGTTGCTGCATGATTTCTCTGCGCCAATGTAGCAGTGCTTCTGCTGTAGGCTACTTCCACCAAATATAGTCCCAAATCATTTTGCATTGCTATTTGTACTTGTTGTGAATACGCAGGCCACAAGAAGTAATTAGGTTATTTTTGTTGTTGTCGTTGACTCACTTTTATTCGTGACATGCTAACGGCAACAAAGGATTCCATTCACTATGCTAAACTAAGCTAGCAGCAGCTCCGCTGGACTGCATGCACTGAGACAAAAAATGTGTTTGCCCACCTATCTACATCTAGAGGTAGGGGTGTGACGATTCTCCAAATCCTCGATTTGATTACATTTTCAATTCTAAGGTCACGATTCGATTCAATTCTTGATTTTTACTTCATTTTTTTAAAGCACAGGTTGCTATCGCCATTTTTAGACTAGACTTGTATGTAATATAATAGCTGACCTTTGTTCACAATGTACCACATTACAACATAATGTAACAATAACATAGCTTCAGTCAATTGGAAACCGACAATCCTGAGGGCAGACGCTTCGCACCACACGGAGTTTGGTGTTAAAGCCCCCAACGTCGTCTTCCAGGCAGTGCTGCCTGGAAGGCACTAGGATTAGGCAATGATTATGGTTGAAGACAACGGTCGCTGTGCTGCCTTGAAGGCTAAATTGGGGGTTTAAAACACCATCGAGCCAGCACAACAGAGACCAATAGCAAGGCGACTCGGGCAGTCCGCTAACTTGTTGCTCTCTAATATAACCAATATAAGCTGATCTGTTTAGGCGGTGAAACGTGCATGCAGGCTGAAATTCAACCGTGCAGTTTTGTTGGGATAAAGCTATAAGCAGAAGGAATATCCGCTAACTTCTAGGCTAATGCGCAATGGTAAACACACAGAATATGGTACTCGCACATGAGCTTGCAAACTGTGGCTTTTTTGATGACAACGCGAACGTCAACATAAAATCCAAAATACTTCCACACTTTCACACACTTTTAAAGAGGAAGGGGCTCAAGTTCTGTCAATGTGTCTCCAGCATCTGCAGTTGCTATGTTATCTTTTGACTTGCTCTAGCTAAGTTAGAGGATGTTGACTGACTCCACTTCAACACGTGTGTTTTTTTCTGCTTGACAAGCCGACCGGACTTGACATGGGGGCGTGGCAGTATGATGATCGTGACACCCTTATCTAGAGGAGACCGTGATATGCCCTATTTCAACAAACGGTGGCGTATTCCTTTAAGTTAAAGTTCAATATTCACTGTGTAACAGATAAAACATGTAATGGAGCATTATAACATGAGACACCATCAAAACTGCTCTATATTCTTATGCACGGATGAGAACATAGATATGAATCGCCAGCAATAAGTGTTTTCCTTTTAAAGGGGTGGTTCAGAATTTTGGACATAGGATCTCATTTCCAAGTTAGCCAGTGTGTTATTTATCAGTGGAGACAGTTTTCAACCCTTTTAATCCAGTCCTTCCAGTTTCAGAGTTCGCTAGTGCTAGGCTAGCACAAGTCAACAGTAACTGCTAGCCTGCCATTAAAAGCAGTCTTACACACTCCACAGTACACCCGAGGCAAATAAATTATAACACCAGATCAATCAATGTAAATGTCGATTGATAGAGTAATGTTAGAATTAAAACTACCCTTGCATCGCATTGCGATAGTTATATTTTGTTCCCTGTAGTTGGTAGCATAGGCTACAGCATCCGCGGAGTGATATTACCTAGGCTACCGAGAAAGCCGGTTTACATGACAACCACGCAAGATAATTTACCTGCCGCTGTGAGCTCCAACTAATTCCACTCTGCCAGGCTATAACTCACATAGCGTTACCGGTCCATGAAAGCACAAAGGCTATCAATTTGCATGTTAACTGTCTGAGTTTACATGACTTTTCTGTCAGCAATTACCTAAAGTTAGCGGTTAGCCCAGCCATGTATCTACCAAGAGTGTGGCTATACCGTTAGCTAACGTTGTCACTCTCCACAATGCATTGAACAGTAACGTTATCTCCACTAACGTTGTCAGTCTCAATTTATCAGTAGCAGCTACGCTAACGTTATGAAAGGGGCTAGCTTTATTAGCTAGAGTAGCCTACCAAAAGGTATTACCTGTTCATCAGTAGCTAGCTGTTGGTGCATCTGGAAAGACGGATGGAACCGCATTCGTTGTCAGTGACTTGTGGTCCTTTAGTTTGCAGGGTTTTTCAAAGTTGTCTTGTCTAAAATGATCACTACACATTCGCCACTTGAGTAGAGTCTCTGCCAGTGTCCAAGCCAGCAGCAAGAAGCCACAGCTGGTTCCTTTGTGGATCTCGCAATGGAAATTTGTGGAAACTTTGTGGTGCCCATCCGTTTGATTTATGTTTACAATTTCTAAATGCACACTGAATCACCATGTTGCCTAGTCCTTAGTTTCCAATCCAATGCTTCAATTCCAATGTACTAGGCTACTACTAGCACCTACTAGCTGCTAGCTGGTGCTAGGCTACTGCCTAGCACCAGCAAACTCTGAAACTGGAAAGACTGGATGAAAAGTGATAAAAACTGTCTCCACTGATAAATAAAACACTGGCTAACTTGGAAATGAGGTCCCATGTCCAAAATTCGGAACCGTGAACAGTCAAACACAGAAGATTTATCACAAAAGCTAAAGTTATAATAATAATATAAGTCTGATATGCCTCAGTTCAATAGCAGCATCTACTGTACATATTGCTCCTTCTACGATCATGTTAAATAAAGTAATAACAAATAAATGAAAAATCCCCTGAAAATAGGACATTTCTGTAAGCAATCTAATATGAAACATTATTCCAGCATTTACCTTATGAAAAAATAGTCAATATATTAATAAAAAGAGGAATATAATGTTAAACCAAATGTTACACCAAACATTCAACTAAATATTGCACATTCGATTAATTGTGGTCTTCACGATTAGATTCAAATCGATTCATCGTTCATTCCTACTACTGATGGACCTGACTTGACATGAGAAACCATTCAACTGTCAAGTTGCGACGTGGTTAAACCTGGAAAAAAACACCCCAAATTAAATGGAAGTCATTTTTAATTTTACCTGCGAGGAATATTGTATTGCTTCCACACAAAGTACTATACATTCATGCATCCAAGTAATTTCTTGGGCAATTTGGTTGAAAGAAACACATGTTTCTGATATAAAAACATGTCAAATTGGACCCATGGACAACACAAGGGTAAAGACAGCGACAGGCAGGCCTCGTTCTCATGTAAAAACACTAAAAACAGCAGAGGTTCAGCACTCATCATTTTTCATTTTGCTTAAGAATGTTTTTGACTTGACTTGCCTCAAAAGACTCTGCTTAGCACCTGCAGGTAAAAAAACTAAACACACCTGCTTCCATGCTGAGTGGGAAAGCACTAATGGGGTATGCGTGAGCCTCTAATGGTTAATATGCAAACGTGTTAATTAACAGGGGGTGACCAACGATCGCAATGGTCGCTCAGGACTAGAGCTTCTCACCCACCTCCGTATTTTGAAAAACTAGGTTTATTTCTTTTTCTTCGACGTCAGTCGTTTCATTTGTTACCACAGTGATTCAGTAAAATGCCTGCAGGAGCGAAAAAGCAGGTCTCGTTGCCGTTTACCTGGACACAGAAACCTGCCAAACATGGCTACTGATGCTAGCGTGGACCTGAACATGGAAACTCAAACTTGCCGAGAACCCAGACACCCGTTTGATTACATAGACTCATGTAACAAACATTAAACTTAACATAGCTAGCTAACTACCGAGATAACATGACGTGTATTTGTATGTGATGTCCATCGGTAATGTAGCCTATGCATTTTTATGTACACAATCATCTAAAATGCACGAGAAATAAAGGTTTCTGGAATCGGATAACTCAAACTTGCCGAGAACCTAGATACCCGTTTGATTACATAGACTCATGCATTAGGCACGGTTACGGTCTCGTTTAGTAGCGTGGTGCGCGGTCTCCTCGTGACAGCCTGCAATATTAATTTCTTTAACATTTAACAACTACCAAGATAACATGACGTGTTGCCATGAACACAATCATCTAAAATGCACGAGAAATAAAGGTTTCTGGGATCGGTTGATAACTCAAACTTGCAGCGAACCTAGACACCCGTTTGATTACAGAGACTCGAGCGGTTTCACGGTTACATTCGGTCTTGTTCAGTAGCCTGTTGCGCGGTCTGCTCGTGACAGCCTGCAACATTCACTTCTAACATTTAACTTAACATAACTACCAAGATAACATGACGTGTATTTGTATGTGATGTACTTCCCCATCGATAATGTGTGAATTGCCGAACACAATTATCTAAGATGCACCAGAAACAAGGCTTGGTTAACTCAAAGTTGCCGAGACCCAAGCACCGCTTGATTACATTAGACTCGGATTCGGTCTCGTTCAGTAGCCTGGTGTGCGGTCTCCAATCTACAACTCTTCAACAACTCTTTTGGTCCAATGAATTGTGCTGCTCGAGGTAGCCCATTTCCTGATTGATTCTACCACCACTCCAGTGGAGGCGCTAATGAGGTAAAAAAACAACAGGAGTGAGTCGGCAGGTTGACGTATGGCACTTGATTCTCTCACAGTGACACGAATCGGGTTAAAGGAGAATTCCGGTCGATTTCTCCTTTAATAACCGGCTCTTCGGTCAGTTCGTCAACACTAATTGATACCTCGCTGCAACACATCAGGACAGAGCTTGAGAGGCAGGGAGCTACAGTATGTGATCTGGTGCAACGACTGGACAAGATACAGGGATATATATAGGCAGATGAGAAACATGGTGAATGCCTGTGTTGATGACCAGAAGAAATTTGAGTATAAGCTAGCCGAAATGGATGACAGATCCCGAAGCAACAATGTGCGCATCATTGGACTAAAAGAGGGCAGCGAAAAAGATGACCCAGTTGGGTTCCTGCAAAATCAGTTACTGGTGTGGATCCCCTCCTTACAGAACAGGGCTATCATTGAAATTGACAAAGCACACAGAATCTATGGCAAGGGTACAATGACACATACTCTGATTTTCAGGTGTTTGAGATATCAGGACCGCCAAGCAATCCTTCAGGGGGTGAGACAAGTACAGCAGAAAGGACTGATTCGTGATTCCAAAGCAACGCTACGCTTTAAGCCTGACAACAGCGCATTCACTGTCCAGCAGCACCAAGAATTTATAGGAGCACAGCATAAGTTACATGCTAAAGGCGTCCCAAACTTCCTTATTTATCAGGCCACCCTGAGAGTGACCCATGGAGGGAGAGTGCTCACCTTCACTACAGCCAAGAATGTGGAAGTTTTCTGTCGGGAGCTGGATATGGAGGATGACGCAACATCCACATGAGCCGCTCCTAGGCTGGACCGGGTGCCAACATCGGAGTCAGAGGATGGCGGGGGACTTCTCGACGAGTGCTGAAGCCGGTGGCGGAGCCGGGGCTAGCCGACCCAGCGGCTATGGACTAGTGGTATCTGGAGTACTGTACCAAGTTTGACTCAAGGGCGCTGTTTGTAAGTTTTTTGTGTCCCCCTGAGACGGGAGATCTTTGTATTGTGGGTCTGGAAAAAAATCTTCCGATGACGGAAAACAACAATTTTTGTGTCATCGGAAGATTTTTTGCCCAGAGGCAATGGACTATAGCCAGTATTAAGAGCTACTTCCGCATGTTTTCAACCCGCCCATAGGGGGTTGGATTGTTGTTTTTACCCGAATCTTGCCGAAGCAAAATGAGTGTCAGCCATCTTGAAGCTTCACTAAACAGGCTCCGTCTTTTCAGCAGAAAACTTTTACAACAATTATGTGCATTCAAACTACCGCACATGTGTACTACCGGGATACACTGGTACAGATCGGAGGATATGCAGGACACTTTATTACAGATGGAATACACAACACACTACGCAAGCTTCATCTGCTACGGAGACCAGCACCTCAGCCAGTGGTGTCGTCCGATGCCGCTAGCCGGGTTAGGGGACATCCTCAGCGGTGAAACGCGGAACGAGGGCAGGAGTATGAGCTAGGTGGAAAGCTAACGCTAGCCGGCCACCTGTTCCATCAATCCTGCTTGCAAGTGTCTGCTCAGTAGACAACAAACTGGACTACATCCAACTTCAACAAAATTCCCAACGTGAGTTCAGAGACTGTTGTGTTTTTGTTGTTGTGGAAACTTGGGTGAACAACAGTGTACCGGACTATCCAGCTACCAGGCCTGCTGCTCTGTCGCCAGGTAAGACTAGTGGAGGTGGGCTGTGTTAACACGGACTGGTGCAGAAATGAGCTGCTTGCATCCAATTAATTGCTAACTGCTGGTAGAGTTTGTGACTGTTAAATGCCGACCATTCTACATTCCACACAAATTTACGGCTGTGTTTATACTCAGTGTTTACAGCCCCCCAAGCGCTAATGCTAGTATACGTTAGCTGAACTTTACGGGGCCTATAATGTGTGTGCACTACATGTAGCCTGTTTCGTATGTCATTTTATATAATGTCGTTTTTATATATTTTAAATGTGTAACACCACTTGAGCCACGGTGAAATGTTGTTTCATGTATATGGTTGAAATGACAATAAAACACTTGAGTTGAGTAATGCCTCACTGTTTGTCTGTCTGTCTGTAAACGGTAGGTGTGGCTTGGGAGTGGACCCTAAAGCAGCAAAGCAAGTGCATTCTGGGATTTGGTGTCTTTCATCCACATGAGCCAAAAACACATTTTCTGGCTTTTCTCAGCCTAGAAGCCATCTATAACATTTCTACTACATAAGTGACCCAATGTAAAGATATATTCATCTTTCCAACAGTGAAATATCGCTTTAATAGCTGGTTGAAACCTAGTATGTAAGTTTTGGAACCAAGCTTTAAAGGAACATTTAATTAGACTAAAAAAACATAATGAATGCAGACTATTCAGTTTATAATCTATGTTTATTACTCCTATTAGGCTGGTGTGTTTTTCGCATAGCCTATTTCAGAACTTAATAGCTGGTTGAGAACTAGTTCTAAGGTTTTTGTAACATTGTTCATGTTTAACATAAGAGTTCACTGGACCTGTTTCAATTAACCTGTGATTTTAGACAGGAGGGGCAGTTTTGAGCTGGAGTTTTGTGCAAGCTGCATTTGATGTGGCCACGTATCTCACAGATAGGGGAGAGGGTCTGCGGTCTTAGAGGGTTAGGGGATTTATTAAATTTGTTTATGTTTTTACCACACTTTGCTTAGATCTAAATATATATGTGTACATTTTGAAGATGGCTGAGCTTTCAATCCTTTCAGTTAACATTAGTTAACATTAGTCCCCTGCTAAACAGGCCGATCAAACGAGCTAAATTCCTGGACTATTTAAGAAGGAAGAACATAGATGTGGCGCTTATACAAGAGTCACATTTACGTAAAAGAGATGTAAATAGCCTACAAAATAAATATTACAAGATTGCTGCTTCATCCAGTGACGACACCAAAATCAATTGTGTTACTGTCGCGGAAATGCGCACTCACCGTAGATAAAAGTAGTAAAGATCTATTAGGCAGGATATCTTATATATGCACCACAATGAGTAGGAAAATAGCCTTTGTTTCGGTATATGCACTGTCTACATATGATGTAAGCTTTTTCCCACGTCTAACCAATTAATTGCTCTTTCTCAATGAATATTCACTAATTATAGGGGGGGGGAGGGGGCATGAATGCAGTGCAAGATTTAAAGGTCCCATGACATGGTGTTCTTTGGATGGTTTTATATAGACCTCAGTGGTCCCCTAATACTATATCTGAAGTCTCTTTCCCAAAATTTAGCCTTGGTGCAGAATTACAGCCACTAGAGCCAGTCCTACAATGAGCTTTACTCAGAACGTGCCATTTCTGTGTCTGTAGCTATTGAGGAGGAGAGGAGGGGGGGGGGGCAAGGTGGAGGGTGGGGGTGTGGCCTTGACCAACTGCCGCTTTGCTCGTTTGAAAGCCATGATGTCTCTCTCTCATGGGTTGGCCAAATTCTCTGGGCGGGCAAAGCAGAGAAAGGGGAGGTAACCTCGGTTGTTATGACCTCATAACAAGCAAGATTCCAGAACGGCTCATCTGAGCTTACTTTTTCTCAAAGGCAGAGCAGGATACCCAGGGCTCGGTTTACACCTATTGCCATTTCTAGCCAACTGGGGGCCATAGGCAGGCTGGGGGAACTCATATTAATGTTAAAAAACCTCATAAAGTGAAATTTTCATGCCATGTGACCTTTGGGCGGCTGTGGCTCAGTGGTAGAGCGGTTACCTGCCAATCGGAAGGTGGGTGTTTCAATACCTGGTCCTGCAGTCCCATGTCGAAGTGTCCTTGGGCAAGACACTGAACCCCGAGTTGCGCATTGGAGTGTAAATGTATGTGAATGTTTATCTGATGAGCAGGTGGCACCTTGTACGGCAGCCTCGGCCACAGTGTATGAATGTGTCTGAAAGGTTCCTGTAGTAGGCTATGTTAAAGCGCTTTGAGAAGTTGTTAAGACTAGAAAAGCGCTATATAAATACAGTCCATTTACATTTAAGGCAATGTTCCACACTAAAGCAATAGAACCAGCAATTCTGTCTGATCACAATGCGCTGATAACCACATTTCATTGTGATGTGTTAGGAGAATGATCTAAAGGTGGCAATTTAATAATTTACTTCTCCAGAACACAGCATTTGAGGCAGAGTTTAGAGCCAAACTGGCTGATTTTATATCAATCAATACTGTCTCATTTTCATTTGGCAAGCAACTAAAGGATTTATTAGAGATTTCACATCTTCCTTTGCAGTCAATTCGAAGAGAAAAAGAGAGGCAAGGATTGCGGAGTTGGAGGAACGTTGTAAATCTCTGGAGTGTTTTTCTAAATCTACACATACTCTTTTAGTCACGAGTCGAGCAGAGCTAAATTATTTGCTAAGAAGGAGAGCTGAATTTATAATGCACAGAGTGAGGCAAACTTATTATTTTAATGGTTCCAAACCAAGCAAATTGCTGGCTCTGAAATTAAAACAAAGCGAGTCCAGAGCTATCAACAGCATCCACACAGACCGAGGTATCTCAACGAATCCTAAAGATATCACCGCCACTTTCCAATCCTTTTATTCAAAGTTGTATGAGTTCTCCTGCAACTCAGATCTGACACAGTGCCAGGAGTTCCTAAAAGAGCTAAATCTGCCTCTTCTTGACACAGAGGAGGCAGAAGAACTGGGTCAACCTATAACATTAAAGGAACTTAAATCAACATTAAAAACAGTTAAAAAAAAGGGAAAACGCCAGGGTTGGATGGAATTCCATCAGAACTTCTACTACAGTACTTTGACATATTTGGACCTATCATTTTACAAACTTTAACTTCAGCCATAGAGGTGGCCACTTTTCATCAACAAACCAACACTGCATTTATTTCTGTTATACCCAAAAAGGGCAAAGATCTTACGGAGTGCTCAAACTACAGGCCCATCAGCTTCTTTGGGACTGATGTTAAGCTCTATTCCAAAGTCTTGGCACTCCGCCTAGAACGCTTTATTGAGAAGCTAGTCCACCCCGACCAATCAGGGTTTATACCAAAGCGTCACGCTGCAGACAATGTATGCAGATTATTTCATGTAATAGAAGAAGCCAAAAACCTTCCAACAACGGCAGCAGTTTTATCAGTGGATGCGGAAAAGGCTTTTGACTGCCTAGAGTGGAACTACCTGTGGCAAGTAATGGAGAGGCTTGGTCTCGGGGCCAACTTCATTGACATGTTGCGTACTTTATATGCAAATCCCACAGCCATAATCTCAACCAATGGCTTGCATTCTCAGCCATTTCCCATCAAGCAGGGCTCTTCACAGGGATGCCCGCTGTCCCCCATGCTATTTGCGATCTCTCTTGAACCGTAAGCCCAAACCATAATGCAAAATAAAATATGTAATGTCCAGATTAAATCCAATAACAGCTCAATATCATTATTTGCAGATGATATTTTGTTGTACATGTCTGTACATGTCCCCGTGTGAATTTCTTAAATTCAATGATCCCCCTACCCCCACCAAATCATTTCTGGAAGAAACTTGATACTCGGCAGTATATTTGGAACAATAAACAACCTAGGTTAAAATACCTAACTTACCACAAACACTGGGGTCCTGGCCCTCCCCAACTTTAAACTTGCATGTGTGCAAAGACAGAATGGTGACGGCGTGCGTACACAGTTGGTGGGGCTCCGTCCTTGCTGCGCTTGTTGCACTTTTTATCGGATTAACTCATTTCTTCACGCATCTCAAATATTGGTTGATCAAGCTTTCAACACCGAGGCATTCATCGCTGCTATTTGGCAAAAAACAAGGCTTATGTGTGCGTCTTGAACAGAAACAACTCCAATGCCAGAGACAGCACACAAACAAACAATGCCACCTGAGTCTCTACTTGCTGTTCGTCTGCGCTACAGCAGTGTTTTTTGCCTCAATAGTTGGATCCTTAATACCCAGAACCCGACCAAAGTCTCTAAGAAATGTTCAAACACTAAGTTCTGTCCCCAACAAACTTCATCTGCATAACTTCGGATATGGACAACTCACCATTTACCGGTCATTTTTAATCTTCGGTCCAAGGCGCACTTTACGCACGACAACATGTCACTTCAACCGCATCAAAGCAAACAAATCTTATCATACCTTTTCCTCCTGGTCTTGCTCGCGGGAGATGTGCAGTTCAATCCAGGCCCAGGCCTTGTGGATACACCTGTTGACGGCGCGACGGGCCTCCTTCATCGCCAGCGAGTGGAGTTTCTTGCCCTGGATGCCACTGATCCGATCGGCTCCACGCCACCCGGAGTACCCGCAGATTTCCAGACTCTATTGACCAGCTAGTACGGGACCTGGCACGGGGATTTGAACGTGCAGTTCCACAACGTCGGGAGGACGACGGAGCGGGCAGAGAGACCAGCCTGCGCGGTTGAAAGGTTGACGGAGGCCGGGTCGGCGATGGACAACAAACTAGGCCTAACCAGTACGCTGGACCTCTCAGCTGACAGTGCTGGCTGGCGAAAAACTGCTGTCCTCGCCAAAGTAAGACCACTCCAAACACAAGCACTGACCAAACAGAGACAGACTCTATTCTTTCAAACTGTTAATCATGCCAAAGTGGTTTGGGATTCTACAGTAAAACCTAAAGGTATCTTTGGAGGTAATTTAAACATCCAAAGCTTATTTCCGAAGCGGAACGAGATCAGGATATTGTTGTCTGAGTCCAATATCGATTTGCTCTGTATTAGTGAAACTTGGCTACATGATAAAATTCCAACCAGCATAATTGATGTTCCGGGATATACATGTTTTAGAAGGGACCGGACTGTGGGCAGGGGTGTACTGATATACATTAAGGACTCATTCAATGCAAAGGAAATTTATCGAAGTGCTGATATATCTACTGAATGTATATATATATATTGTCGCAAAACATGCAACGCTATGCGAAAACCTGGATGCTCTGTTTAAGAACTTTAAGCACAACAGCGAGGAATCCCTCGTAAAAAACTGACTGAATTCGAGAACGAGTTAAAGGGTGTTAACTGGGATGAGCTCCAACAATATGACCGAGTAAATGACTGCTGTAATAAGCTGATGTCCACTATTGGGAGTATTGTTGATAAATACATTAAAAAGCTAAACAAATCCCAGAGAAAATTCCAGCTACCATGGATGAATGATAATATTAGAAAATTAATGAAAAGGAGGGATCATGCCCTGAACACATTATTCAAGACTCGAAGGGACATTGATTTGAAACTATTTAAAGGTTTGTGTAACCAAGTTCTTAAAGAACTCAGAATGTCCAAATCAAATTATTACATTCAAGCTCTATCAGAGGCCAAAGGGAATGGCAAAATGATTTGGAAGCAACTAAACAGCCTGCTAAATCCAAAGGGTAACGCCACCCAAAACAAATATGAACTCAAAATAGGTGAAAACATCATCACTGATAGTGCACGAGTCGCAGACGAATTCAATAACTTCTTCATACAATCTGTTAACAACCTTGCATCAAGCTTTCCAAGCAGGAATGATATAGGCCTAACAACAATAGACCTGCTTGAAGATCAAGACAACTCATTTCAGCTCAGGGAGGTCGGTCAGACAGCTGTACTGAAAGCTATACAGGACCTAAACACCACCTTCTCAAAAGATATTTATAATTTAGACACAGCTCTTATTAAAAAAATATAGTAGCATTCTGGTCCAGCCTCTCACCAATCTTATTAATTTTTCCATTAAATCCAGTCAATTCCCAAGATGGGTTGCAAAATGCTCAGGCAATACCTCTTTTCAAATCTGAAGATGATTAAATGTCTTGTAATTAGACCTATTAGTCTTCTTCCAGTTTTCTCTAAAGTCCTGGAGAAGATTTTCCCAGAACTGATGCACTACCTTGAGACAAACCACTATCTGAGTCCTCTGCAATTTGGATTTAGGCACAATCATTCCACAGAATCCTCTACTTGTTTATTAACTGAAAATATTAAACACTCACTTGACAAGGGAAATGTAGTTGGTGACTGCACCAACTACATTTCCCTTGTCAAGTGATTTAGATCTAAAAAAGGCATTTGATACAGTAAATCACAACACCTTAATTTCAAAATTAGTTAAATTCAATTTATCCAAACAGTCATTGTCTTGGTTTAAATCATATTTAAAAGGCAGTGAACAGTGTGTTATAATTAATAATGTGAAATCCACCTTTCTCAAAATTGAAACAGGGATCCATCAGGGCACTGTCTTGGGACCCATACTCTTCAGCCTCTACATTAATGATTTGGCAGATGTATGTCCAGATATAGGTCTACAGATGTATGCAGATGATACAGTGGTGTATGGCTCTGGTGATACCTGTACTTCTGTGGCTGACAAACTAAATGCCAACTTAGACAAAATATCATCTTGGCTGGCCTCATCTTGTTTAATTTTAAACACTAAAAAAACAAACTGTCTGCTTTTCCATTAAAGCCCCAGTGTGTAACATTTGTAGTTGTTTATTATCAAAATCTGTATCGCCCTTCACAAACTTGTCCTTTTTTATGAATATTGACCACAACCATCAATTCCAAGTATTTCTATTGGCTTGAAATTTTACATTTGCGCTTACATGAACTGGGGTAGACGCTCCATAGCCATGCGCCATCTTGAAATACAGTAGCCCGTAAGGGACATACAGGCTATACTGCTCCGCATTTTGCGCTTTTCACTCAGTGGCACTGACTGTGACATATGCCAGGGAGGGAGGGGGGAGAAGATTATTCTCTCACCGCCGGCAGATTTGAAAGCCTGTTGCGTTATTATCGAGGACATGTAACTGAATCGCAGAGGAAATTAAAATGACAGCGTGACAGGCAAAGCAACACAACCAAAGTTAATATTGTTGTGGCTTTTCCAAGATGGAAAGAGCTGATGAGGAGCAAGGATTTTAAAAGGGACGCCGAAGTTGCCTGCTTTCTTCTCAACAAGTTATTCTGCCTATTTGTGTAAATTAGAAGTTTTATAGTTGCTACTTGCTTGGCTAAATATAGCATGGTTGTGTATATAACGCTAGAACGACGTCTAGGATACTTTTCCTCGCGTCAATGATGTAAAAAGATTTCAGCTACAGCTAGAACAGCTGCGTGTAGACGATGGAGACACTAACCCAGGATTTCCACAGGCTGCGTAACTACTGCGGAACGGCTCCGGAACGGCGGCGGAGTCAATCGGTTTCCATTAAAGTCAACGTGTGTATTTCCACCAGCTGCATAACGTCTGCGTTCCGACTCCGGCACAGCTCCGGCGGTCGCAGCCCTGCGGATCGATACGCAGAGCTTCTATTTTTGCCAGACGCCGGAGAGCTCCGCAGCAATTCAGCACACGGCAGATAGTGCGGGACAGGAAGTCGAGCACAGAAACAAAATAAAACATCCGGTTAACTCAAAATAAAATACACCGTGCTCACGAAGGATCATATTTCTCTTCACTACACCTTGAAAACACGGTACGGAGTTGTTTCCTCTCTACTCCTCGGAATAGAAATAAACTGTTGGTGGTTTTGTGGTTCTATTCTGCGTGAATTCGCGAGATCTAGTGGGTCCTCGTGACTACAGCTGTCAGTCCTGGCCGCAGCCGTTCCGCAACAACTCCGGATCCGGTTGGTATTGACGGACGGCGGACCACGGAGACGTTCCGCAGCGGAGACGTTCCGAAGTGAAGTATCTGGGAATAACTATAGATTATCAGTTGAATTTCAAAAATCATATCAAGAAAATCTGCAAAATCATTAAGGCCAACTTGGGCTGTTTTATGATAAGAAACTGCCTGACTCTTGACTGTGCTTTTATTTTTTTAATTCTATGATTCTCTCACACATATCGTATGGCTTAACCACATGGTCCCAACCTCACCAGACATCAGTCAAGACCAAAGTGTCTTTATAACCGAGCCTTGAAAGTTACCATCACTGCCAAATTCTAAGCAAACATAAGATTTTAAGTTTTACTAATTTTATTTCCCTGCATTTTGTTAAATTGGTCTTCAAATGCCTAAATAACACTGCTCCCCAACCCCTTTGCAAAACAATAATAAGACAGCAAAGTGGAACCATATCCACCACCCGAGCAGCGTTAAAAGGCAATTGTAGTATCCCTTTCCGTAGAACATCATTTGCCCAAACTGCCTTTTCAGTGAAAGGGGCAAAACTATGGAACTCTCTGCCAGACCACTTGAAATGTATCCCAACATTAGCCACCTTCAAAAAAAATACCAAATTGTGGCTAATTCAGGAACAATCTTGCTCTCATATTTAGTTTTTACACTGTCCTCTCTCTGTATATTAATTTATTTATTTTCATTTCATTCCATTTTATCTCATCTTTGTCTTATTTTTAATAATGTTAATCTGTATTTTCATTTTTAACCAAAGCCCTACTAGGGACAAGTGTGGCTAAAAGCACTATGATACATACATCAGATGTTTGTGTAAGCTTATCTATGTTTTTTGTATCTGTCCCTATCTAAATAAACCTTAACAAAAATAAAAATAAATCACAAGGCCTTTCAGCTACAGGCCCTCAGAGTGTGGATGGATCTACATCACATTTACAGTTCCATGGAGAGGAATAGAGCAAAACCTCATTGGAAATCTAAAACTGCAAGACCTGGCCTTTGCAGGTGTTTGTCCAAAATAGTGTATGCTAACCTATGGCCCCATTATCACCAACACATAAACAACTTTAAACAGGTGGAGGAGCACCTGCGCCACACCGATAAGTGGCATGTGAATACCCCAATATGGCACAATACACACTTAATGTTTGGTAACAAACCTTTTGCTTGTAAGCAGTGGAAGGATAGAGGTATTTATACTTTAGACCAGTTAATCAATGAGAAAGGCATGTTGAGTTTTGAAGACCTGAGAGCAAGTTTTGAAATCCCCCAGGACATCCTTTTACTTTTATCTTTGCTTAAAAATCAAAGATTTTATATTCATAAATCAGCCCGAAAATGTTATGGAGTGCCATGGAGAAACAGTCTTGAGGTGCGTCATTAAATGTTTTTTTGATATCCCTGACCCTGCGTTTTAACCCAAACCTAACCCTTGCCTAATCCTAGTGCCTGCCAGGCAGTGCTGCCTGGAAGGCGACACTGGGGGCTTAAAACACCAAACATGGGTTTACTTCATAGGCTGTGGTCCCATAACAGTGATATAACCAAAATATGTATCCCGGAATTCATTTAAAACTTTAATTTGTTTGGAAAAGTAATAAATGAATAAATAAATAAATATTTTTAAATTTGACTGAAAGAGACAACTATATTGTTAATCGCTATTATTTCAGAGACAATTATTTGTAATTTGGAATTGTTACAGCTCTAAATGTATCCATCTTCTAATTGTTGTTAAAGTGAAAATTAATAAATAGATTGCAAAAAAAGCTATTAAAAAAACAATATGAGACACTTTATGTAGGCTACAAAAACTTTAAAGTGTGGTATTAAGAAAGTGAGACAAACTAAAATATATTTTGTATGACAGCCTGCTGACTGAAAAGTGTTCTTGTGATGTGTTGTTAACTTTTAGCTGTATTTTGAGTTTTATCCTACCACCACAACTTGTTACACTTACTACCTATGTACCTAGCCAAACAGATGGTGCATACCTGTTGCTGTGGCTCTCTGTGGCTGGTGGTTCTCTGCTCTCCCTGCCTGTCCTGCAGCAGCTGCTGGAAGGAGAGCAGGTTGGCCTTCAGGAGCTCCAGCTTGGAGAGCAGCTCCGTCGCTTCAACCTGCTGCTGATCCAGCGCCGACAGCCTGGCAACCCCCCGCTCCATCTCCAGGAACATCTCCTATACAGTACACACATCACAAGTGCTGAGCAGGGAGCATATACATGTCACATAGTGATAGAACTACGGTAATTACATTTACTCAAGTACTGTCCTTACTCCACTACATTCATTTGACAGCTTTACTTACCAGTTACTTTACAAATTAAGATTTGTAACCCTCATCCTGGACTTTACATCTGCCCATTGCATATACTATATATTCTTTGCAAATTTTGCCCTCAACCCATTCAGCCTCTTTATTCTAATGCAACAGTTATTTTGTATGTACAGTATTTGTTTTTCTGTATTTATTGTTCATTTCCTATTAATGTTTAGTATGTTCGTTTGTTTATGTTTTCACCTTTCACCAAGGCAGATTCAACATAAGTGTACTTATTGTGGCAATAAAACCTTCGGATTTCTGATTCTGATGTACAAGTAGTTATTTATATAAAATACGATGTTTTGTTATAAATTAAACCAGCCAACAATATAACATACTTACATTACGTAACATTTTCAATGCAGGACTTTTACTTGTAACAGAGTATTTTGTACAGTGTGGTATTAGTACTTTTACTTAAGTAAAGGATCTGAATACTTCCACCATTGCATGTCAGATAGTGGCTTTTATTTAATCTGTGTGGCGTTGAGGTTGAAATGTGTCAGTGGGTAAATGAATCAGTTGTGAATACTGCAGCACAACGGTTCATACAGTATAAAATGTTAAAGTTAGATCTGGCTCATGGATGAGGGAAGCATCTCTGTGAAAGAAGGCTCTTTTGTAAATTTGAATGGGAGACATGATCTCATCAGCTGCTGTTTGCTCACAAAGCTTCATTCAAATGTGACGTGTGTGACTGTGGGACGGGTTTAATCTCTGAAACTTAAATGGAGGCTCGGGTTACTCTCTCTAGGTCAGCAGAGAAGAAAATACCTGCCGAAACTTTGAACACAGACACAATCATTCCCACCATGATCCATCATGATCCATCAACCAATGTGTCCTTGAGCAAGACACTTAACCCCTAGTTGCTCCAGAGGCGTGCGACCTCTGACATATATAGCAATTGTAAGTCGCTTTGGATAAAAGCGTCAGCTAAATGACATGTAATAATAATAAATAATAATGAAGCCAATGAGGGCATGACTCTATTGACTGAAAACTCCAATTGTAATTTATTTGCAGGAGAAAAGTGTCAACCCATAAAGAGCCACATAGTTTTAACTGAACAGTGATGATATGTGAAAACTCTGTAATGCAATTTTATTTCCTTAACTTATTTATTCACGCAATTGCTTCATTTGTTTCAGTTGAAAGTGGGACTTTCCATAAATGACTATTTTGCAAAAATACGATATCAAACAATTCCCTACAGACACAGACAGTGCACAGGTACGGGCTATTGTTGCCCGGGCAACTGCCCGTTAGCCCTGATTGGCTTAGCTGCCCCTCGGGTGAAAGAGCCTAAATAAGCTTTTCTTTCTTTCTTTTTGCTGTTGTGGCTGCATCAATATGACCATCATTACCAAATTTAAATCAAATTAAATCGGTTGCCTGGCTCTGGCTCATGAAAAAAACACGAGTAAAATAAAAGTCACTGCATAAACTCCGCTACTGTGTGATTATTTAAATATAAGTACACCATGTAGGCCTAAGAGATTGCAATATAAGCCTGTATATTACTATTAAGACTATAGCATACATATGTCAAGGATTCGGGGCAAGCTGAACTACAAGGGCTCCCTGATTCACATATTTGAGGACTACTCTCCTGAGGTGGTTGAACAACACTCTGGCTCTCCACTACCCTGCCAAGCTCTTCATTAGGCCTGGAGAAGGGCCGAGGCGCTACCTCTCTTCCCCTAAGGCTGCCCTCTTCTTAGCCCCGACACAGCCCGGGACCCACAGAGGATTGAATTTACCTGGCGACATAGCGGCTAAGCTAAAGCTGCATGATTTGCTGGTTGCTGCTAGCCTCATTCCCTCACTAGGGGCTATTGTAACCTGACGGCTCTCAGCTGCGGGCCACCATTAGCACCCGGCCTAACCCCCCGCTTCGCTGTGTGCGAAGACTGCCCCAGGATTCATAGCTATAAACAGCTAATGCTATCTCAAACTTTTCCTTGCTAATGTTACCTCTAGCTTTTGTTATGGCTGTCTTATGGCTGTCTTATGGCTGTCTGTGCATTCTGCACTTTAAAGACTCTATTAGCCCTGGTTGTTGTGGCTAGCGTTCAACTGTTACATTTGAATTAACTCTTTGTTTGGCCCGGGCAGGACCGCTGTGGACCTCACATAGCCAAGGCTGTGATATAGCATCGTATTTCAGCTATGTTTCTGTCTGCTTAGAATTTAACTGTGCCTCTCCTGTTCAAAGCTGTTGTAGCAATGCAAGTACCCTTTTTGTTAACCTATATCCTCATTTCTTTGACGAGACGAGACCTTGAGTACTGCACCTTATGCATGTTAAGCCAAACCGATGGCCTGTGTGTTCTGATATTGTTTTGAAAGTGGACTGTTCTGCTGTTTTTGGGAGTTGGGGACACTGGGAAGCCATGTGGATTAAGGCACGGATATGGACATATGTGGACACCGGGTTCGGACAGATATTTAGAAATTATGGTCGGGCTCGGTCACATGCATCTTAGGTGATTGTGTTCATGGAAATTCACACATTATTGATTGGGAAGTACACATACAAATACACTCATGTTATCTTAGTTATGTTATGTTAAATGTTAGAGAAGTGAATGTTGCAGGCTGTCACGAGCAGACCGGGCACCAGGCTACTGACCGAGACCGAATGTAACCGTGCAACCGCTCGAGTCTATGTAATCAAACGGGTGTCTAGGTTCTCGGCCAGTTTGAGTTGTCAACCGATCCCAGAAAGCTTTATTTCTCGTGCATCTTAGATGATTGTGTACATAGAAATTCATAGGCTACATTACTGATGGATATCACATACAAATACACGTCATGTTATCTCTGTAGTTATGTTAAGTTAAATGTATTATGGTAGCCGCCGCGTGAACCGGTGACCGAATCCGCCAACCAACAACCATCCAGTTGAACCGACTCGCGTAAAAGAGCCGGTTGTCACTAGGGCTGTCAAAATTGCTCAAAAATTGACGTTTGAATATTCCCTCTAAAAAACACATAATATTCGAACTATTCGAACATCTGGTTGCGCATGCGCATTTTGTCAATGACGCACATTTTGTCAATGACGCGCAACAAAGATTGGAGCACCAAGACTTGCTGCCGCAGTTTTGCATAAACGACATCTTCGCCTACCTTGTTTCTGGTCTGAGCGCCTACACTTCGGAACATGTATTTGATGTTGTTGGGTATCACACAACATAGTCTCACTCCCAACTCGCATGGCCAAGGTCCCCTTGCGTTATTTTCCGACGAGGGGGTCCGTCAGGTAGACAGTCATGTTAATCCCTCACCGTCAGATATCGACGAAAGAAAAAACACGCCCCCTTAACTCGAAATCTGTGACAGTTTTATTGTTGGTATTTTTAGCCCAATAACCGCTGTTTTAATCAACATTATTCACAAGATCTTATCATGGTTTATATGCATTTCTTTTAATGTTATTATTTCGGTCTATTTCGGCCAGGGAAGCTGGGTTTCTTTGTTGTTTATTGATATTTTTTAAACTATAACGCTACATCTATCAACATTTATTTAGATGTTATCATGGTATTCATTTCTTTATTTTAATAATATTATTTCGGTCTTATTACCGGTGAAATATTTATAGTAGCCTACGCTGTAATACAGAACATTACCATATGATCCGAGCTAGACCCATTCAAAGCCCATATCCCACAATGCAATGCGGGCATTCATTCACAAAATTGGACAGCGATCAGCTGGTCTTTAACGCCAGTATCGCTTCAATGTTCATACATATAATCAGTGGTTTTATCACCAACAACAACACATTGCTCAGTTTAGTTCCAGTAAGTTATGCACCATAATAACGTTTTAAAAAAATCAGCTGAAGACTCAGGAAGTGACGTAGTACGTGCCGCTCGGCAGATAAGAAGATAAAAAAATACATAATATTCGTAATATTGATGTTTTTGTCTAACATTGTATTTGAGGATTTAAACAATGAAGATAATAATAATAATAATAAAATACAGTTTCATGTATTTGTCTCATGTATTGTCTGCTCGGTCGGGCGGCGGCAATCTGAAATGGAATGAAGCCCATTCACAGCAGACAGCAGAAACCACCGGAATCGAACATAGGCAGCTCCCGTCTCTTATGGGAGTTGTAGTTTTAAAGTATATTGGTATATTTCTCATAATTAGAAGTTAAAAGTGTATCATTTTGGATACACCCTGGGTTTTTTTGGGATGGGGTGTCATCAGATTTTTAAAATTGAATCGTTAAATAGGTGAAAATAGCTTATTACCATATTTGACAGTGCTTATAGTGGTTACACATTGGTGACCATATCTACATGACACCTGAGGTCCAGAGCTTTCTATAACAGCTGGTCCCATGTTTGTAGCACCTTCTGTTACTAAATGACAAGCCTTCAAACATGGACTAGGTTCAAGGTTCAGAGGTCAATCTTTCAGAGTAGGAGTAATGGATCCTCTTCAGACTGACATATGTTACTGTGGAGGTTGAGACCTTTCCAACAATATGTTTGATGTAGTCCTACGACATTTTAATTTTCACATATCATGGATATGCAGGTGATACTTTATTATCCCCGGAGTGATATCTGCCTTGAGTTCAAATGCTTCACACATAACACTTGACATATTGTTTTATCATACAGCTGACATATACTTACAATAAAAAAACATAAACAAAGTGATACGTAGTCAGACTGAAGCACATCACACAGCAACAATCTATTGATCATCTTGCACAAACAGTGCAGAGTAACACACAACCATTAGCATCATATCATGAAGCTATTGCACAACCAGCCTCAAGCAACATTATTTAAAGTTGTAATTGAGGTAGGTCCGAATAGGCCTATAGTTTAGAAATGTTAAGTTTACATTAGGGTAACCATATCTTCTGCTAGTATAAGAACTCGTATTTGGCATGGAGAATAAAGATAGATCAGGTCATATTCTCTGTGCTTGCCTGGTTTCTATTCCTCTCCACAACGTTCATGACAGTCATATATAACATAAACCCTCTGATTCACTGTGAATGTCTGCTCTAAATGATGAACACACACTTTGAACATGGGCCTTCCAGCCAGGTGTTGTCCATATGAACACCAAGGTGTCTATAGGAGCAGAGCCCATTGGTTCATCATGTATGACCTCTGATACCCTCTGACCCATGTCACGACCCTTTCCTCAGCTTGTCAAATGGTTGAATGAGATGTGTGAGTTTTATCTGTGTGCAGTATAGGCTGAGGCAGAAGTGTGCCAAAAATGCCAAAACACATGTTATATATGTACACATACCCATACAAAGCTATATACATCTTACTCTGTAAACAAAAACCTCTGAAACAATCTGCTTATTCTTTTAATTTCCTGAAAATGCCTCCTAAAACTAGTCCCTTCTTAATTTTGAAAAGGTAGTCTCTCAGTAAAGGCTACAAAGGTTAGGATGGCTACAAGCTGTAACCATGGTGATTGATATGAGGATTATCTTCTGAATATAATAATTAATATGTTAGGCCTACCATAAATTGATATTTCAAAAAAGTAATTTATTTAAAACAACTAATGCAGTGTGATATTAAATCAAACTAAGTTCCACACATAACTATGCTCATGTTTTTTTCCCTTTACTATTTGATATTAATAGTCATCAACCGCAACATTAGAAAATTGGGTTTTAAAATAACTATGCATGGAAAATAAAATAAAAAATGCTTCTCTGTATATACACAACAGTACAAATCAAAACAAATGCAAATTATTCATTCTATTATTCTAAACACTCAACAGTAGGTTTTTTATATAGTATGTGTATATATATATGTATGTGTGTGTATGTATATATATATATATATATATATGTATATGTGTATATATATATATATATATATATGGCAAATCAAAGTGCCTAGCATAAAGCACTATTTTTATTTATTTTAATATTTATTATTGGTATTTTATTGTGTAAATTCTCACCTGCAACATTCATTCACAGATGTCACTTCCGCGGATGTTCTTAAACGTTATTACGGTGTGTGTGTATAACTGGAACAAAGCTGAGTAACGTTAAAGACCAGCTGATCGCTTTTCGATTCTGTGAATGAATGGTCGCATTGCATTGTAGGATATCAACTTTGAATGAGTCTAGCTCGGATCATATCGTAATGTTCTGTATTACAGCATACTGTAATATTTCACCGGTAATAAGACTGAAATAATATTGTTAAAATAACGAAATGAATACCATGATAACATCTAAATAAATGTTGATAGATGTAGCGTTATAGTTTAAAAAATATCAATAAACAACAAAGAAACCCAGCTTCCCTGGCCGAAATAGACTGAAATAATAACATTAAAAGAAATGCATATAAACCATGATAAAATCTCGTGAATAATGTTGATTAAAACAGCGGTTATTGGGCTAAAAATACCAACAATAAAACTGTCACAGATTTCGAGTTAAGGGGGCGTGTTTTTTCTTTCGTCGATATCTGACGGTGAGGGATTAACATGACTGTCTACCTGACGGACCCCCTCGTCGGAAAATAACGCAAGGGGTACCTCCCTGGCGTTGAAACGTAACGCCACGGGTCCTTGGCCATGCGTCAGACATTTGACGAGTTGGGAGTGAGACTGTTGTATCACAAAACGGAAAATAACATGAAAAAGTAGTACTATTTTACAGCGGTTTGTTTTCCCCCCACAATGCATTGCATGACGTCACGTTGGGGAGACGATAGACCAACGTCCGTCTTGTTCACTGTTTATGGTCTCGGTCTCTGACACAACAACACACAAAATGTGACTTCTGGTCTCGACCTGAGTCCATGTGTCTTCATTATGTGTATAATAATATTGCAGGGAAAGTGAAACACAGCTTGGACGGGATGCTGTTTGGCTTTTCATATGTTTAGCTAGCTAGCTAGCCAGGGTTACGTTTGCTAACGTTAGCCTAGCTAGCCTGCTACGTAAATATTATGACTGCCTTCGTTGTTGCATCCACGTTGTCGACATAAGACATGTGGCGTTAGTGCTCCTTTTGTACCATACTTTTATTCAATGAAATGTTAAGCTTTGCTCATACGAGATGTTTTTTGTTACGTTACACACAAGGCTATAGTTAGCCTGTAGCTACGTATGCTAGTGGAATTAGCTAGCATGTTGCGTAGCCACTCCAGCCAGCAACTTCGGCAATCAGCAGTAGTTTCGGTGAGCTAACCACGACAGTATTGTTGCCCATAATCAACCTTTGCTGCTAAAAGCTAGCAAAGTTGTCGTGGTTAGCTCGCCGAAACTACTGCCGAAATTGATGGCTGGCTATGCAACGTTAGCTAGGTTATTCCGCTAGCATACGGGATGCTAACGATCGCAGATATAGGAAACCATTTCCTATATCTGCATCCACGTTGCCAACATAAGCGGAATTAGCTAGCTAACGTTGCGTAGTGTTGAGTTAAATAAAGTTTCAATAATGGTGATGCTTGATAACCATGTATATTATATGCTTTTATGTTTAATGTAAGAAATGATATGCTGCAGCTGGGTTAGAAAATAGGATTGAATTCAATGCAAACTCCATATCATGCCCCTGCCCTCCCCCTCTCTTCCTGTCTCTTGTAGATAAATTAGATTAAAACCAAACACTTAACATATAAGAAAGAAACTTTTGTCCCACAACAGGAAGCAAACACCCTGCTGTGCTGAGACTAATTAGAATACAGGATAGTCTTTGATCTGTGACCAGGAGAAAACCCCAATGTGCATGCTAGAGGTGTGACAATCGCACCTGAGGCTATGAAGAAAGCCAATGAGGTGCGATCAACAGAACATCATGCCAATGATGGGCCAATGGGAATAGAATCAGCTCCAGGTCCAGGGAAATATAATTCTGAAACTAAGAATGATCGGGACAGTAAAAATGTGACTCCACCAGGGAAACATATTTGCTGTCCGCTGCTCGCAGTGTATTGTATTGTATTGTCTTGTTTGTCCAATGTCAGCTGAATTGTAACTGTTACCTTTGTCATGTCGCTTTCATCATAGTGTTAATTAAATATTCTCTTTAATCCTCCAATTGCTCCCAGGCCTTTTCTCCTTCCTCAAAGATCCAAGAACACGTCTTCTAGTTTTTCTCAACAGTAGTCAGCCATCAATTTCAGCAGTAGTTCAATTAAATGTTAAGCTTTGCTCCTACGAGACGTTTTTTTGTTACGTTACTCACAAGGCTATAGTTAGCCTGTATGTATGCTAGCGGAATTATCTAGCTAGCACGTTCGGTAGCCAGCCAGCTCGTTTCCCGCGATTCTCGTCGCGTCCTCCAGAGACCGGGGGACGCGAGACAGCAATGGACGGTTGGGTGAAGGAAAACAATGGGGAAAGCAAACATGACTCGCGGGAAACAAGCTCTGGTCTCTGGGGTGAAAGCATGTATGTAGCTACATCAGAGACACGTGGCTGTGTTAGCTGTCGTACTGGCTGGCTACGCAACGTTAGCTAGCTAATTCCGCTAGCATACGGGATGCTAACGATCACCAGTTAGCTTTGTGTGTAACGTAACACAAACCCACCCATCTCGTAGGAGCGAAGCTTAGCATTTCATTCAATAACATGATGGTACAAAAGGAGCACTAACGCCACAGGTCTTATGTTGACAACGTGGACGCAGATATAGGAAACCCTTCTTCTTCTTCTGGCTTTCCGACAGACTAGATGCCTTGCGGCACATTGCTGCCTCTCACAGGACATTTTACGTAACAGTTGAGGGTATTGTCATCTTCAGTGGAGTAATCCTGTTGCAGAGATATAATCCATGACAGCTTCCACTATCTCACATTGGTATTCTGGGGGATTTAATAAGTCTCTCAATGTCATGTGCTGTATTCCTATGTGACTTGGCGCAGTGGACAACTGTTCTCTTGCATTTTTGTACTGAAGACAGCCCAAAAGTACTTGTTTCACAGTTTGCATCTGTTTACAGGTTCTACACAGTCCATCCTCATGCTTGCCCATCTTTGGTAGATCCCATGCAAATCCACAATGTCCGAGTGTCAGCCTTGTCATTATTACGGATTGTCTTCTTTCTTTACCCAAATAACACTGCACTGCCTGTACCTTATCTTGAATTGAAAAATAATGACGACCCCTCTTTTCCTTTTCCCACTTCCTTTGCCACACTCCTATGGGATTTTTCTTAATGACAGACCGGCATTCAGATATCCCAACACATACCCTTAAATCAATGTCTTTTTTCAGTGCCATTTTGGCTGCCTTATCTGCTATCTCATTCCCATATACCCCCAAGCAGGAACCCACAGAAATCCCACCTCTCCTCCAGCCTTCTCGATCTTATACAACAGAGCCATCACTTCCATAACGAGGTCTGGCCTAGCTCCCCAGTTACTTCCTATCAGAGTTTTTAATACTGAAGCCGAATCTGAACATATAACCACTCTCCTTGGCAGCACTTCCTCCACCCACTGTAGTGCCCAAATTATAGCTATTAGCTCTGTTGTATATAGGAAACCCTGAAGGCAGTCGTAATAATTATCTAGCAGTCTAGCTAGGCTAACGTTAGCAAAACGTTGGCGTAGCATTAGCTAGCTGTCTAAACTTGTGAAAAGCCGAACAGCACCCCTGTCCAACTAATAAATAAACATTAGGCAAATATGTTGTTACTGGAGCTAGTAGGCTACCATCAAAACGTGAACTATCTAATCGAAAATGTGTTTACAACTGTCGGGGGATTTCACAGGTTGGACTGGCATTTAGCCCATAGCTAGCATGATGCAAGTTAGCTCATAGCTAGCATGAGGCCTTGTATTTTCTTGATCTAGATAAGTTTACCAGTACTTATCTGAACTAATGGCATGATCACTGACAGATATAAGAATAAGATATAAAGAAAACATTGATTTTCATTCGGTGCTATTCGCTAACAGTAAAAACACCTCCTCCTCATCCCAGTCAGTCACCATAGTTTTAGTGCTAGGCTGAGGCACGTCTCCCCAACGTGACGTCATCACCGAATTGTGTTTAAAAACCCACTAATACCAAAAAACGACAAAAACTGACCTTTAACACTATTTGGAGACATTTTTAACAATGATATACATTTCTTGAGTGGTTTATGTACCCATTAATCAACAGTAGTGGTTAACCTGCAACATGGCCTTTAATGTTAGCCCTTCCATCGGACCTGTCAATCTCTGTACTGTTGTCCTGTTGCTACCCCTTGCCCTTCCAGCGAAACGGATGTTTTTAAAGCATCGTTTTGCTTACTTGAAAGCAACCTTAGCGTGATGTTGGCCCTTTTAAGATAACAGCGTCGTTGTTGTCAGAGCACGATTTCACGTCAATCTGTAAGCAAAGTCACGTTAGATCTAGCTTCACACAACTCGCTTAGTTAATGCAGCAGTTTTGTAGTACGAATTTTAGCTGTCAGCAGAGTGATAGCAACAGAAAGATAAATGTAGAATTTTTCCCGTATTTTGGGTGAGTAACCCGGGAAATTTCCCTTATTTTCAATGTTCACTTAAGCTATATAAAGTAATATTCAGATGTTATACTTTACTGTTGTGTGTATAAATAAATGTCATTAATATGTCATGTATACACATTACTGAGGGTTGAGGTTAATGTTTGGTTTCCTGCATAGAATGAAACATAATGAAGTGTTGTCCTTATCCTTATGTGTTGCGCTGTTACACCCCACAATACAGCAACGGTTTACCATGGTTGAAATAGTAAATAAGACGCACGACTGAGAGGGACTTTACTTCCATAAACAGTGCGCAGTAGTCCGAGTAGCGGTCATAGACCTATATAGAAAATGAACCAAGTGACTCCGTTGCTCTGGACGGAGATGAGTGAAGTCCATTGACATAGAAGAAGTGGACCAACATATCCCGTTGCTGTGGACGGAGACGAGTGTAGTCTATTAGAAGCACTTTTTCGGTGATAGCCAAGCGTTACTGCGCAGCTGCAAACTGAGCTTGCCGACGTAGATGTGACGTGAGCAACGTGTCTGAACGTTGTAAGTCTTCTGGTAGCTGTGCCAAGAGAAATCTCAATCATTCCCAATCTTGCAGAGATGGAGAGCGTAGGTATATGTAAGGCGATAACATAGGCACAGGCTAATTATTGCTAACTAAAATGCTAGTTAACATTAGTAATTAAACTAAACAGCTAATGTAAGTCCAAACTGCCTGCGAGCTTCTCCTGTACTATACGGTAATTCCTCTACTATGCATGCATCTGCCATCAAGGACCGGAGCTACCACCTGCTGACTTTAAAAACAATGGCGGTCTGATGATTCCATCAGAAGGCACAGTGAGGGTCGTCAGGGCAGCAGAGTGGGTCATTCGTCAGTCATCAGCAAATACCAGACGATCACAGCCCATCAAACTGCTAGAGGTCGTGTACATTGTACGGAAGAGGATGGGTTCAGACAGGGCTGGACTGGCCATCAGGCATACCGGGCATTTTCCCGGTGGGCCGACGCACTTTTGGGCCGAATTGCCGATATAATTTATAGGCCTTTGTTTGAATTTTTTTATTTTTTTGGGCCGCGGCCCATTCGGTAATTGTACATAAGTCCGTCTGTTAGGACTGATTGTGGCTGCATGCTGGGGGGTACTGCGAGCGCGCGCACGCGCCACACGGAGAGAAAAGTGGGAGAAAGAGAAAAGAGACTGTGTGCGTCCAGAGGATAATCAGTTGAGCTCGCGTGTGTGCGTCTTTGAGAACTGTAAGTCCCATAGCTTACGTTGTCAGTTCATTTGGGCCTGTTGTTGTATTGGTCTGTAGTTCTTTTACATTTAAGTAAGTTAGCTGGTAATTTCAATGTTTGTTAATCACCTGTTAGCTACTTTGCACGTGGCTGTTGATTTATAATGCAGATTGTTGGAAGCTCTTGCTCACGTTTGTATTTAGCTACATTATTGTATTATTGTATTGTATTATGCTGCAGTAGTTACATTACATTGATATAGTGTAATTAATAGTGGGTTTGTTGTTGTTTGCTAGCCTATATGTATACTTCATATGCATTGTGTATGGTAGCCTTCACAATGTTATTTGTTTCTTTGCAGAACCACACACAAATACACAGCCATAGCAGAGCTACCCACGCCCATTTTGTACTGTTGCCTTATGTAATAAAGCGTCAAGAGCGATAATTGTCTCCGTTCGTGTTTTAACTGACATCCCTGGGGCGAAGTTGGAAACCGGAATCAGCTCAACTACAGTCCTAAGCTAGACCTAACCCAATCAAATCCAGGAACACCCTTCCCCACTCCCGGCCCTGAGACACAAGCTGTAAACGTTATAATATGCTGGAAGTTAAGCATCCACGTTAAAATGGACAAACGACGACGGAACCCCATACGCAAGCAATGTGTACAGAAATTACGGGAGAAAAAGATTAAGTATCTACAGGCGAATGCCTCAAATTGTGCCAACATGTCTGACATGTTTGGGGCTGTAGTAGCTGCTTCAACATCAGCATTAGGCTATCTGAAGTAGAGAAAGGAGGAGAGGTGGCTGGCTATACAGAGAAGCAGAAACAACATCATGATGACAGGGAAGAGGCCAGGAGGAGGAGAGCGACCATGACAGGGCCACGGGAGAGAGGGAGGAACAGATGGAAGAGAGAGTAGGCCTAGTTGACGACGGTAAGAAGTACGTGAACTAACAGGTTGTGTGTGTGTGTGTGTGCGCGTGCACGCGCCTCACGTCATAATGACAACAAGCAGTTTGGCAGTAACATTACAGTTAGTGGCTGTCAGGTAACCTAACTGTTTAAGGGTTGGCCTGTTGGGTAGCTGAAGTCTGTGATCTATACAGCCTGTTCTACTAGGCTCATGTATACTATGTATACAGCCTGTTCTACTAGGCTCATGTATACTATGTACAGCCTGTTCTACTAGGCTCATGTATACTGTGTACAGCCTGTTCTACTAGGCTCATGTATACTATGTACAGCCTGTTCTATTAGGCTCATGTATGCTATATATACAGTCTGTTCTACTAGGCCCATGTATACTATACAGCCTGTTCTACTAAGCTCATGTATACTATGTACAGCCTGTTCTACTAGGCTCATGTATACTATGTGTACAGCCTGTTCTACTAGGCTCATGTATGCTATGTACAGCCTGTTCTACTAGGCTCATGTATACTATGTGTACAGCCTGTTCTACTAGGCTCATGTATGCTATGTACAGCCTGTTCTACTAGGCTCATGTATACTATAGCTGTCTCTCTACATTGCCCAGAGATTTAAGCTAAATGAATTATACCTTATGGTTATTGTAGTTAGCAGACACTTTTGTCCAAAGCGACAAAATATGAATCTTACAATGGTTAAAATTAACAGTTTTTAAAAGTTGCTAAGCCAATATTAAGCAAAATAGTAATAATAACAATAATGGCAATACAATATCAAATATCAATAATAATAATAAAAAATACCATAAATATACAAATCATAACTCTAAGAATGAATTAATTATTTAAGAGTAAGATCAACAGATATGTCTTGAGACCTCTTGAAGAATCCAAAACCATCACATGAACGCAGAACACTAGGCAACTCATATCATAGAATGGACGCATATTTTAAGAGGACTGTCTGCAGGGAATGTGGGTGTGGGCCGCCTGGGCCAAAAATGCCCGGGCCGATTTTTTTTTTTTTTGTGGTTCAGAGGATGTGTTTGTGCTCGGGAAGCACATCGGCGACACGCAGTATGGCAAAGACAGCCACCACCATACGCTATTGACATTAGTTGTGTCCCTGTTTTTTAAGCTAATGCATCGCTAAAATGACTAACCTTAGCTTACAGAGCAACAACATGCGACAGAAACTCAATAAAACCATCCTTTTTAAAGGGCATTAGCCCAAGCTATGTTTTTTGGGTCATTTTCTATGTCTGTCCTCCATGTGTCTACCTCCACAGTAGTGTTGTTCTCTCTACAGGGTGGTTATTTCAACATGCAGCAGTCTTTATGTATAATTGTAAAGGGAAATCTTGTACCTATTTTTTATTGCAAATGTCACTTTTATAATAGTTTAAACGTGTTTAAAATAACTATGTAATAATTCAAATGCTTTTATTATATTAGTAATATTCCTATTATAAAAGGATATACAGACCCTTTCCAAAAAATTTGAATATCATGGAAAAGTTTATTTATTTCCATAATTCCATTCAAAACGTCCATAATTTCGATAGATTATAGATTCAGGGCCCACAACTTAAACGATTTCAAGCATTTAGTTGTTTATTTGTACATAATTTGGGCTTCCAGCTCATAAAACCCACGAAAACAGGATTTCAAAAAATTAGAATACTGTGAAGAAATCAGCCCAAATTTTACAGGGCATGAATGTTTTAAACTGAGTGTCACACACTACTCATCTACTAAACTCAAAGCACCTGCACAGGTTTTCCCAGGTGTCATTAAACTGCTTCACTTGGGTTCTATTGTCTCAGGATCAATATGGGGAAGACCGCAGACTTGACAACTGGCCAGAAGACCATCACTGATACCCTCCATAGGATGGGTAAGCCACAAAAGTTCATAGCAAAGGAGGCTGGCTGTTCAGAGTGCTGTGTCCAAGCATATCAATGGAAAGTCTAGTGGAAGGGCAAAATGTGGCAGGAGAAGATGCACCAGCAGAAGTGCTGGCGGCTTCAGCGGATTATCTAACAGAAAAGATTCATGAATCTGGCAGAGATCCAGAAAGAGTGGAATGAGGCGGGAGTCACAGCTTCAAAAACCACCACATTCAGACGCATCCGGGAGATGGGCTACAACTGTCGGGTTCCTCGGGTCAAACCGCTTCTGAGCCTGAGCCAACGTAGGAAGCGTCTCAACTGGGCCAAGGAGAAGAAGGACGGGACTGTTGGCCAGTGGTGCAAGGTCCTCTTTTGCTTTCTTAAATCCAAGGTCACTGCATTAGTCTACCAGAATGTTTTAGAGGACTTCATGATTCCTTCTGCTGAGGATCTGTATGGAGATGCAGATTTCATCTTCCAGCAGGACCTGGCCCCTGCCCATACCACCAGAAGCACCAAAACCTAGTTTGATGCCCATGCCATCACAGTGCTTGACTGGCCAGCCAACTCGCGGGACCTAAACCCCATTGAGAATCTGTGGGGTATTATCAAGAGGAAAATGAGGGGCACCAGACCCAAAAACAAAGAAGAGCTGACAGCAAGCATCAAGGAAATCTGGGCTTCCATAACTCCCAGGCAATGCCACAGGCTGATTGCCTCAATGCCACGGCGCATCGAGGCAGTGATTAAGGCAAAGGGATTCCCTACCAAGTATTGAAGATTGTCGTATCATTTTGAAAGTACCATATTTTGATTGATTTGATGTGATCCTAATTTCTTTTTTTTCTGCAAAAACTGAAGTAAATGGTGATTTCTTCACAGTATTCTAATTTTTTGAAATCCTGTTTTCGTGTGTTTTATGAGCTGGAAGCCCAAATTATGTACACTTAAACAACTAAATACTTGAAATCGTTTAAGTTGTGGGCCCTGAATCTATTATCTATGGAAGTTTAACGTTTTGAATGGAATTATGGAAATAAATAAACTTTTCCTTGATATTCAAATTTTTTGGAAAGGGTCTGTATATATATATCTCATGTTGCCATTCTGTACACAGTTTTAGTAGCATATTGATTTAACATAAATAACAAATACCTTGTGCATGTGTATATTCATTGTAAGTAAGTAAAGTTTATTGTTAGAGCACGTTTACCCACAGCTTGCACTGACCAAAGTGCTGTATATAGCACATTAGCTAAAGAATAATACAATAAATAAATACACATACAGATCTATGATTTAAGCTAAGACAACATCAAGAGACAAACACTTATTACAGACATAACAGGGTAAGACAATTAAAACACAGGGAAGGCTAATATAAATAGGTGTGTTTTGTGCCTGATTTTGTAAACTGTAATTGAATGGGCATTTCTGATGTCAGGTGGCCAGCAACAGAAAAGGCACCTATCTGTTCTGTTTATTATTTTCATATAGAAGTCACAGAGAACATGGTTATAATTATTCATAAGTATGTCATGACTACATCTCTGACGTGTATAACAAACCAAAGCATTTGAAAATCGGTACGAAATTGAGCAAGTTATGGTTATTTAAAAAGTACATGTACCATTAAAACACAATGTTATGAGTGAGCGAGCTGACTGTGGCAAGATGGCCGCCAGGTGCGGACGTCGACCTCCATTGGCCAGCAGCGCGGACGAGACATCTAGGGTTTATATATATCTATGGGCTTCACTCTGTGGAGAGAAGCTTGCCCCCTTGGTAGCGGTAAAGGAGGCAATCAACATGGCAGCCACGCCAAGTAATGACGTCACAACGCCCAAGCCCTAACGTGTGCTTGTTTCCCCACGTGCGCTGGTGCGCTCATCTGTTGACATTTCCGAATGCTTTCCTACAGTTGCTTAATAAAAGCGGGCTTTCCACACAAACAAACGTAGGCCTACATTTGTCATTATGTATGTATGATTTTTTTTTTTTTTAAGATTTTAACTGTGTTGGGCTTGGACATAAATCTCTTAATGCCTGTCGGGCTTGGGCCAGGTTCGGTCATGGCTCTGTTGGACACGGGCCAGGCTCGGACAGAAAAATTTGTCCCGATCCGGACTCTAATGTGGATGTGTAGATGGCACATCGCTGTACGCTGTAATGCAATGGACACTCAAGATTCAGGTAGTTATCGGGGTTTTCAGGTCAGAGGACTCTGTGTGTGTGTGTGTGTGTGTGTGTGTGTGTGTGTGTGTGTGTGTGTGTGTGTGTGTGTGTGTGTGTGTGGTTGTGTTGTATGTGTGCCCGCCCGCCCCTCCTTCCCTTTCTCTCTTTTCTCTGTCCCACGCCCTCACATCGCTCCTAAGCATTGAAAATCAATCTGGTCTATACATAGTCCTATACAGGACTATGGAGCCCCGGAGGTGACATGGAGGAAGGAAAAAAAAACATGGAGGAAAAAAAAATCAAAAACGTGACATGAAGGACAAAAAATAAAATAAACAAAGTCTCTGTTTTTTTTTTTCTTCCTCCATGTCACCTCCAGGGCTCCATACACACCAACCTCCCTTGACCTCTACTTCCGCACTCACTCTAACCCCTTCAAGCAGTGGAGGTTTAATTCCTCTCTACTAGCGGAGGATCACTATAAACGATTCTTACACTCCCAA
Source organism: Gymnocephalus cernua (assembly GCA_023631565.1). Classification (NCBI taxonomy): domain Eukaryota; kingdom Metazoa; phylum Chordata; class Actinopteri; order Perciformes; family Percidae; genus Gymnocephalus; species Gymnocephalus cernua. The sequence continues at coordinate 24,260,757 of CM042444.1, forward strand.
ATCACTCTAATCTTCGAGATGAATGATTTGCCGGATACAGAGGCGTACTATGGGAGGCTTCGAAAGCCTATATTAAAAGGACAGCTTATCTCCTTTGTTTCTTATTTAAAAAAAGTCGAAGCGTTCTGAACGGCGGACTTGCTACGGAAAATTAAGGACATCAATGACAAATACGCGGCCGACCCTACCCTTTACAGAGAACGTCTTAGACTCCAGACAGACATTGATCTCTTATCTATGAATAAAGCCAGGCTTCATCTGCTCAAATCTAGACAGCGTTTTTTTGAGTCAGGGGATAAAGCTGGGAAACTTCTGGCTCATCAGGCCAGAGCCGAGGCAACCTCCTGCCATTAGAGTCGATCACTCAGGCGAGATCCACACTGACCCTGTCACCATTAATAAAATACAGTATTTGCCGAATTTTATGCTGAACTGTATGCCCTCCCATTGCAGACAGCACGCTTAATCATACAGCTTTCCCCCAAATAGACGTTGAATCCGTGAATGACTTGGGTGGCCTTATAACCACTGCTGAGGTTCAGGTAGCCATTAACTCCCTACAGAGCAGTAAATCCTCAGAGCAGGATGGCTACACTCTAGAGTATTATAAAACTTTTTCTGCTCTCCTCACGCCAGTTTTAAGAGATGTGTACAACGAGGCTTTTCGTTAGCGTTTCCTACCGGACACCCTATCGAAGGCCACTATCTCCCTAATTCCTAAGAAGGGGAAAGATCCCTTGCTCTGCAGCAACTATAGACCAATCTCACTCCTCAATGTGGACCTCAAAATTCTCTCAAAGGTTCTTGCACTCCGTCTTCAACGGGTGATGCCCTCCATTATCTTGGTAGATCAGACAGGGTTCATGCCTGGCACAACACTGGCACAACACTAGACGCCTACTTAACATCATCCAGTCGTCGAGTAATGATAGGCCTACCACGGAAATCGTGGTGTCGAAAAGGCCTTAGACAGGGTCTAGTGGGGGTACCTATACGAGGCAATGGACAGGTTCGGCCTGGGCGACAATATTATCCTCTGGGTCAGATTGTTATATTTATCCCTGATGGCCTCAGTCCAAACTAACGTCACGTTGTCACCTCTTTTTTCACTTAGGAGAGGCACCAGATAGGGCTGCCCTCTGTCCCCGCTCCTGTTCGCCATAGCGATTGAACCGCAGGCCGTTTGGCTTCGCTCGGAGGAAGGTTGTGAGGGGATTACACGATCTGGCACAACTCATAAAGTCTCATTGTATGTGGACTAGGACTGTCAAAGAATATTCTAAATTCGAATATATATTCGAATAGTTTTTAAAAAACGAATTTCGAAAGTGAAAATTAATATTCAAATTAAAAAAAAAATGTGGAAAAAAACGCTTGCGGTAACGGAGGCTGTCTGCTTTGCGAGTGGGCGCGCTAGCGCGCCTGAGGGTTCAGGGACAGGTCACAGGAGTCGCACTGTCTGGCACAGCATCACTGCTGAAAGTTGACTTGTCTTGCATGGAAGATGGCAGAAAGTGCAGAGCTCAACTCGACCGCATCAGAGAAAGCGATTTTAACCCCCCAAAATCCAAAAAGCCATATCTGGAAGTACTTTGGATTTTGGTCGGTAGGAGGTAAAACAGTTGAGCCGCGAGATAAAGTTGTATGCAAGCTTTGTAAAATACAGTTAGCATACCAATCGACCACTAGCAACATGACGTCACATCTTGAAAATGTACACCCAAATGAGCATGGCATAATGTGTGGAACTCCAGCTAAACAGTCACGTCTTGACACGTATTTTGCACCGCCTGCCACAAGCTCTTGTCTGCAACACGACAAGAGGCCATAACGGAGAAATTAATTTTGTTAATTCATTGGTAAGGACATGAGACCGATCAGTGTCGTGGATGGGGCAGGCTTCAGGGAGTTCGGTCAAGCAATAGAACCGAGGTACCGTATCCCTAGCCGTGGAACAGTCACCAATAGAATCGTAGAAGTGTATAACAGCACCTCAGACAAAATAAAGGCAATCAATCAATCAAAGACAAAGATGTACGTGGCTCTTAACGGACGGGTGGACATCCCTAGTTCTATATAGGCTACTGTGAAACTTCAATTAATGTTAATAATATTTGTTTCAATCACTGAATGAAGCCTGCTATATTAGTCGCAACCTTAAATTGCTTGCACAAAACTCATGATCAGCACTCAAAATGTGTTTATTGTTGTTCATTTTAAACTGTTATGTGCACAGCATTTGCGAAGAGAGCGTGAGGGCGAGAGAGAGAAAGTGCTCGAGTGAGCGAGCATGAGGTCTGCGGTCTCGTGTAGGTAATACATTGTCAAATGTGTTTAAACTTAAATAGACTACCTATACAAGTAGTTATGTCTCTTTGTATTAATTTGTCCTGTTATTGACGTAATGCGCGTCATTGACAAAATGCGCGTCATTGACAAAATGTGCATGCACAACCAGATGTTCGAATAGTTCGAATATTATGTGTTTTTTTAGAGGGAATATTCAAACGTAATTTTTGAGCAATTTTGACAGCCTTAATGTGGACGACCTGCTCCTGTACATCTCTAATCCACTCTCACTTCCTGTGATTTTAAACATTTTGGAACAGTTCGGTGCGTATTCCGGCTACAAGCTCAACTGAGCTATAACTGTGTATAACTGAGCTAATAAAACCAGAAAAGCAATAAAACCAGAAAAGGGAAAACTCTCTGACTTGGCAGGTCCCACGCTCGTTATAGTCATTTAAATGGGCTGAGGATGGAGGACTGAGCTACTTGGGGGGTTTTATTACAATATGGCTGTATCGGACATGTTCCGCAAAAATTTCTTACCTCTGGTCGAAAAAACTGAAAGCGATTTTGACCGCTGGTCGGTCTTACCGCTCTCCCTCATGGGCTGGATAAATTTGATTGAAATGGTTGTCCTCCCCAAATTTCTCTATATTTTCCAGCACATCCCGGTAAATCTTTTTTCAACAAGCTGGACAGGGCGATGTCTAAATTTCTCTGGGGCGGCAACCCGCTAGGATCCACAAGGCGATATTCCAGTCCCCTAAGACTGAGGGGGGTCTGACACTCCCGAACTTCAGACGATATTACTGGGCAGCTAACCTGCAAAAACTCTTATACTGGATGAGTGACGACTGTGCCTCACTACCTGCCTGGGTACACTTGGAGAGGGCAAGCTCACGCCTTCCATTGTGGTTGGCCCTCTGTTCCCAACTCCCTTTGCCTTCAACACCTGTGGGCACATGCACGATTGTATCCCTCTCGCTCAAGAAATGGAGTCAGGTTAGGAAAAACTTTGGCTTAATCTGACCACTTTTTTCAGTAACGAGTAATCTAACGCTTAACAATATTGTTTATAGCCCGTATTTTATCCCCATCTTGTCCAGATGTATAATTAAAGCCTTGTGGTTAATGTATTTTACTCCTGTTTATCTTGAGGTTTTGTGTGAAGAGAGAGTGATTATCCTCCTGTCACAAGTTGCAACGACACTTTAGGCGAGCTTTTGAGACGCCTGACTCACAAGGCTAGTGAAGGGCTAGCTGACAAGTTATTTTTTTCCAAACCAGTAATCAGATTAAAGTTACTTATCTAAGTCACTGTGCGTTACTATTATTGTCATTTTCCTTAGCAAAAATATATATTTTTGCTTTCTTCTTGCGTTTCGGGGAGTGAAGTCACGTATGCGTCAAGTCACGTTTTCAGCATGAGGACAGTCACGTGTACCAAGCAGCGACACAAACGTAAACAACAATGGAGGGAGAAGAGAGACGCGTGTTTTGTGGCTGGAAATACAGTCACTATTTTGAGTTTGTGTCAGCTAAAGATGGCAATATTAAGGTTTGTTGTACACTCTGCTGCTGGTGCTGGTGGCGACAAAGTGCTATCTAGCTACAAAAACACTACGTCAAATTTGAAGAAGAGTGAAGGGAGAAGTCCACCCCCACAGATGATGATGTCACTTTTTTAGATCTGTCAGAAATCCTCTCAACTGAGGATGGAAGTGATGGCCAGCTGTCTCTTCCCCCAGACCACAGGTGTGCTTCACACACCATTAACCTCATTTCCACAAATGAAATATTTTACTTCCAATGCAGAGACCAAGGCTGTGTATAGGAGCAGCACAGCAAAATGCACAGCTCTTTGGACCAAATCAAGTAGATATACCCTTGCATCAGAAACAGTGGAGGAAGTCAGCAAAAGAAAGTTCCTGGTACCAACATCCACAAGGTGGAGTACCAGTTCCTGCATGAGTACTGCACCGCCATGAAGCCTCTGACTGCAGCACTGGACATTTTACAAGTTGACTGTCCTTATGGGACTTTACTACCCATACGTTAATAAGTTCTGATACAGAAGACCCTGGCTGTGAAAGATGCCCTCTCCAGGATGATCGACGGCCTTCCAGATGCCATAGCACAGGTATGTTCCATCTTTTAAGCTAGTTAAAATGTCTTGCATCACACTATTCATGAACATGGAACAGAATATTCATTATCATTGCAAAAGAAGATTAAAACAAATACAAATCAATATTGATCCCACATTAGGCCTGGTTTGCAAGTAATTCAATGACATAATAAATAGTAGGCTTTGTGGGTATAAACATATCAATTATATTTTTCAGGCTATCCAGACTCATTTTGCCGGTGTGCTGGATGACAAAGATGCCCTTCTCGCAGCTGCCAGTTGTCCAAAATTCAAACTCCGATGGCTGAGAGATGCAGGTAGCGAGTAAAAGAGCTTCTGACAGCAGAGTGCCGCCGCACAACTGCTCCTGCAGCACAGAGCCCTGCCAGTGTGCCTACCATATCTGCCAGCCAAGGTGAGATGGACTTTTTCACTTTTGAGGCAGAGTCAGAGATCTACTCTGCAGAAAATGAAGTCATGGACTACCTGAGGTCAGCCTATGACCTTCAGATTCTGCATCAGTTTTCAACACTCCACCCCCATCAAGTGCTCCTGTGGAGCGGCTTTTCAGTCTGGGATTTGGTGCTCACGCCTAGAAGAAATAGACTTTCTGACGAGGTTTGAGAAGCTTCTGTTAATAAGGTACAACCACTGGTTTACTCGCCTCACTCCACTGTTTCACTCATAACATGCGATTACAACATAGGCCAAAGTAACAAAAGTAGACATGATATCAGCCTATACATGTGGTGGTATACACTTGATTTGTTTTGTAAAACCACTCCTTGCTGCTCTAATGCTGTGAACAACAGGTTCACTGTTCATAAAACATGTTAAAAATAATTTAATAGTAACATTTATAAACAATGTAGATTATAAATAGTAAGTTTTGCTATTACAGTGATAACAGTTAAATATGTGTCAGGTCAAGAAATAGTCTTTATTTTATATTTTAGAAAAACAATTATTTATGTTAAGTGAAGTCAAGAAAGACATGTATTTTTTCAGGAAATAGTTTTTAAGTTTAACTTAAAATGTCAGGAGATACATTGTTGACGTTACTGTTAAAAATGCACTTCCAATAAAGTGAGTGTTGGCAAAACTGCGTCATTTTTATGTTGAGGCGGTGGGGGTGTTGTCGGCAGCTGCTGAATATAACTAATAAAGTAACTTCTAATCTAACTTAGTTACTTTTAAAATCAAGTAATCTGTAAAGTAACTAAGTTACTTTTTTAAAGTAACTGTGGCAACATTGCTTGCAGGGCCCTTCCGTCTTGACCACACTGCTCAAAAACCATGTCTTTACACCCTTGAGTTCAGACCTGACATTTAAGACCTGGCACAGAAAGGGTATTAGGGGTGTACGATTCAGAAAATGTCACGATTTGATACCGATTTTTAGGCTCACGATTCAATTCAATATCGATTTTCGATTTTAAAAAAACGATTCGCAGTATATGAATGTAGTTACTTTTCCCATGTATGTATGTATGTATGTACAGTGGTGCTCATACGTTTACATACCCATGCTAAAGTTGACTAAAAAGAGGAATAAAAAAACATCTTTTGGAAATTGATCTTAATGCCTTAATTAAAAAAAAATTGGAAAAATCCAACACCAATCTGTAGGTATGGTGAAGGGTATGTGATGATGTGGGGCAATTTTAATTCCAAAGGCCAAGGGAACTTTATCAGCATGCATAGTATCCTGGATCCATGAAATAACTGGCCTTTAAAAATAAAAATCTGCCTGCCTCTATGGGAATTTAACATAGGGGTATATGTATACTTATGGCCTCTGTATTTTAAGGAAGAACATTTATTTATTTACGATATATTAATTCACAAAGAAAATTGGTGTCCTTAGAGGTTGGATTTTTCCTAATTGTTTTTAATTAAGGCATTAAGATCAATTTCCAAAAGATGTTTTTTATTCCTCTTTTTAGTCAACTTTAGCATGGGTATGAATACTTATGAGCACCACTGTATGTATGTATGTATCTATGTATGTATGTATGTATGTATGTATGTGTGTGTGTGTGTGTGTGTATATATATATATATATATATATATATATATATATATATATATATATATATATATATATATATATATATATATATTTTATACATCCCTTAGTACTTTCATGTGGATGTTTTATTTAGTTTAGTATCTTTTATTGTCCATATTATTCATGTGGATTTGTTTGTTATTTTAACATCCTGTTATGATGTACAGTATGTGTATGTTGTGTGTGATGTCTGTAAGCTACTGGACCTTGAATTTCCCCTTGGGGATCAATAAAGTATCTATCTATCTATCTATCTATCTATCATGTGATTGCAGTTTTAAAAAAAATATGAATCGATTTTTGGAATTCTATGGATTCGAATTTGAATGCGAAGCGATTTTTTTGCACACCCCTAAAGGGTATCGTCAGTGTTAAGGACCTATACTTCCCTGTATGGCTTGCCGAAGTCACACCTCTTTCGCTTTTTACAGATCAGAGACTTTGTCAAGAAGACATTCCCCCACTTCCCTAGATTTAGTTGGCTCCCTCAGCCTGTTTCCCATCACGGAGGACTGAGCTGCACCCCCCCCCCCCCTCTTTTGTCTAGTAATTTATGGGGGGAGGGGGGGATATGAGAGGAATTGGCATACCGTGTCTGCTTGCTCCATGCCTTGTTTGTTCACAAAACAAAAACAAAAAACATTGTGCCAGTTTATGGGTTGATACAATTCTCCTTCAAATACACTACTTATAAACCGATTGGATTATCAGAGAAATGTTTGCCACAGACCTGAAAACAGGAACGTTTTTCGTCGCTCATGAAACGTTGACACTTTGGAGATGCATGTTTTTCATAGGACAGCAACAACATGACCCTATACACTGTGTCAAATATCCAATATAAACTGATCATTAAAAACGTTTATTAGTCTAAAAGTAACTATGTTGGCAGTGCCTCTGCTGTCTTCTACAACCTGTTGTTCCATGCGTGTTTGGTCGTCAGGGAGCGTACAGCAGAGTTTAAAACTACAACACTAGATTAGTTGATTTCTGAGATCTTTGCCGGTTTGGCCCCCACCTCTGCAGCCACACCACACCCTCAGTGCAAATACCAGCAGCTGACATTTAGTGTTTGTTACCCTGTGAATTGCACAAGCCATTTGTTTTCTGGGTTGATGTTTGGACAGTAAACACAGTGATATCCAACTTGCATTACTCTACAATATATCAAAGGGCTTACAAAGAGTGACACAGTCAGTGGATTCTAAAACCCAGTAAAAAGTTTGATGTTTGAATAAGACCTCTTTGAGTTAATGTTTAGAGAGACGGTTGTTCTTTCACTTTCTTCAGCAGTCCTGCTTTGAATGGACCGTGTTCCAGACATAAAGCCAACTTCAGAGTAATAAAATCAGAGCAGGTGACAGTTAATGAACTACGCTCACTGAGAACACACAGACACAGACACATGCACGCACACACACACACACACACACACACACACACACACACACACACACACACACACACACACACACACACACACACACACACACACAAGAAAACTTTAACTGACTTAACATTGCCTCCTTCACGTACAGAGCCAGATGTATGTTAAGATCTTACATCATATGTGAACAGCAACAAACATGGGAGCCGAATCTTAAAGAAGCTGCACTTTCATATGGCTCATTGTAGCTTTGCTTATTTAAAGCTAATGTACTTGCACTTACTACTTGTTGTCTGGAGTTTGCACCTTCAGGGTTGAAAGCACTTAATTGGAAGTCGCTTTGGATAAAAGTGTCAGCTAAATGACATGTAATGTTATGTAATGTAATGTAACTATTCTTCGGCAAAACCTCGGACTGCAAGTGCTGATTTGAAAAACTAGTTAAACTTCTTAGTTTGTAACTTGACTCTAAATCAGTGTTTTTGCAATTTAACCCAAGTTTAAAGTTACCTGTTTTCCTGAGAACAATAGTTTCAAAGCAGACATTTATTCTTAAGAAAGTGTCATGAATAACAACCAATGTTTTTATCACACAACAGCCTAGGAAGCATTGATTTGGTCATTTGCAGGTCCATCCAGACATCCAGTGTTTCAACATAATTCCTTCATGCCTTATCTGATCTCCATTAGCTAGTCTCCCAAGGGTCAAGATAATAAAATATATAAAAACTAGGGCTGTCAATCGATTAAAAAATGTAATCGAATTAATTACAGACTCTGTGATTAATTCATCTAAATTAATTGCATACATAATTTTTGCTGTGAAAGTATTTTAAATATTTCAATTCAAATTAATAATCATCGTTAGTGACATTAAAGTTAAAAGAAAATTATTTTTATTATTATTTTCACTTCAAATATACACACACACACACACACATATATATATATATATAAATATATATACACAACAATCAACGATATGACCTAATATGCTGAGGAAATAAATTCAAAAGGGTATTTTACAACAACTGCGAATGCACCGTGAGGCTGTAGATTACCAGCTTCATTGAACGCACCGTCTCTCGTCTGTGTTTCGACAACAGCAGAAACACAGTCAAACTTTAGCGTTAGCTGTCAGCATGTTAACCGTGTTTAATCCAGCTACTAGCTAGCAGAAGGCTAACGTTACCTGCTGTTGAGTTGTTAAGCTGTTAACTAGTCAGCAATGTTTCTGTTCTGCGCACTCTGTTCTCTTAATAGACTACATCCATGGTCTCAGAACGGCTCTGGGTGAAAGGTCAATATGGAATGGATTAATTGCGATTAATTTTTTTAACGCACTAATTTTTCTCAGATTAATTAATCGAAATTAACGCGTTATTTCGACAGCCCTAATAAAAACAGCTATTCAAAAGGACACAGTATTAATGCGACACGAATGATAGAATAAACTAAAAATCCACATCAGAAAATAAGTAAACTGATACTGCAAAATGAAAGGGTTAAAAATAACAAACAACAAAGAAAACAAAAAAATACTTATTAAAGTAAGTGAAACAGATGTTATCTATGTACATTGATTAGTGTTACAGAGACTTTTTCCTATGCCTGTATTTTAAAACGCCCATATTATGCTCATTTTCAAGTTCATAATTGTATTTTGAGGTTGTCCAGAATAGGTTTACATGGTTTAATTTTCAAAAAACACCATATTTTTGTTGTACTGCACATTGCTGCAGCTCCTCTTTTCACCCTGTTTTCAGCCTGTGTTCAGCTCTCTGTTTTAGCAACAGAGTGAGACATCATACTTCTTTACCATCTATGTAGTGAGTCGCACATGCTCAGTAGCTAGGTAAGGCTCAGACCAGATAACCGTTTGTTTCTCTAACTTCAGTCAGTTACAAGGCAGGATTAACCGGGATTAAACAGGGTGCACTTCCAACTTTGCGTGGAATACCTGCAGAACAGGGATATGTAAGTAGTTATTTTGTAGATGATGGTGATTATGGTGTGTTGTAGCAGTGTTTTGCCATTGAGAACGAGGGAGCTAACCACTAGCATGCTAGCGCTAGCACCTCGCTAGCACCTTGTTTCGGCTAGTGACGTAAAAACAGCTCACCCGGAGACTGAAGGCAGGAATCATTCAGAAAACTGTATCTCACTCAAAACAGCATGGATGTTTTTTCCAAGTTTGTATGTGTGTGGAAGCACCAGAGACACAAAATAACACCCCAAATCCCAGAAAAAAATTATATTTTTTCATAATATGGGCACTTTAAAGTTGTTGAAACAAGAGCTATATGTAACCTAGATATCTGAAAACATTCACTTTTCAGCCTCATTTAGCCTAGTTTAATCACACTGCAGATATCTAGACATCTTGTGACCTGAGAGTCCCGGGGGTGCACTGGTTCCTGTGGCTTACCTGGCAGGTGAGGAGTTGCTGCTCAATGCTGTCCTGCATGGTGGAAGCCACCGCTCCACCAGCTACCAGGCTCCTCTGGGCTTTCTGCAGCCACAGCTCTAGCTGGCCAAGCGTCTCCAGGGACACATGGGGGACACCCTCACAGGGGCAAGGCCCAGGCTGGGGCTCCTCTGGGACCTGGGACACAAACACGACACACCCAGCTGAACCTTTGTGCTCCATGGTCACAGGTGGAGAGAGGGCAATGAAAGCAGGGGGAGAACTTTTAAGTTGACTCTACATTAACAGGTTGTAGCTCTAATAGTGATCATAAAAATAACACTGACCTGTAATTCTACTTCTCACACTACCACCTACAGTCTCTTTCCCCTGCATGGTTATATCTCTCACTCTCTCTCTGTCTCTGTTGACACCTTTCCCTAGCTCTTAAGTTTCTCTTCTCTTTCTTTCCCTCTCTGCTCCACCCACCTGTGGCAGAAACCACTTCCTGGAGCGCTGGCAGGGCTCCAGTGACAGCGACTCATCACAGGAAGAGCGAGAGAGAAAATGACAGTAAGACACAGGGAGAGAAGAAGAGAGACATCAGGCTACAGGGGTGGAGCTGAGAGAGGGTCAAGTCGTCAGCAGAGTAAGCAGTAAACATAAGAATACAAACACTTCCCTACCTCCTCCTCTAACCGTATGTAGCTGTCAATCATCTGAGCTTTTATTCTATCAGAACTTCCATCTATAGGTTTTACTGTTCTTTTCTTTGAACTTTTTTGACCCCAGCTTCATTTTCTGAATGAATTATGAGCGTGTTGCACAGTGCAAGTTCAAAATCACAATATCTCAAATGATTGATTTTCTTTCATGACTTCATGGCTCTGTGAACACAGTTGCCAGGGAACTACCAAGGATTTGACACGAGGTGAACACCAAGAGTCAACAAAGCTGCTTTGAATGTCAGTATTAAGCACGCGGCTCAAACATTCACCAGACTTTGATGTCATTGAATGTGTCTAATGTGAATGTACAGAGCCCTCGATTTGTTAGGGGAGGATATTTCTGATACAAGGTTCTCATTTTTTTGAGACAACCTTAACAAATTCATACATTTTTAGTAACTACATTCTCAATAATTTGAGCCCTTAAAAAACGTAATCATGCTTCGATAAGAATTGGCTAATTCCCCCTCCCCCTTTTCTTTCAATTCTTTTTTGGGCATTTTTAGGCCTTTATTTTCACAGGACAGATGAAGACATGAAAGGGGATAGAGGGGGCAATGACATGCAGAAAAGGGCCGCAGGTCGGAGTCGAACCCGCGGCCGCTGCATTGAGGAATATACCTCTATATATGTGCGCCTGCTCTACCAACTGGTGGGAGGCTGACCACCTGGGGTCCGTTTCAGAAAGCAGGTTTAGTGAAAACTCTGAGTTTGTTAACCCTGAGATGAGGAAAACTCTGGGTTTTCTGTTTCAGAAGGAGAGGTAACTTAACCTCAGAGTCAGTTACTATGGTAACTGAGCCTGTGAACCTAACCTGGTCGGGAGCAGGTTTTCTTCAAGAAACCTTGAGTTTCTCTCAGACTCCTCCCTCTGACACAGCGCTCTTTCATTTCCTCATTCATTCATTCAGTCTGTATCAGGCGCATTTTAGCGGCATGAATAAAAAAAACATTGTTGGTTTATTAACTGTTAGGCAGACATTGTTTTTTCTCAAAACGTGGCATTTCCTTTTGTCGACAATCCCGTTGATGAAGAAGCTGTATTATTTCGCAAGGAGTTAAACATACGTCAGGAGATGATATTGTGGCCCCGACGCATTTTAATTTCCAGATAACGTCCTATTTGAGCTGTATCGTTTTTCTTCCCAGTCTATCAGTTAAGCCCTTTCTGATTCTGAGCTATGTTATGTATGGCAGCAAAACAAATAAAGATAACATGGTGTTTAATGGTCAAAACTTATACACACTACTCAAAGGAGAAATGGAATGAGAGCACGAATAATTTATAATATTATAAATTAATAATTTAGTAGTATTCAGTTACTACTATTTAGTTACTGGAGGGCACAGCTCTTTAATTTAAATAGTAAATTACTAAATGTAGGCAACAAAAGTATTTTAAAAAGCACAAATTTGTAATTTCAGGTTAAACATCACTAATTTCAAGACTAACAAAAATCTAGTTTGCTCCTGCTGATACTTCCTAGGCTCACACATTTTTATTCAAAATGCAATAAAGGTAAATGGAAGTTAAAGAAATACAGCATACCCCGTTGTTGTATAGGTCAGGCATATGATCAATCGACCAGTAAACCAATAAGTAGGTGGTTATCTTGTAATTTAACAGCAGGAAGTTATTCATGTGCAACCAGGTTCCAACTCTACATCCACTCCTGCAGTTAGAGGGTTAGGAGAAGGACGGTGCTTGTGTTTGGTGTGATGCTGGAACCAGAGCTCTGAGTGTGACTTGTATCTCTTTTTTTACTTACCAGGGCAGCTGCAGGACGCAGGCCCTCAGTGTGGTCCTGATGTTGCAGTCTGAATGTGCCGGCGAGGGAGGCTGAGGCCTCTGTTGATTCTGCTGATGGTACACTAAGGTGAGAGAGTGTGTATGTGTGTGTGCTGGCTATGGTTGCTGCTGTTTCTAGAAGACTTCTAGATTTCCCAAGAATTTCTCCAGATGTTGGCAGAACCGGGCATTTACCGCTGTCCATCTCACTGCTTTCTGATCTTACAGCTGTTGAAGCTTTGATTTCCTCACCAGTTGTGCATGAGTACTTAGTGAGTGTGTTTTGGGCAGGTGTGACCGTGCTCTGTGTATATACTGTGTATGTCTTCAGCCCCTCTGGGTCATCCCCCCTCCATGCAAGCCCCCTCTGTCCCATCATGAGCTCCTGACACAGAAAGAGAGGCGGAGGAGTAAATCACTGTTGTGGGTTTATTTGTATTTGTGCTCTTGTTTGGATATATAGACAGAATGGAAAGACAAAAGTGAAACAATGTACAAGTACAGCACATGCCATGTAATGTAAGACATCTCAGTACTGCTGCTTCCAGGTAAAAACCTTGTATCTCCAAAAATGGCATATTATTGTGTATTGTTACTGGTTTTAGATTGATATGAATGAAAATATAAATGAGCCTTAAAGAACCTTGCACAAAAGCAAGCAACATCATTTTTGATTATTTGAGTACAATTCCTCGGATTAAGAAACTAAACTAAAACTAAATTTGTAATCCCATGGTTTTCACCTGCCAACAATACTGTGTTAATCAGTCATTGTGTCAAACCAGTGCATTTTCATGGCCAACAGTCATCTTAGAAAAGGTAACTTTATGAAGTACAAAATTTGTGTTGAGTGCAAGTAAATATTCAGATTCATAACAAAGCGGGAATCTGTCTCCACACTCTCCTGCTGCCAGCAGTGACTGAACAATTCATTAAAGTAATAATTATTCAGGTAATCAGCTCCATAAACAACAATTTATTATCATGTTCAGCTTATGGAAATTCATATAGCAGATGCATGTAAGCAAGCAAGTTTTTTTTATTTAAGTGCTGGTAAATGAGCTCAGATAGTAAATGAAACAACAATCAAAACGTTTAACTATTTTAAATCACCATTCCCTATATGATACATTATAAAACATGGTTCACAAAATATGTCTATTAGTACACTTTGTTTCTGCCTTTTATAAAAACATAGTTACCCATCAGAATTACGGTCCATGCTAAAGCATATTACAGACCAAAACTCATCATCCCCACATGCTAAATATCACCAGTCTGCTTTCTGTTTTTGGTAAAGTAGTAACAGTCACCATGTCAACCACTTTTCACATAGTTGCAAAATAATGTGCTGTGTCATCTTGAACCACATCTCAGTTGTGACCGCTCGTCAATCAACCGGCAGAATTATTCTCAGGATGAACGAGCTCAGTAGTCCTTCAAGTAAACAAAAAAAGTTATTTGGGGAGTACTGATTCAATTAAAGTACTTAGTCCTGTCCTCTATTTTATTTTTCATAATGCAGTTAGAAACCCTGATTCAAATTTCAAATGTAAATTAACTGTTATACTGTACTGTTGGAAGCCAATACCTGGAATTCTTTGCCATGTAAATGCACTGATGGTTGAGACATTTCAAGAACAATTTAAATGTCAAGAATTGGTGCAAGAACAATTCAGGTGCTCTAGACTTGGTTCTAGAAGAAGATAAAAGTTTAGTATTGTTCTACAATCATTCCAGAGGACACTAGAAGAAATGTTCTAGATTTGGTTCTGGAAGATGTGAGGAGTTCGGAGGTTTGGTTCTAGAAAGAAGCCAAGAGCTCTACAAGACATACAGCCATAGATATAGAACAATAGATATGACATGTAATTCTGACTTGCCATTCCAGGATGGAACCACTTGGTGGCCATCTTACCAGGGTTAAGTTTTAGAATTGCTTCCATTGGAACCAATGGGAAAAGAGGCTCATGTTGTCTTTATAATCCTTATATTTTTCTACCAATACATCAATAGTGGTTTTAATTCAAAGTTATGACCATAAAACAACTGTGCCTTTCTAGAACGAAACAAAAAAATAGAGATTTGGGTGGAATTTTGATTGAGAACAAGTAATAGATAAAAACACAAAAACATATTTTTTCAATTTTGCCTGAACTTAATATGTAAAAACTGTCTTTGTTATTCTGAATGGCTAATATACATTAAACAATATTTTTTATAATAAATATAATAAATTGTGCAAGATATATTTTTATCTCACACAAGCATACACATACGTACACATTTTTGTGAGTTTTTGATCATCCTATTGGCCCTTGGTCTTGTTCAGTTTGTTCCTCAGACTCTGGCCATGTATTTTAAGGTTGTACTGGCTTGTGATGTGGTGTTGCTGCAGAGTAAACTATTTATATAATCAGAGAATAATCTTTTTTGGGCCAGCTCAGGTTTTTTGTCTACATGTAGGCTAAATGTGTGTGTGCATATTATAGGCCTAGCCTATTTTGCAATAGCTTATTTTCACATATAATTAATATTTAAAGACTGGATTCCGTTGACTTCATGGATTGCATTTCAAAGTCTAGACCGATTTTATATCAGACCACATTTCCCATCAACACCGCTACTTCCTGTTTTGGCGAGATTTTTTCTTACTGTCAACCGGCATGAAGTTTGTTTTGCCGATGAGCGGAGTAGTTGAAGAGCCTTGCTAGCTTCAATGAGTTTTTGTTGATAAATGCTATAATGACTTCACCAGAACTGCTGATGGACTTGTCGCAATTGTCTTTTTCATTGCGCTGACGTTATGAAAATCACATTTACGATAGTAATGCGGAGACTTTGCTGCTGAAGTAGGAATCCTTTCTGGATTGACGTTACTTTACCTCACCAATACATGGATTATTAAGTTTTAATTTGCTTTACTGAAAGGAGAATCGTGTAAAGGCATAAGGTAAGCTGACAACAATAGATGTTAATATATGATGACTGACAGCAGGACTCAACATGGCTAATGTTTGGGGAGCTAAGGTTAGCTGGTGAAAATGTAACGTTAAGTGCGGCTGGTCGGTCGGTTAGGGCTCCTTGTAGCAGCTGGATGTGCTACTGTTGATTTGTGTAACGTTACATTTTAACGTACCGTTAGCTTACTGGATTTGTCTTGAGATATTATAAAATGAGAGTTAGGAGTAAAGAAGAGTACTTGTCATTAATGTTAATTTAACTGAAAACTTAACACAGATTGAGTGAAATCAGCCTCATAGCAGTCAATGTAGGGGTAATATTAACGTGTTAAAAATAACTGTTATAACGTTAATGTTACTAAATGTCCTATTTGAGGTAAAAAATAATTCAACTAAAACAAAGTTTGCTGTTCATAAATGCTGTTAAGAGCTAGCTAGCAATCCTCAAAAACAGACATCTCAGCTGGTCCGTTAACAGTTACTAGGTAACGTAACTAGCTAGCTAGCTAACTAGCTAGTTCACTAACTTTTCTGTATTTATAGTTAAAAAAGGAAGAGAAAAAATACTCTATCTACTCCTACTGACATGTGGAAAGTGATGCTAGCCTCCTGGGTCTCTTCGTTCCTTCTGGTAAAGCAGTTAGGTGCTGCACAACTGATAACCATACTTGCTGCCTATAGGTGCCAATTGTAAACAGTACCCTAGTAAGATGGCGGACAGTTAGTTCCATTAGTTATGACGTCATGTCATATCTATTGTTCTATATCTATGCATACAGCGCTCTAGATCTGAGTGTAGAAGGAGGGGTTATGGACTTTGGTCTAGAAGAATTAGGGAGTCCCAGTGTTCTACAAGGAGTATGGTAGGGGTTCCAGGGCTTGTTTTAGAAGATTCTACATGGCTAACTATAGGGAGTTATATAGTTGGACCTTGAAGGCATTAGGAAATTATAGACTTTAGATCTCTGGAAGAAAAAAACTCTACATTTGTTCTAGAAGAACTGGGAGTTCCAATGACCTCCAAATGATTCTAGAGGAAGCTTTGAAATCTAGGCCTGATTCTAGAGGAGTTCTAAGGTTGTATCTGGAAGAAGTTGGGAGATCTATGATATGTTGTAAACACTGGTGTTCTAGGCTTGGCTCTAGAAGGAATGACAGGTCTGAACCATAGGTCTGAACACAACAGGGATTCTAGGGTAGGTTCTAGAAGAGGCCGGGGGCACTGTGGTTGGTTTTAGAATAAATGGGAGTTCTTGGATTGGCTCTAGAGTAAAAACTGTAAGTCTAAGGATGATTCTAGAAGAAGCAGTAAAGTAAATGCTTGTTTCTGGGGTCTTCTGCACATGGCTTTAGAATAAGCTGGTAGTGCAATGCTTTGATCAAGAAGAAATGAGAAGGTCCAGTGATAAAAGTTCTAGATCTAGGAGACTACACATTTCTGCTGGGGCCCAGCGTCTGTTTTGGAGACTTTAACGGTGGAGGCTGTTGTGTTTACCATGCTCTCAGTCAGTGACTGAGTTTGGACTGTGCCCAGGGGTTTTGATAAAGCTTCAGATGAACTTGCTTCTGTGGTGTCAGTGGAACCCTCAACATCCTGAAGAAACATGAGCAGGGTTAGAAGATCAGTCAGTTAAATACATGGATAATTTAGTCTACAGGGTTACCACCAGATGAGGATGCATACAGTTACTGACACACTCGGTTATATTACATAATGTTATTGACATATTTTTGTTATGTTGTTATCTTATATAACCTGCTGCATTGTAAAACAAATTAAACGGCTCTTATTGACAGTTTTGAATACTTTTTTTTTAAACGGTTGGCATCAATTACATAAACTTGGGCACTGAGTACAACAAAGAGTATTTAGCTTAAATGTTTAAATCGCAATACTATAAGCAACTGATAATAACAAACAAAGGTTCACCAACACCTATAATTGACATTAATTAAAAGATAAGCATGGTGATATTCTATACTTTTCTTATTGTCAACAAAACCCGTAAAAAGATTAAAACTAAACTATTTTTTCTGACTTTACTACTGTGTCCGTGGCACTCACCCCCAATCCTGTTTGTTCACTTTCATTTTTTAAAAGGAAAAATTAGGTCATTAAAGTGCTGGGTACTGTAAATAGTGCAGTTATTAGGGACTATTTCAGGTGTAGATTTGGTTCACTACAGAGTATTTACAGCAGAAGGACAGTGTATGTGGGATTGGGTGAAATACAATACAATACAATAAACTACAATGTGTTTGTTTATGGTATCACCCAGTGCAACAGTGTGGCTCATTGATGTGTTTTTAATACTTGTTGGACAACAATGAAGCTCTATGGAATATCAGGCTTTGGAAACACAGGCCATACTTGTTAGTAGGATCAATTCACTGTTGGTTTTGGTCTTTTGATTAGATTTGTTGCCAGTATACAAATAGATATTACCAGATTTGTGCTATGCTTTTAAAAAAAGATGAGAAATCAATCAACAGGAGCCAATGAGGATATTTGACAGTGTTGAGAGTTAAAGATCCCATATTATGCTCATTTTCAGGTTCATCATTGTATTTTAAGGTTGTACCAGAATAGGTTTACATGGTTTAATTTTCAAAAAACACCATATTTTTTGTTGTACTGCACATCTCTCTCTCACTGCTGCAGCCCCTCTTTTCACCTTGTGTTCAGGTCTGTTTTAGCTTACAGAGTGAGGCGTCTTTTCTTCTGTACTATCTTTGATTATACTCGTACATGCGCAGTAGCTCAGATTGTAGATCATGTCAGATAGCTCCATAGACAGTAAAAGAAAGGTTGTTTCTCCAACTTTGGTCAGTTACAAGGCAGGATTAGCCAGGAGACTTCTTCTAAACGAGGGCGCACATGTAAGTAGTGCTTTTGTAGATTATGGTGAACTTGTGTGCGTTGTAGCGGTGCTTTGCCATTGAGAACGAGGTATCATGCTAGCGCTAGCATGCTAACGGTTGTGGTTAGCCAGCTCGTTTCGGCTAGTGACGTAAAAAGCCGTGCAGATTTTGAACAGCTCACCTAGAGACTGAAGGCGGGACACATTCAGAAACCCATATCTCACTCAAAACAGCATGGATGATTTTTTTTCAAAGTTTATATGCGTGTGGAAGCAGCAGAGACACAAAATAACACCCCAAATCCCAGAAAAAGTTTTTTCATAATATGGGCACTTTAAGTTACCTGTCTGTCTTCTCCAGTCTGTTTAGTGCTTTGTCCAGTGGCACCTTCAGTCTCTTCTGGGACAACGGCCACAGGTTCCTAACACATACAATGATGTATATTTAAAAAAGTCTATATAATCAAAGCAAACCTAAATGTTAAATGGCTGAAGGAGAGAACATTGTTTATTACAATTACAAACACTGATCAATACTGCTCTCTAGAGGCAGAACAAAATCCAGAGACAGATGTGCAGGGAGGTTGAAGTAGAAATGAGGGAGTTGGAAAATACAGTGACTGAAGAGATGTTTTAAGGATCAGGAGAGGGTTTGTTGAAGCAGCAAGCAGCTGATATGATAAGATGGTAGTAGAGGTAAGGAAACTCATTGCCAGCAGTGGTGTGGAGAACAGAGTGACCCAGGTCTTATCTTATATCTCATAGATAGATCTTATATCTTCTTATTAGTCATATAGTTGTTAGAAATGATTGAATTGGAACTAGATGGTTGGGATTGATGCCATGGCGATCAGTCTTATGGTCTCAGGTGTATTACCAATCCAAAAAGAATTGGTTAGTTTTATATAAATGTTCTAAAACTCGTTATGGCATCCAATGTGGTTAATACGTCCCACCTACATTTCTAAGTAGCTGCCTTGGGTCACAAGGAACTATGGGGGTAGGGTAAAGGAGACCAAAAGAACAGAGGTAGGACAGAGAAAGACAATGGATAAAAGTTTTTTTTCGAAGCAGCTCTAGATCTTCTTTACCTCTGGCGAAGCAGCCAGGAAAGCATCCCAGAGCCACCATAAAACACCTCCTCCACCTTCTTCCTCTCTGTGCTCCTGACTCCCTGTTTGCTCTGTGGCTTCCTCAGCCTGGAGCACGCCGTCATGCTCCCTCTGCTGACACGGAAACACGCTCATGTGCAGAGTCACACAGGAAGTGGTCATAAGTGCATCTGGGACACTGAGCTGCAAGCTGGCCACTGTCGCTGCTAATGACTGGAATTGTTTACTTTAGCACTAAAAGCAGCTATAATTAATTAGGGGTGTCACGATCGGTGTCCAATTCTAAATTGAAAATCGGACTGAATTAGCTTTCAATTTCAATCAGCAAAATCAAAAGGAGGATTGGTGATTCTCCCAGAATACAGCTTCACTTTCTGAAAGTGCAGAAAGAAAGGTGAAGCAACAGAACTGGAAAATCCTCCTGCTTCCTTGAAGTCACCGGTGTGGCAACATTTTAACTTCCCTGTGAACTATGTAAACGACAAACTGCAAAACATGTGGCTCGCCGAGAGGGACCTCATGGTGCATTCAGGTGCACCTCGTAAACTCGTACACTCTTCTTTTTGTTTAATAGTGTGTTCCCAATTGATTTGTGAAATAAGATATTGTTATAACATTTTCAATAAATTATTTAAATTTGACTGTTTAGCCTGGTCCAAAATAATATGGCGATTATATCATGATTTTAAAGCAGAGTTTCTGCATGTTTCACCAAGTCAAATTTAAGACTTTTTAAGACCATTATGAATGAAATTTAAGACCTTTTATCACAACATCAACTGAGCCCTGATTTCACTTTCTTCAGTATCGCTAAACATGCACTTCCCCATAGCTGAAGACTAAAATCTGTTTTGTGTCTGTGGTACAATCCCAAAGAAACTTGCACCAATAACATGAAAGCTGATTGGCTGCATTTGTAGTCATAATACAGCAAAATTATATTTGGACTAGCAAAAGAAAGAACTACAACCCCACAGAATGAAAAAAACTAAGCATCAGAGGTTGCATGGACTTAGGAAAATTAAGACCTGTTTAAAATTATTTAAGACCTAGAACACAATACTTCAGCGAATTTAAGACTTTTTAAGGCCAAACATTTTGATTATAAATTTTAGACTTTTTAAGACCCCGTGGAAACCCTGTAAAGAATAATTTGAAAATGTAAATGAAAGTTGTAAGGGCATAAAACCAATGATCTGCTGCTCTTTATAAATCAACACTCCCTAATTTAACAATGGTTTATATACCAGTCAGCACTGAACAAAATTTTTTTTTAAATCGAAAGTCAAATCGAATCGTGACTCCCCTAGCTATATCGTCTGGTTTTTAACCGTTATAACCTCTGAAAGAGAAAGTATGCTTGCTTGTTAATTAATAACTGGGATATTTAAAAAAAACTGTCCACTGATTTCAATAAAATTTGGTGAGGCTATGAACCAAGAAAAAATAAAAATGCATTTTAAATGCAGATCAAGGACTATTTATAGTTAAGATTTCTTAACACTGGTTAACACAGTCATGAACTACACTCCACTACACATTGTCTTTCGTTTCAATGAAAAACCCAAGTATCCCATGCAATCCCTGATAGTGTTATAGTAGTATTTTTATAACATTATATCAATTTAAAATATTGTAAATATCTTGCATATGGTTTTGGAAGAATTTCCCTATTTATTCAGCCTGACACACACATATATATATATATATATATATATATATATATATTCTTTTTTTTTTTTAGAAACTGAGATTTCCCATACAATCTCATTAACAATGTCTTGCTGCTACTCAGTGCACAGCAGACCACAAACTTCAGCTCGATGTCCCACTATCTGCACTTTTAACAGTATGTACTCAATGCATACTCAGAATACTTTCCAATAGAAATAAATAGCAGTATTAGCATGCAGTGAAAAACACATTTGTTAAATAACTTGTGTTAAAAACACACAGAGGAATATGTAAGCAGGAATGTTAGTAACAATCCCTCTACACTTTGTTCTACCATAACAAAGGCCCCATCCAGACGAAGACGTATTTCAATGCAAACGCACATCTTTTGCATCGTTTGGGCCGACTGTCCACATGAATCCTGTAAACGCATTGCCCGTAAACGCACTTTTTTGAAACCTGGTCCCAGGGTGAATAAAAAAAAAGCCGGCTCACGTTTGGCTTCATATGGACGGCGAAACCGCATACGTGCGTATCGATGATGTCATCCCTACACACCTCGGACTCAAAGCTCCGCCTTCAACCCAGCTGACAGCGCTAGCAGGGACGCAACGCTGCTAGCTCGCTAATCTGTCTGCTTATCAACTCCTTGAACGGATTATAGTAACTTTTAGCACCGCTTATTGTAGAAAGGCTACCGCAAGAAAAACGTGTAGCTAGATTATCAAAACGACATCGGATCATTGATGTTTGTTGACTGCCGATGTTAGCTAGCAGAGCTAGCGTTAGCGTTAGCGCGCTAGCTAGCGCGCTAACGCTAGCTCTGCTAGCTGCAATCATGTCCGATAGAATGTAAACAAAGTTTACATTCTTTTTCTAGGTAGCCTTTATATAACGAGCAGTGGTGTAAGTTATTAAAGTCTAGTCCATGGATGTCTTAAGCTAAGAGAACTAGCTAACAGTCATGTTATGAACTTTTATATACTGTCTATGGTTATGAAAGGAAGTGACTGAAGGCTGCTCTTCTTCTTCGTTCCGTTAATTTCTGTAGCAGTAACAGCGCCGCCTACAGGCCTGGCATATGAAGTACCGTGTTGAGTCATTTAGAGATGGATTCATGTGGATGTGAATTTTCTTGAGCCGAATCCAGGGAAGACGGATGCGTTTTCATCCTGACGTCTTCATGTGGACGGGGCCAAAGTCACCTTTCAGGACTACAGGTGGTGATTACTTGACATTCAAAACCCAGGTGTTATTATTCAGTGGTGTTAATTTCATGTAAATGAGATAACACTGAGAACAAACACACTTTGGTGGCACTCCACTGAAGATCACACGCATTTAAGGATACAGTATTTATCAGTTATTTCTTTCAGTGTTCAAAAGTAAGTAAGTATTATTATTATAGAACACATTTCCAGAGCAGAACGTCACAAAAAAGGTAACCAACATAAAACCAGAAGGCTGGCTCTCAGGCTTCCTTACCTGAGTGCTGTCAGGTGTCCAGGACGGTCTCTGTTCAGGTGAGGACTGTTCCGCAGTCAGCCGTGACGCTCCAGATCCATTCAGTACGTCCTCTTTAACATGGACAATTTGGATATGGCCTTGTTCCATGTCGTCCTTCTGAGAGACAGCACGATTACATTTTTGGTTTAGTTGATTATCTTTGTTTTCTACACATGAATACTTCACTTAGCCACTTAACCAATGTACTTTAACTACTGTCATAGTCATTGCAGAACACTGGATAAGACTAACAACTTCAGTTAAATGAATTCAAATATCTTCTTTTTTTTTCATACAATCCCTATATCCCAAAATTATATTGAAAAATTATACTGTTTTTTGGGGGCATTTTTTGCCTTAATTGGCAGATCTATATGGCAGACTGGAAACAGAGAGAGTGAGTGAGAGAAAGAGAGAGAGAGGGGGTATGACATGCAACAAAGGAATCAAACTCACGACATTGCAGTTACGTGGCATGCGCAGTACCCATACTGCTACCAATTTTAACCACTTTTACTGTAATTTCAAAAGTGAACCAAACTCACCTCAGTCTCCTCTGAAGTGGATTCCAGGAGTTGATGCTGTGAGGTCGCCTGCTCTGCTGACGGAGCTTTGGCTTGGACCGGAGTGGAAGGCTGCTGGATGAAGAGAGCAGGGACCTTCTACAAGAAGAGGGAGGGAGAAGGTTCAGTAAAGGCCACTTCAAGTCTGACTGACTGACTGACTAGTTTTGCATTGCCAAACCTTCCTCCACAGCGCTGCGGACAAGGGTCTGGCTGGTTCACACAACATTCCGGGATGGGAGAAAAACGTGCTCTGGTTTATTGGCATTTCTTTAAACCAATCACAAACGTCTTGGGCGGCGCTAAGCGCTGGATGGAGCAACGGTGCCTCTGCAAAATAGCCTCGGGAAAGAACTTGTTTTGGTGTCAGATGTGTACGTAGGTAAACACGCTTTGGAATTAAAATGCCTGTTAAGTGAGTGACGAGACTTTTGCTAAAAATAAAAGATGAATATAATATATAATTTGATTGTCAGTTCTAGCTCAGAGGATGTTTCCCGAATCAACCAGAGTTTAGAATGCCAACACAAAGACAACGGAAGGTGAAGGACATCTGGCCAAAAGTGAGGGACATCCAGTGGAACCGGCAGCACTGGAACTAACCCGTAAATGAAATGAATCGTCAATATAGACTACAGACTGACTGACCTTTTCCAGTTCCAGCAACAGAGTCTGGAGCTGGTCCACAACAGTGAAGACAATCAGAGTGTCTTCAGCCTTCTCTGGAAGACAGAGGCCTGGTTTACACTTCTGGATCTCAGCTATGGTCCTCCTCATGCACTGGATCCTCTGTTCCACAGCCTGCACACAGAAGAAGGGCATTCAGAGAAACAGATATTTGGAATTTCTGGCTGACAAAGTGGACCAGTTCAGAAACTTGTCTTTTTTTGTCCTAAAGCAAACCTCCAACATTTAGAATTTGCAGTTTGGGATATAAAATCAAACTCTGTCTGACAAAGTGAGTTGACAATCACTTGATCCGTTTCACTCATGTTTTTAGTATTTTCTTATACAGGTAATCACAACCATATTGATATTAAAATGAAAACCTCTGATGAAAATTAGGTTTTCTTCGCCACATCTTACCTTGAGGCTTTCTTCTCTGGGGCTGGGGAAAGTCTCTGGAGACGATAATAAGATCTTGATCTCAGCCACATCATTCTCCATCCGCCTGACTTCACTCTCAATGGCTTCCACCTCCTAGACAGCAAGAGATCGATCAGTATATTTGACCATTTACAAAACAGATAAGTACATGTGCAGAGGGGTAAGCAAGACATCTCCTGGTAAAGAGAGATGAGCTAACAGAAATACAATAAATAACATCTGTAGAAGAGTTCAAAGCGGATTAAATTAAGAAAAGAATAGAATCTAAGACTGACGTCTGCAGCGTGCCCCAGGTGAGACAAAGGAGCATTGAAGCGGTCTTGAACGTTGGCCACTTGGTGATCGGCTTCGTCCAGTTGTTCCTGGAGAGTTGTGATGTCACAAACCTGTGACATTTCCTTCAGGACTGAGGCAAAGCCCTGCAGTGTGGTTCGGATCTGTGCTGAGTCATCCAACACCATCTGCAGCACAAGACAGGAATACATGTTTGTTTTTTTAAACAATGTTTTTTATTGATTTTTTATTGCAATTACAACTTTTTTGGTCAAATGGTTTCCAGATTTTGTCATCCATGCCTAATTTTTTTTTTAATATATACTGTATGTCAGTCTCTCCATGGACATACAAAACAAACATTTTATTCTATTTACATTTACCAAATTCTCCTGCAGAATGTGACACATAATACATTTAGGAATTGAACAGCATGTTATAGTAAAGTACTGTAGAAAGACGGGGTAGTGTAGTAGTGTAGTGTGTAGTTGAGTGTGCCAACCTGCAGAGTGTGAACATGGCTGCTCAGACATTTAGCGGTGGTGTAGGTGCAGGGGGCGGCAAGCCACGACTTGGCCTCAGCCATCCAGCTTTTAGAGCTGCTGATCATCTCCTGATGCTCCTGAAGCCACGTTTGGATCTGACCACAAACACAAACAATATTTAGTTTAAAACCTTAATCAAGAAACCAAAGCAACTGTGTGAACAATAATCATGTTTCCATCCACACGTTTTTATGCGAATTAAGTAATATTGAATGAAAAATGCCTCATGGAAACGGTAAAATTTGACTGAATTTCATGAATATCGACACAAAGTAATTATGTTTTGGTATGCGATAAACAATGGAAATGTTATTTGCCGAATATATAATAATGAATTGTGATTACGTTTTAGGTCATTGTATTGTTGCAACCCGCCATAAAACAAAGAAGGTGTCAACAAAGACAGATATAAGTGGAAGAACAAGGTGACGAGAGACTTTAAATTTAATTTACGAGCGAAATATAACAGCTATTTTAGATTGCAAAAACCTAAGAAATGCCATGAATTATCTGCATCATCATAGTGATGTTTTGATAGCGTGGTTGTTGTCTTATTAAATCTTGATATGTCGCTATCAGCTGGCACATAAGCACTATTACAACTTAATATATTAATATTGACCATTTGCAGGTAGATGGCACAATCCATTTTGGCTAGCAAACTTTATTTGCAAATGTTTGCTTGAATGTTGTGCGATTCAGTGCCAAAATGAATGGAAACACCTTAAAATGTCTTAAATCTATTCAATATACCAATTTGAACGCAAAACATGTGACATCATTAGCCACAGGTTTTTATTCACTTTAAAAGTGTGGATGGAAAACACACTTTCACCAGCTTTATTCGCATGAATGTTTTGAACGAACTTCAGATAATTCGATTGACAAGTGGATGGAAACATAGCTACCAACTATAACAAGCTCTGACACACACTTGTACTTAATACTATCTGAAATAGCATCTTTTGAGGCTGTCAGAAATTACAAATCACATCACATAAATTTCACAACTAAGTAGTATTTATCGTACATGTGTGGGACAAGAAGTTGCAATGCTTGTGAGAAGGGCATTATGAGTGTTTCCCAATGATACTGTTAAAACAAGATACACACACATAACATAACATTAGATGTTTGTCAGTATAAATACACAGTTCTGGGCTGCATGATTTAAGAATTACAACAGCACCAACGGAAACCTGTCATCACACACACATTTGTTGTTTGACACCAAACAAATATGGAAACAGGACTGCGTGTAATTACGACTCAGAAATCATAGACAGATAACATTACATACAAGCAGGTGTAAAAGAGAAAAAGAAGCCTGAGGGGAGCCAAAGTCATCCTGACCTTGCTGAGGAGGGTGGTCCTCTGCTCCGCCTGTTTGGCCAGCTGGGAGTGGAGCTGCTGGACCTCCACCAGTCTCTCAGTGAGGGTCAGCACCTCTTCTGGCTTCTCCAAGTCCTGCATGTCCATTTCCAGCGCCGCCACGCATGAGTGCCATAAGTCCAGCTCATCCCACACACACTGAGGATGTTTGGATGATTTATTGACTTTAACATGACACAATTCTCATCACCTTGACTTTAAAGCTTCTAACAGCATTTATTTTCTTAGTTTTACGTGTAAGCTTAAATATAGTCCACATAAGCCAAAACAACCAGTGATCACAAACCAAGGTGGTAAATCTTAAACAAAAGCAAACTGCATGCTATTCATGGTAGTATGAATAACTAAACAGCCTATAATAATGACCATAACAATCAACAATATGACCTAATATGCTGAGGAAATAAATTAAAAAGTGCTGAAGTTATTTCACTAGTAAATTGCTATTGAACGACAAAAACATCCACCAAATTTTACAATAACTTTGAATGCACCACGAGGCTGTAGGTTACCAGTTTCATTGAACGCACCGTCTCCGTCTGTGTTACGGCTGCAGCTCCAGAAGTGTGGGAATCCTCTACAGTGAGTGAAATACAGTCAAACTTAACACCGTTTAGCGTTAGCTGTCAGCATTTTAACCGTGTTTAATCCAGCTGCTAGCTAGCGGTAGGCTAACGTTACCTGCTGTTGAGTGTAGTGTTAACTAGCGTCACGTGCAGCGATGTTTCTGTTGCCTGTAGCAACGCATTTTACAGTCGAATGGTGGTAAATATGGAATGGATTAATCTGCGTTATTATTTTTAACGCGCTATTTTTTCTCAGATTAATTAATCAAAATTAACGCGTTATTTTGACAGCCCTAGTTTTTTTTTTATCACATTATTTGTTCTTATTATCTGACCTTGTTCTTTGATTTGATTGTTTCTGATGGCATGTTTTCTACTTTATTGCTGTTAATTTATTGATTCTATATTGTGTAACGGCTATCTTAATTTGAAAAGCATTTTGAAAAGTACAAATAAAATGTTTTCTTTAAAGTTTTATTTTTTTTTCATCCTCTCCTCTCTCAAACTATATCAGAGTCTATAGAATCATGAGGGGGAAACATTGTTGAGTGTGAGATCATCATCTAGCTAAACTACACACTGCACAGAAACCCTTTAATTCTAGTATCTGTACCAAGTCAGATGTCAGAGTGGTAATGATCCAGCCAGGTTACTACCCACCTTCTGAGTGATCTTTGCCACAGTCACATTGGGACTTCTCTGGTCAAGTCTTTTCTGAACTGACGTGAGGCCAGCCTGGACCTCAGACAGCTTCGCCCCCAGCCTGTGGACGGGACCGCTCTGTTCCACTGCCTCTCCCACCTCAAGTATAAACATCAACAATTACAGAAGGAAATGTTTTGCTTCTCAAGACAGATCTATACAAGTCTTGGATTTGTTGTTGTCCCAAACATTTGATTATCATTCTCCCCTTTTCCTCCTGTAATCTCCTTTAAGTAATTCTTACTTAACTGTTCATTTCTTACACTGCACTGTAACACTTTTTAATTATGAAATGCAATTGCTATTTTATCTCATCACTGCCTCCCTCTCATGTACAATTCTTATTTATTAATCTATTTATTTTAAATCTCATGCCCTGAATGTATTTGAAGTATTGTTTTGTTTTTTAAAACTGTCTTTCACTGAACAGCTCTCCAAAATGTTGTATGTTACCATGTACAATGACAATAAAGGCAATCTTATATTATTTTGCAGAAGTTCCAATGTGTAACACCCCTCCCTGTATTACAGTAACAAAACTCTTTAACCCTACTTTTCCAGTTTGTGTTTTTTTGTGATTTATTGTGTTCATTGCTAAAAACCCAAATTAATTATTGCACTTCACATCAGCTATGTTAAAATCAAAGTCTTGTGTACCTTAACTTCTACTTGCTGCAGTGAGTGTGTGACCTCCTGCAGCTGGCCGTCGATCTCCACCGGGACCAGAGTGTACATGTCTGAGTACTTTATCTTCAGGCTCTCCATGATGCGCTGCAGCAAAGCCTTCTGGTTACACAGCTCGCTGTGAACCTCCTAAAACCAGAGAGAAGAGTTGTGTAAATGAACAGGACACGGAAAACCAAATAAGGAAAATTATGAAGTCTATGTCTGAAAGAGGAAACTAAAAGGCCAATAAAGCTTTGTGTTCCGCAGCAATAATAAAAACTTCTCAATATTTATTGATTTTCTTTGTGACATTTTGCAAAGTGCCACAAATCAGCTTAGTGAAAGCCAACACTTACTTCAAAAAACACTTGTAAGCAGACGGTTGTAGTCAGTTTTAACCCTCACTCTTCTACAAGCTTTCACATTAGCAACAGTCAGGAAAGGTGTCATTTTTCAGTCAAATAGTAAAAATCTTGCAGTATTTTGAAACAAAAGGACACAGACATTGATTCATTAACACAGACCTTCTGCAAAGGGGAAGTGAAGTGAAGTGTGTGTGTGTGTGTGTGTGTGTGTGTGTGTGTGTGTGTGTGTGTGTGTGTGTGTGTGTGTGTGTGTGTGTGTGTGTGTGTGTGTGTGTGTGTGTGTGTGTGTGTGTGTGTGTGGATATGTTGGCCTCCGCTCAGGTTTGGGGAAAAAGGGCAGAGTGATTCTGCGGGTTGGTGGGTTCATAGAAGCGAAAAGCAACTAGCGTCCAGGCCTGAGGCCAAGCCACTGGTTAGATGCAGACGCATTTACTGGGCACTTAACCCACAGTCAGCAGCCTCTTTCTCTCTGCTTTGCTTTCATAACTTTGAAAAGCTTTAGATCCGAGGAACCTTGTAAAAAAAATTATACCATGGTCTGGGTGAATACTCGATTCTGATTGGCTGCTGGGTGTCCATAAAAAAGTGATATAGGACACCTAGTAAAGGAGTTCCGGTGAAACTGACTGTTTACTGTTAAATCCATGGCATCAATCCATCAATGACATGGCTTGATAGCTAGCTTGTCTTGTTGTTTAACATACTGTCAAATTATTTTTACGGATTGCCAACTGTACACAATGTTATTGACTTTGGATCTTGTTAGCATAGCGTTAGCCTTCTGGCTCGTAGCTGAGCTGAAGGATTCTATCAGCTGAGCGGACTATAAACATCTCCGGTTGCTAAGGATGGCAATGTCGTATCTAAGGTCCTTCCTATTTCCTGGAAGAGTGAACGTTTGCATTGCATAAGAACCTGATGGATGGGAATGATTGTTCCAGGTATTAGTCACACCGGCAGGCGTAACCAGGGAAACAGAGTTATTGTTTGTAAAAACTTTAGATTTTGATTGTAAAACTAATTAAAATGTGAAATAAAGTTTTAAAAATATGTTATTTGGCAAGTGACCATGTTATAAGCGGGTTAATGCCCTTCGAGGTGTCCATTGTATTTATTGGTATTAATGGACTTCGGCGGAGGTTCTCGCCTTGTCAATTGTCAGGTATTAATGGACTTCGGCGGACGGCGCGTCGGACGGTTCACGCCTCGCCGTCGTCCATTAATACCTGACAATGGACACCTCGTCGGGCATTAACCCTTACTTATTTTACTGTCAGGAGTACATAGAATATCACAACAACATTTTAATATCATGTTTACTAAAAGCTTTGATTACTAAAGGGTTTGCTTGGCTCCACAACATTATACAATATCGTTATATGAAGGAGAATGCATGAAACATTCATGCATTCTCGGGGAAGAATGCAGAAGCTAAACTAGTTTTATTGTGCAAAATGCAAAGTAGTAAAATAAACTTAAATTAAATGAATACACATATCAAAAACGTTAACATTGTTTCCCTTTCAAAACAAAATAGTTGTAAGATAGTTGTTTAAAAAACTACCTTGGCCACAGGTAACGTTAGGTTGTTGTAGAAAAGTGAACGTAGCTCCACTGTCAGCCTGCTTCGCTGTTTGAATAATGTTAGTAGGTTGGCGGACGTATTTCAGCGAGGCAAGACATCTTAAATCCAGTGTTTTAATCATTGCTCTGACCCGTCTTTCTCGACGGTCTGTAGTGGGGCCGTAGGTCGATTGTTATTGTGTTCATTGTGTTGCTCCGCTGCCTGCTTGAGGTGATAGGTATAACGTTAGCACGGCTGAGTAACGACGACTACAGTTAGCACGACAGGCAACAACAGACACGGCTCCTCTTTTTGGCACAAGTTCTTCTGTGTCATCATGTTTTAGTAGTTCTGCAGCTTCGATTTCGGAACTTTCATTGTCTATTCTATCCATGTTCACTCTCTCTATGGCTCTGTGTGACACCAGCACTACTGTTTACCCTTACCACGCCTCCATTCGCACCATGCGTGTTACACTGAAAAGGGTCCGTCTGAAACAGTGTCGCACCGTGTAACGTTCCGAATGTTGTGTAATCAAATACATCGGTACGCCGGTATATTAAAAATTCATATCATAACGAAAATATACACTGGTATTCGGTGTGAACCAGTATACCGCCCAGCACTAAGCAAAAGCATCTCAAAGTATACTTAATGTTCAACCAGAAATAGTTTGCAAACCACTGCAAAATGTTTTTAAAAATAGCTGCACCTCTAGTTTTCTGTAAACAGAGGAGTGTCCCACCTGAAGCTCCTCCGTGCTGCTGCTCTGCTCCATCTCTGACAGAAGACCATCTGCAGCCTCCAGCCAAACCCGGACACCCTGCAGCTCCACCCGGACCTTTTCTCTCTCCTCCATCTCCATCCTGGCTACCTTCAAACCCTCCCTGCTTCTCTGCTTCACACTGGGAAAATACACAAACACAATTCAAACAATTTGATTTAACAACTTTATAGCCTCCTACCTTAAATCAGTGAAAGTGAGTGTTTGCATTGAGAATAAAATCTAGCAATAAATTCAAAACACTGAGCCTAATGGCAGTTTAAGTACTGTCAGTGTAAATGTATTTAAATACTGCCCAACCTCAGAGGCACTGCAGGCTATGGCCGACACACTTTCCTCTGATTGCTTATTCAGGCGTAGCAGGGCTTATGAGTAATTGAGTTCTTTGTTTATTTATACATTTACAAAAAGAGAGCAATGGAATGTTTGTAGGAAAAGTATCAGCATCGACTGTTGTTTACAGGAAATGTACACTTGATGGAAATTATCCTCTATATAAATATAAGGGTCAAAGGATTTAGAACTGGACTAGATGTTTACCAGAAGTCTTCAGCCACAGTAATGTAAATTAAGTTATGCAGTGCACCTCAAACCTTACCTGCTGTATCGAGCCTGTATGGCCTGCAGCTGCTGACAGAGCGGAGTGGGTGGAGCCTGCTCCAGGTGGGCAGGGACACCCAACAGCCTGGCAGTGCGCAGTTCCAGTGCCGACAGGGCTCGATGTTCGCAGTCCAGTCTGTCCTGGTACTGTTCCCAGGACTGCAGCAGGTCCTGCAGGTCCTCGGTGGAGGCCTTCACCCGGGAGCCATCAGGGAGCTCCGCCTCCACCTGCTGCAAGAGAGCCGAGGCCTTCTCCACCTGAGAGCAGAGACAGAGTCTTAATCATTTAATAATTTTTCGTAGTAATATGAGCAAACAGTAATAACAGTAAACAAGTAATGTAAAAAAGTTTTTTTCCTAACTCAGAATCTGCATTTGGGCGGTGACTACGCACAACAGTAATGACTACTGAGTGTGTTACTTTTTATGTATTTGACAATACAATTTGACAATACCTATAACCAACAATTTGATAAAGAAAAATGCCCCCAATTAATGTAACCCCAATTAAAGTTGCAAAATGTAATACTGACAGCTAGTGTTTAAAATAGTTATTGCAGTACAAATTAAAAATACTGGAGTGTTGTCTCCCCCGCCCCCTCCTCCCCAGACTCGAAGTTCACGGCGGTTGCCAGGGTGAGACCGCAGCATCCACAACAATGTTGC
This sequence comes from Gymnocephalus cernua, assembly GCA_023631565.1. NCBI lineage: Eukaryota > Metazoa > Chordata > Actinopteri > Perciformes > Percidae > Gymnocephalus > Gymnocephalus cernua. The sequence goes on from CM042444.1 coordinate 24,293,465, forward strand.
TAGACGCTTGTCTCACATAGGACATTTCTTCACAGCACAGCAAAGTAGCTAACGTTAGATGCTGGCTATAATGACATAAAAGCCTGTGCTCACGCGGTGCTCTGTATCCAACTGAAAGACACACTTTTTCGGCTTAGAATTACAGTAGGAACCACTAAAAACACAACAAGCTCGCTGTCCTCTCCATCCGATGGACAGACACACTTCCTTGGCTAAGAATTAGCTACAGTAGGAACCGCTAAAAATAACACTACCTTATCGTCCTCTCCACCCGACGCAACACACTGTATTTTCTTAGAATTACGGCAACAATCGCTAAAGACACTGCAAACTCATGGCCCACCCGATTTACAGCCCCTCTCTCTTGGCTTAAAATAACTCACCGTTGTCGGCTACGGCTGCTGAACAGGCTATGCATTGTAAACAGCTGTGGCCCGCTTTGACTGGTCCTCCGGTAATGTTAGCAGCAAACAGGGTTAGCATGCCGCCGTTAGCCAGGACCAGTCAGGATCACACTGGCTGTGTCTCAATTGTTTTGCAAGTAACCAACTCGGGTACTCTAGCTATATAATTCATTGTGCGTACACAAATGTTGAAATTACATAAAATTAGCCTGAAGCTAATGCTTACCTGTTCAGGAGGAAATTAGCCAACTCTGCGTCCTTTTGGGCTCTAAGCTGTCTCCATCTTTTAAATACATCTCCAATATTTACCTGGGTTTATTACGTCTCTGTTCACGCAACTTTTAGAAAGTTTTTTTTGGTTGTGTAGAATCTATCTCCGTTGATCCTGTTTGTTTGTTTGCTGCTTTCATGGCTGTCCTAACATTACAGCTATAGTGCGCTGGGTTTACGTTTTAATAGTAGAGCTGACCGATTTTTTTCTCTAAAAAAATCTGCTATTTTTTCATAAAAAACTTGATTTTCGATCCCCCCTTCCATTTGAAACAAAATAACTGCGAACTGTAAATATATTTAAAAAATATATATTTATTGTATTTAATTAAAGTGCATCAACATAAACAAAATTGCAAAGGCAAACCCTTTATCTAACTGAAAAGTCACTGTGCAGTGTGCAACAAAGATTGTTAAACATCCAAATTATTTATACTGTATTTGGATTGAGCTAATAAAACCTAAAAAAAAAAAATATCAAAAAAATCGATTTTTTAAAAATATGAATCGATTTGACCTACCAACTCGATTTTTAAATCAAATCGATTTTTTTTCCCAGCCCTATTTAATAGGTATATCTGGCAACCCAGACTGGCTGTCAAACTGGGCAGTTGATAACAACACACAGGCCAAAACACAAGCACAAATACCGTCACAAAGCAGAAATTTTAAAAGGAGACAATACTGGCATTAGTACTGTTGTCAGAAAAGATAGTATTTCAACTTAGCATGTTTCCTTAATATCTGATGACACATTGGGGTAATTTTTGGATTTATTACAGTAAATATATTACATATTGGACCTTTAACACTGCTTAAAAAATGTATATTAATATATTAATACTACTAAGGGTGCTCCGATCGATTGGTCACCGATTGGTATCGGCCGATAATGGCTTTAAATAGTTTGATCGGTGGTCTCCATAAATGCCGATCAGATAGGCCGATCAGATGACGCACTACCATGGATGTATTAAGAGCGCACTACTCCTGAGAACATTTTCAACATGGAGCTAAAATGGTGGCGTCCCTACATTCACCGGTCTGGCAGTTCTACAAGGTGTCTGAACGGCGGCAGAACAGCAGTTGGTCCGCGGCTGGCCGCGGAACGAAGGCGGTAGGAAGGCGGCTACCGCTTTTAAAAAGCGGCTGCCACCGGTGGTGCTCCGGCAAACGTGTTTGCGATTACGCAATTCTGACGGTTCTACTGCCTCTGGAGCACCGCCGGTGGTCCGCCGACTCATTGCTATCTGGGAAAAAGACAATACATTAGCAATTTGCAACGTGTGTGCCGAGGAAATACCACGAGGCGGAAAGCTCCAAAGACATTTCAACACCACCAACCTCATCAGACATTGGGGAGTTTTCAAAGTTAGCTAACGCTTAGGCAGAGCGGAGTCGTGTAGCTAGCAGCTCTGGCGCCACTCAAACAGCTGTTTCCCCGTGTGTGTGTGTGTGTCGGTCCGTGTGTGTGTGTGTGTGTGTGTGTCCGTGTGTGTGTGTGTGTGTGTGTGCTGAAGAAATGTCTGCAGTGATTGAAAGGACATTTTTTAGATTTTGAGCTAGGACAGAAAGCCAAACAGTTACTGATACATTCTCTAAACATGTTAGGTAATGGCGTAATTTTCAGTTCATAAAAGTGATCGGTATCGACCGATACGTCTTCCAGAAATCTGTGATCGGCCCCAAAAATCCTGATCGGAGCACCCTTAAATAGTACCGTTAAAATCACCGGGACAGTCCTGGTAGAGGCTGACTCTGGACAGTAAAACTTTTAGATTAGCGCTCCTATTCAAGTTTATGTTCTGCTTGTTCAACAGTTGTTAGGAAAATTGCTATTTAACACATTTGGAGAGGATTTGAATTGCCATTTCTGTCAATTCTCATCACTTTAGCACTGGCGGTCCTTTGGAGCTGACTAAAACCTCTTTGGCGGGGCGCCAAAAATTCCTGTAAAATAAATATGTAGTGGCATTTGCAAGATAAAATGGTATATTAGTTTAGTTTGACGAGGAATTAATAGGGCTGTACCCAACTCAGAATTTTGTCAGTTGAATCGGATTTGGTTTATCGACTTTTTTTATATAGAGTATATTAAACTGGCAGGTTTTTGAATGGGTTTAGGTGGGACGTTTAGAGTGACAAAGACATTCACCTAAAAAAGTAAACAAGCAAAGTTAGCCCTCCAAGCTAATGCTTGCTAATTACTATAACAAAAAAAAAAAAAAAACCTCCGTAGTCTGAACCGACGCCAGCACACTTATTAACTCCCATATTGACAACGGTAGCACATACCGCTAGCTTCACTTCACACTGCTCATACTGAATATTCATTCAATCAGTTGCTGCTGCCGTTTCATCCCAGATATTTTTACTGTAATGTACCGTTACTTACACTGTTAGTGATTTCGCTCCATTCTGCAATCCTCCGTTCACTACGAGCTGTCAGCTGTTGTGTGCAGCGACGTAGTCTTGATGCGCGTTTCCAGACAGCAGCCACGGCGGCCTCCCTGCCTCCACGACAGCTCTGCTCTGGGCACCACTCCTTCAACTCCGCCAGACTCCTCTGCAGGGACTCCAGATCCTCAGACAGAACCTGCACACGAGAGAGTCAATCTGTCACGACAGGTCTGTCAGTGAATGTAGTTAGTACTGACATGTGACGAATGAGGGGGGGAGGTGTTTGTGAATGCTGTTTTAACCCAGTACTGCAGACTTGTGGAGGATATTCAAATTGAGATTGATTTCGGAAGGAGGAAGAAGAAAGTGAGCACCCTGCAGGCTGACGCTGGAAAGCCACGCTTTCACACGGAAAACACTATTGGAGAGAAAGACTGTTTATGATTGAAGAGACGTTTTCTTGTTTTCCCACAACACAACTTTTTGTAAATATACCTTTTAAAACCTGAACTAACACACCAAGGAGCGGGCTCGCCGAGAAGTCAACGAGAGATATGGAGCTGCTCGGAGCGCCCGAGCAGGCTGCAACTCCATATGACCGATGCTAGCAGGCCCGGCTTCAGAACGCGGAAGGACACTGTGACTGGGTGAGTCAGTTTAACACAGCACAAATGCCTCTATGAGTGGGAAAGATATGCACTCATCCAGGCCAGCTTTGGTCTCACTCTCACGTTAAATGCACACACACAGGATAGGAGACAATGTATTTAATGTTACCAGCCTTTAGTAGCTGTATTTCTTTGTTCTACGAGCCTAGGTTAGCTTAGCCTTGAAACACCATTACAATTAAAAAGTTTTCAAAAGTTTTTCATTTTTTCTTGATCTCACTTTCTGAGATAACTTTTACTTCAAAACAAAGTAGTGAATAATACGTGTCCCTGGAGTAGTGTAGTCTGATACGTACTCTGAGCTTGGTTTGCTGGTCAGTGCAGTCAGCGAGACAGGTGACCTTTTGACAGATGAACTGGGAGAGGCTGTTCTCTGCGCTCTTCACACTCTGGATGATCTCATCTTGGCACTGGGTGTATTGTCTGTGATGTTCTGCGCAACTGAAAGACAGAATTTCAGATCTGTTAATGTCCAACAAGAAGAAGCTATTGCTTCAACTCACATGCAAAAAGAAATTTGAATGGACAGAATGGAATGAATGGATGAAGGTAGGGCTGGGCGGTATGGATAAAATCAAATATCACGATATTTTTGACCAAATACATTGATCGATATTGCGGCGATATTGTAGGGTTGACTTCTGGTGCTTTGACAAAATATTTACATGAGAGTTTTGATAAATAATCATCAATAATGTGGATACAATGACTAAGTGGGTAAAGGCAGATAATAGACAAGCTAGAACAGCCTGGTAAGTTCAGAAAATAACATTACTTTACTGTAATGCAGCCTTTATAACCAGGAAAAGACAACACCTTGTATCATATTATGATATTCAAAATTGAAGACGATATCTAGCGTTGTATATCGATGTCGATATAATATTGATATATTGCCCAGCCCTACATGAAGGTTATAATTACAACCCCAAATCAGAAAAAGTTGGGACAGTATGGAAAACACAAATAAAAAAAGAAAGTAGTGATTTCTAAATGTACTTTGACTTGTATTTCATTGCAGACAATACAACAGCACATAATTCAATGTGTTCCTCATGATTTTTATTGTTTTTTTTTTTTTCAAATAAACAAAATTCCTATTTTGGTTCTTGCAACACATTTCAAAAAATGTTGGAACAGTAAAGCATTTACCACTTTGTAATGTTGCCATTCCTTTTCACAACACTTAAAAGACGTTTAGGGACTGAAGACACCAAGTGATGAAGTGTTTCAGGTGTAATTTTGTCCCATTCTTGCTGCAAACAAGTCTTAAGGTGGGCAACAATACGGGGTCTTCGTTGTCGCATTTTGCGCTTCAAAATGCGCCACACATTCTCTATTGGAGACAGGTCGGGACTGCAGGCAGGCCAGTCAAGTACCCGTATCCTCTTCCTCCGTAGCCAGGACTTTGTAATGTGTGCAGAATGTGGTTTTGCATTATCTTGTTGAAATATGCATGGACGTCCCTGGAAAAGATGTCTTCTTGAAGGCAGCATATTTTGCTCCAAAATCTCTATGTACTTTTCAGCATTAATGGTCCCATCACAGAAGTGCAAGTTACCTTTGCCAAGGGCACTGACACAACCCCATACCATGACAGACCCTGGCTTTTGGACTTGTTGCTGGTAACAGTCTGGATGATCCTTTTCTTCTTTGGTCCGGAGCACACGGCGTCCATTTCTCCCAAAAAATACCTGAAATACTGATTCATCTGACCACAGTACACGTTTCCACTGTGTGATGGTCCATCCCAGATGCCTCCGAGCCCAGAGAAGTAGACGGCGCTTCTGGACACTGTTAACATAGGGCTTCCTTTTGGCACAGTACAGTTTTAACTGGCATTTGTGGATGTAACTACATATTGTAGTACTTGGCAAAGGTTTGCCAAAGTAGTCCTGAGCCCATGTGGTGATATCGCTTATAGATGAATAACGATTCTTGATGCAGTGCCGCCTGAGGGATCGGAGATCACGGTTGTTCAGCTTAGGCTTGCACCCTTGTCCTTTACGCACTGAAATTCCTCCTCATTCCTTGAATCTTTTAATTATGTTATGCACTGTTGAAGGTGAAATAAGCAAATGTCTTCCTATCTTTCTTTGAGGAACATTGGTTTAAACATTTCAATAATTTTCTCACGTATTTGTTGGCAAACTGACGATCCTCGGCCCATCTTTGCTTCTAAAGGACTAGACCTTTCTTGGATGCTGCTTTTGTACCAAATCATAATTACAATCACCTGTTTCAAATCACATCATTATTTAACCAATTTACCTGATTACTAGCCCTAAATTGCTCCTGTCCCAACCTTTTTTGCAATGCGTTGCAGGTCTGAATGACAGGAAAGGATGTATATTTACAAATGAAATTAAGGTGACCAGACAAAACATGAAATATTTTGTGTTCACATTGTCTGCAATGAAATACAAGTCAAAGTACATTTAGAAATCACTACTTTCTTTTTTTATTTGTGTTTTCCATACTGTCCCAACTTTTTCTGATTTGGGGTTGTAGTATTATTACATTTTAGTGTTTGTAAGATAAAGTTTTAGTATACCAAAAACATCACATGCGAGTGGTCTGTGCGGCTACCAAAGTAGGACATAAAATAAAAACAATTACAAACTGTTATCTTTAAGACTTACGAGACGAGCCTATTACCTGCTGAGACACTCCAGTTGTATGTGTCCCTTTGCCTGAAGAGTGGACATCCTCACCAGGAGCTGGCTGAGAATTTTCTCCTGGAGCTGCTCCACCTTCTGGGGGGACAGGTAAGGGTGCAGGGTAACCTGGCTCTGGAGTCGCTCTACATGGGTCTGGAACTGCTGCTGCAGTGAGGCCAAAGCCTGCCGGGTTTCCTCCAGTCGTTCAGAACAGAGTCCAGCAGAGCCCTGCGGCGGCAGCAGAGAGACCTCGATGTCCCTCAGGAACTGTGCTGCTTGTTGAACAGCACACGTGTAGCCTCTCAGAGACTCCTTGGCCTGGCAGACGTTCTCCTAAAATATAATAAACATACAATTTTAACGAAACACTCTAATCACATTAGGGCTATAGCATTCCAGTTGTCAGTCCATTTTGTAGATGTTTTTGACCATATTATCCCTGTCAATTACTGTAGAATTTGTCACAGCTTTGTTTAACAGAGTGTGCACACAACTGTGCTAAGTAGTGTAGTAGTCAAAACTACCTAAACGGAGACCAATTCATCACCAAGACCAGAGTGTATCTAGACCGAGACAAGACCAAGACTGAGGGGTTGACCTAGTCAAGACCAAGACCAGTGCGAGTCCCACACTGCATGCCACGATAAAATAGGGACTCAAATTAATCTGAGAGATCCACATTCCCATAAGAAGAAACAAATTAAGATTTTTTTTCATTCACAATTTGGCTGACATCTCCCAGACAGCTAGAGCTTCTTCTCCTGTCTCCCGCATTCGTTAACAGTAACAAATGTCAAATTAGAAATGTCAAGTTATTGGTTACTTTTGAAGCAGGTAGTTTTACATCCCATCACAGTAATGTAACATGAATCAGAATATGTGTAAAATAAAAGTAGGAAATTAAATCCTGAGTCCCCTTTATCTGAGGCCGAGACAAGACCGAGTAATGGTTAATTCCTTCAAAAAGCGGTTTTGAGTACTACATCACTGGTGCTAAGTACAGAGGGCCTCATTTACTAACTAACTAACTAACTATATACTAACTATATAAATACAGTCCATTTACATCCTCCCACCTTTTTGGGTGGAACTCCCACTTTCCCCATGACCCTCCAACGAACGCATATTGAAAGCGCAACTTGTCTCTTCTTGCTCATGTGGCAGGCAATCTGCGCCCTGTTTGTAAATAGCCCGCATCGGTTACGTCCGCCTTTGCGATCAATTAAGCTTGATAAATCTAGCCCAGTATGAGTAAGATTTAGCTTCAGACATAGCTTGGATTCTGACCTGGTGTCAAATGTTTTGAATCTGTTACTAAACTAGTTATTTAGTGGACCTGGTCTGGAAAATAGCTGACTATCTGTGCCTTGACTGAGGCACACAAGTTATGTCCAGAACACTATTTTAGTATGTGAAAATAATGGAATTAACTTGTTTAAGCTGCAGAGTACAGGATGGGTGGGTTTCACTTTGTAATGATGATTAAAATAGTTGTCAGACACAGAATGATATTGTAAATTAACTTGATAATTGTCTAAACTTAATTAAAAGTCATTGGCAAACTTATAAAAACATTTCAATATCAAAACATTTTTTTCGTAAAAAAAACAAACAAGAACAGTACAACTTGCCATTTGTGAGTCACATTCACAGAGGACTGCATTCTTTAAGTCTATCAGATCTTGGGATCCATGTCCTTGTCTCTTTCCCTTCTTTTGCTCTAGAACCTCCAGTGCTCTCATTCTAGACTCTACAGTCTTTTTCGAAGACATGATCCTTTGGTATTCGTTGTTAATTTCTGTTTCATTTGGCTCCAACATGGGGAGTTTCTGGAGCTCTTGCTGGCTCTTCCAGAGGAAGGCCTGAGTGGCTGCCTTCTCTGAGTCCAGGTCCAGATCCTTCAGCAGGTTCCACTCCATGATGCTGAGGTTGTTGTAGAGCATCATCTCCAAGGTGTCAAGGCTCCCCTCGTTTTGTTTCAGTCTCTGTCGCTCAGTGCTCAGCTGTGACGGGTAAAGGTCAGTGGAGATCATCTGGAGTTTGGAGCCAGCCTCCTCAGACATATACTTTATAAGAGGAAGCTGGACAAGGAGGGTCTGACAGACTTGGTACTTCTCGTCCAACGCCAACCTGTCGTCTTTGGCCTGACGGACCTGCTCCTTAATGTTCTCCCTGAGGTCCTCCACACACTGCCTGTTGTTCAGGTACCTCTCATGGCCTCTGGCTTTCATTTCCAGGGTGACCATTTTGCTGAGAAGTTCAGAAATGACTGAGTACAGTTCCCTCCTCTTTTCCTGGGGAATCCACTGTTGCAGAAGGTCAACCTGGGACTTGTGCTCCAAAATCATGTGTTTGGAAGGCTCCAAAGCTTGCAGGGACTCGCTCGTGATGGGGAACCTGTATCTACTCAGATCTACTAACATCTGCCTCAGGCTTGTTTCTATGGTGACCAGGTTTTTCTTGCTAGAATCTATAGTCTGGGTGAGTTCGTCCAGCTCCTTTTTGTTGGCCTTCTCATAGCTGCTGATGGCTCTGATGTCCTCCTGGAGGTTGGTAAGCTTGTCAAAAAGCTGACAGTTCTCTGTGATGCTGAGTTCAGAGGCAATGTCTTTACTCTTCATTAGAAGAGCCTCACAAACAGCGGCCTGCTTCTCCGCCTCAGCCAGGGTCTCTTGGATCTGACGAACTCGGCGGTCCAGTTCAGCAGGGCTCCTCAGCTCACTGTTTGGACTCCTGGAGGCATCTCTGTGCAGATGAGCCAAAACCCAGGAGTCTAGGTCAGCAATCTGCTCTGACAGCTTCTCTCTGGTCTGCAGTCCAGACTCTATTTCTCTAACAGCCTTGGCTAGCTTCTCAGACGTCCACTTTGAGAGTTCTTGGAGGGATTTCAGAGAAGAGCGCACCATGGGCCCTTCCTCAGCCTGGTCCAGCTGTGGAAGGAGCTCTGTCACCTCCTCCGCCAGTGTCTCCAGTTGGCCCTGTTTGGCCATGACCTTAGACTGCAGCTTCTTCAGATCTCTGAGCTGCCGGTGCACCTCCTCGGGGAGGAGAGCGACCCTTTTCCTCCGGCCATCAATCTCACTTTCTGTCTGCTTCGCCCAGACGAGGCCATCCCTCATCACCACCATCATTTTCTCCATGATGGAGTTGCTGCTGCTCTGAGTTTGAGAGGACACTAGTTCCTCTGTGTGGCAAAGTTGGTCTTTGACGCTCTGAAGCCCCTGCTGTATCTCTGTTGTATCCTTCTCCCTCTGTGAGCTGAGGAGCAGCGCCTCCAACAGCTGCTGCAGATGAAGGTATTTTTGCCAGGCAGCTTTAACCTCAGCATTTGCCACCATCAGCTGCTGCGCCTTCTTGCAGTTCCACTGAGTAACTGAAGGAGACTTGGTTTCAAGGTCTTTACCAATTGTCTCCAAATGTTCCTGAAGATCTGATATTGCTGACCGAAGGCTGCTGGTCTCGTGAAAATGCATATTTGTGTGATACAAGGTCCTCTCCACAGCTCTTTCCAGACCTCTCCACTTCTCTTGCAGGTTATTCTGTTCAGTCTGTGCGGGTGCTCGCTTAGACCAGCTGAGGTGGGGGTATAACTTGGTATGGGTCACGAGCAACTCCCCCAGTACTGTTCTGTTCTCCTCCATACTCCTCTGTAAGGAGCACAGTCGCTCTACCTCCTTGGAGCTGCTCTCCTCTGGGGACCTGAAAGAAAAACAGTTAAGTCTTTAACAGTTGTTAAAGATATAAGTAACTGTAACCTTCAGTTAAGAAACTAAAAGGAAACCATAAGGCGTTTTCCCACCGGAGGGACTTTTGCAGTTCCTAGAACTAAAACGTTCCTAGAACACTTTTTTCGTCGTGTTCCCACCAGACAAATTTGCCTTTTGACAAATTTGCCTTTGACTTTTTTAGCTCCTACTTCAGAGCAGGGTCTTTTCCCTTTTCCTAGGTCTACTTGATTGGTCGAACTTATAAGTCACGGCCACTGCCAACCCAGATCTTGCAGTGCGCCGTCTGTACTTGCAGACAGAGCAACAGCGGGACATTTTTTAACAATTTTCACCATCTTATTCATCATTAAAGTCACTTCTGACAATGTTTTAGGCGAGAAATGAATTTCTTAGATTTCGAATATAGGCAGTCTTCCGAAAATCGTTGCCGAATTGACAATTTGCTTCAAAGTTTTCGGAGTTGAGAAGCTCCATAAAGTGAAGGGACTGCCAGCTGGTGGCGGCCGGATCCCTTGTTCGCTGGTTGGCCTGTCATCCTGGGACGCCCCGCCGTAAACTAGCGGACTCTCAGACCGCGGTCTCGTAAATAAGAGGCTTTTATTTCTCTGTTGAGGGATTGTTTTTTTAAATACCATAAACACATGTCCATCATAAGATTAACGGGAACGTGTGGTTAACTGCCTTTTTACCGTTAAACTCCACAAGCGCCTGGTCCGCCGTCACATGCACGCACGCACTCTCACAGACAGACAGACAGACAGACAGACAGACAGACAGACAGACACACACACGGCCACAGGGAGGGGGAGAGAGAGAGAGAACCGTTTCTCTTCGGGTGACTTGTTTAAATTATGACATATATAGCCTACATTAGATTTAACTCCACAAGCGCCTGGTCCGCCGTCACACACATGCACGCACAGACACACGGCCACAGGCAGAGAGAGAGAGAGAGAGAGAAAGAGAGAGAGATACTTGTTTCCAGGGCATGAAGTTAACTTTTTTGACCACCAGCCACTGTGGTGGGTGGATTTAAAAATCCACCTGCCACAATGACTTTTTACCAGCCAGATTTTTTTTTGCCTCATAAAGGTGAAAAACAGGAATTACTGTCCTCAAATCCTCAATTTAGGTAATTATGTACGTCTCATCTCCGTTTTTTCCTGCATTCACCGTGTGATTGTGTCCGTGTGTCCATGTGTGTGTGTGTGCGCGCGTCGCGGGGGAAATGGAGCAACAGCCCAGGACAGGATTGAAACGGCAGCAGCTTTCAGCAACATAAGAGTGAAACATCGCTACAACGTACATTGATGTTAAAATTTCTACCGGTTGGCAGGACAGTCTGAAATGTTTTGCACGGTCTGTCGCTGTACGTTTTGTTGGTAAATGTGAAATGTTCGAGTCACACACGTCTTGTCTTCGTTATCAAAAACAAGGAAATGAATTTGACCCGTTCTCACTACCGCTTGGTCAGTGGCTGCACGTGGGACTGCTGGGATTGTCGCGAGTAATGCAAATGCAGGTAGATTGACAGTGTTACCCGCCAATTGCAAAATTCACCCGCATTTGGCGGGTGGGCGGGTGTTAATTTCATGCCCTGCTTGTTTCTCTTCGGGAGACTTGTTTAAACTATGACATAGATTTAGACATTAGATTTATATAGTTTGGCGTATTTCTCTTCTGATTTTAATTAAGACCATTGCTGTGCTTGCATCACTCCCTTACCCCTCCTACCAGTCCCTGTGGTCACTTGGCCAGTGCAAATGCAAAAAAAAAAGATTTATTTTTGTTTATTGTCTGTGTTTCTCTGTTATGTACTCCAGCCTAGTCTTTAAACGCAGCCGTTCAAACTCCTTATGAGGATCCCAGCAAGGCACAACAGGAACATTCTGATGGCCTCCTCCATCATGCTGCTTTGTTGTTGTATGTGGTGCTAAGGTCTAGTGATGATGCTATGAAGACCGTTGTGGTGCTTGCGTCACTCCCTTACCCCTCCTACCAGTCCCTGTGGCCACTTGGCCGGTGGGAATGCAAATGGAAAAAAAGATTCTGGGGGAGAGTAGTTCTTAGAACTGCTTAGAAGTGTACTTTTCCCCTAAAAAGTACAAGTACTATCCAGTGGGAAAACGCCTATAGATGATAACTCACATTCTGACAGCATCCAATTCTGCTGTCAGTCTTTCCAGCGTGGTCCTGGCTGCTTTGGTCTGTCTGCAGTGATCAGTCACCAGCAGCAGCTGGGCCTCTTTACTCTGGATAACAGCAGCTGCATCCTGGGCAGCAGTGCTCCACTGGTCCTCCACATGCTCCAGAGCATCACTGTTCTCGGCATCGGCTCCTCTCAGCTGAGAGAGCAATGACACCTGTTCCTGGGCAGTCTCTCTGCACTGCTGTACTCAGGAAGAGAAAGTAAACAAAATTATCCAAAGCCTGTTTTGATACAAATGTTTGAGATTATCTGATTGTTACTAAACACAAGTAAAATGCTATGAATGATTATTTCAACCATTACAATTGTAATGGTCTGTTGCACAATTATTTTGACAAATGTGTACTGTTGTTTTTAATATCCACCTTTGGAACAGGCTGGTACAGAAAAGCATTGGAGATGTCCAATTCATTAGGTAGTTTGGCATTATAACTCAACCTGCTGTCCACCAGTATTTATAAATCAAGCTGTTGCCATAAAGCATTTTTTTTATTTCTCTAGTGAGTCATGCACCCCGTCATTCTGAATCGCACCTGAGCCTCCTTCAGCTGCTGGGCCATGGCTGTTGGGTTGAGCTCAGCTGGGTGGTTCTTGCAGCGAAGGATTCGTGACACCAGCCTGCTTAGACGGTTGTCCAGATCAATGGTGGATGTAATCAGAGCTTCTGGGGGATCCTCAAGTGGTTTACCCTAAAGACACAGAAACACTTCAGAGTCTGGAGTCTCAAAATTTCAGTTAATGCCCAAATGGGTTTTGGTCAAGTCCAAACATGATCTAATTTAAAGTAGAGCGTGCAACTATTTAATATTAATAAACGTCCATTACATTTAAGCCATTGCCAAATGAGTTGCTACAAAGCTAATTAAGCCTATCTGCTCCATAAAACTCTATCTGTATTTCTCAGTATGGCTATGTTTACAAAATGGTGTAGTCCGGTGACATTTGCGCGCAGCAGCTTGAGTGATGTGTTTCACAGCACCGCTGAGAAAGGACAACAGCAGTGTTCAGCTTTGGAGGCAAAGAGGACTGCTGCAACAGGTAAAGGCATGGCTGAAAACCTGAAGAAGCATCCACAAAATGTTTCAGTCAGTGATTGTACTGCTAAGAAAAGACCTACACATTCAGCAGAAGGACTCAAATCCCAAAAAGAAAGTGGCCGACGGCAAAGACAAACACGGATAACCATTGGTGTGGCTTTTCCTAATTGGATAGCGCTAAAAATAGAAAGAAAAGTGACTAAGGTCAGACACGGATGTCACCTTACTGCTCTTGAACAGGTTAGTAATGGGTTTTGTAACGCGCAATCACTGAAGGCTTCCGTCATGTGGCTACGCAGACAGTGTTGTTGTCATTATTAGAATTCCTCATGGGGGCAACAGAAACTACGCACTATAGCTTTAAAAAAGGAATACACATTGCAGTATTACCTGTGTTTTTTTTTATATGCATGGAGCATCAAAAAGGAAAGGAGACAAAATAACACAACCATGAGTATGCATTTAAAGCCTGTATGTGAAGGATTTGATCATTTTATTTAAACGATTGATAATTTATGATAATTAACTTTGGTGAGTCCTAGTGGCAGTTTCAAAAAAGACACTGTGGCACACAGTAATGATGATACCTCAGTAAGTTGGCTGTTGGGTCCAGTTCCTGAGAGTAGCTGTATTTCTGTGAAGATGTTCCTCGTGGCGGATCCTTCTGGTATCTCCAGAACACGTTTCTCAGTCTTCACAACGCTTGCTTCGGCTAGAGCTTTGCTTTCCTGAGAGGGCAGTCCTTTCGCCAGGGTTACCTCACCCCAGATAATGTCAGTTGAAGATTTTTGAACTGCCTGCAGTGATGCAGGTGATATTGTGTCAGCCTTGTACACCTGCTCCCATTGTGGACACAAAACACCAGTATTAATGCAGTAAAAATTCTGACATACAATTGTATAGCGTTTCGGTTGAGCTAAGAAAAGAACTCTGTCTCTCTTTGTAAAACAAGTCTATCCCATTTGAATTATACTTTTTGTTTGGAGGTTTACCAAGCCTTACCCCTTTAACTTGCAAGACAGTGATAACATGTATGAGGAAGCTCATATTACTACCCCAAGGCACTGAAACCATTGGGCACAGGTGGGCAGCACTTTTCCTTTTTTATCCTCCTTTTAACTAGATATAGTTTTAACTATCTTCTCTGTCTACTCAACTTGTCTTCTATTGTAGTTACAAACAAATTCTGCATTGTTAAACTGTCTGCAAATGAGTAACCCCCCATGTCTAACCTGTGGTGAATCCATTTTCTGCAGCGTCACTTCACCAGTGGTGGAGGTCGAGGCCAGTGGGAGTGGAGCATTTTGTATATCCACCATGACCATCTTTTCTCTTTCTTCTTCATGAATTGTCCTCTTCTCCTCCTTATCTTCCTTCTTATTTTCCTTTGCATCTGTTGTGTGTCTCTCTGTTTGGGCTCGAGGGACCACACTGGGTTCAGACAGGGATTCAGTACAGCTTTCTCGCACTTCAACCCGGGTCATCTCACTTGAAGACTTGTCAGTGGTGGTCACATCCATGCTTTCTTTAACCGTCTCAAACTGAATACGTAATTCCATCTCAGGTTCCTTTTCTATTGTGACAGTTTTGTAATCATGTACACTGATGTGGATGTCTCCCATTATAACAGACTTCTCATCCAGGCTCTTAGATACATTATGCATGTCATGTGCTGACACTTCAGCATGTTTTTCATAGATACTGCGATCCTTGAGTCTTTCTTTGGTCATCACTTCGACCATGGTCATCTTATCTGTAGTCTTTTCTGGCTGAACATCAGCTGAAGTCAGGTCTTTGTTTTTTGGCACTGTTTCGCACTGCATACTTGTTTGATCCATATCAATCCTTGGCGCCTTTGCTATTGCAACAGAAATGATTTTATGCTCCTTTATAGTGGCCTGTGTACCTGGTTGTAAAATGCGCACTTCAGCCTCTTTGTGGATTTTCTCTATCCTACATGACATTTCATCCAAGCTCTCGGGTGCGCCATGCATGTCCTTTGTAGACACTTTAGCATGCATTTCTTGTGCGTCGGAATCCTTAACCTCTTTGGGTCTTTTATTTGTCTTCACTTCGGCCACGGTCATCTTGACTGCAGTCTTTTCTGGCTGAATATCAGCTGAAGTTAGGTCTTTGTTTTCTGGCACTGTTTCGCACTGAATACTTGTTTGATCTATATCAATTCTTGGTGTCTTTGCTATTGCAACAGATGCAATTTCATGGCCCTTTATAGTGACAGGTGTACCTGGTTGTAAAATGTGCACTTCAGCCCCTTTGTGGATTTTATCCATCCTAATAGACTTTTCATCCAGGCTCTGGGGTGCATCATGCACGTCTTTTGTCGACACTTTAGCATTCACTTCTTGCACGTCATGATCCTTGACCTTTTGGGGTCTTTTCTGTGTTTTATTCATGAGCTCTAATTTAATCACTGTTTGGCTTGGTTTTACAGTGTCTTGCTCAGATATGCTTATTTCTTCAAATGTTGTCTCTGCATCACTTAGCTGCCTTGCACACACAGAGGGGGGTTGATTGGAGTCACCCTGAGCCACATTCCCTTGCCTTTCAGTTGTGATTTGTTGCACTTCTGCTCTTGTCTTAACTACAGCCTTCTTTTGCTTAACATCAGGAGTAGTCTTATCTTTGTTTTCTGGGGCTCTTTCGCACTGGACACGCGTTTGACCAACATCTATCCTCTTGGGTACATCGTGCATACCATGTGTTAACACTTCAGGATGCTCTTCTTGGACCACATGTCCCTTGACCTCTGTAGGCCAATCCTGTGCGGGTTTCAAGAGTTCCATCTTAGTGTCAGTTTGGCTTGGTTTTACTATGTCTTGTTCATATACGCTTATTTCTATAAATTCTTTCTCTGTCTCATGCTGTTGCAATGATTCAGAACCAGGAGGAGTGGGTTGAGCTGAGTCCATTTGAGCCATATTGTCTTCAAATTTAGTACTGCTTTCTTGCACCTTTATCTTAGTCATCTCAACTGCTTCTGCTAGTTTCATATCAGCAGTAGTAATATCTTTATTTTCTGGTACTCTTTCGCTCTGGACACTTGTTTGAACACTATCTAACCTTGGCTCTTTTGCTCTTGTGACAGATGTGTTTTTATCCGTCTCCAAACTGTTCGGTATATCTAGTTGTATAATGCACACTTCAGGCCCCATATGGATTTTCTCCATCGTAACCAATTTTTCATCCAAGCTCTTGGGTACACTGTCCATGCCACGTGTCGACAGTTTAGGATGCTGTTCCTGGACACCATGTTTCTTGACCACTATGGATTTTTCCTGCATGGTTATGCAGAGCCCACTTTGGGTTTTAGTTTGGCTTGGTTTCACCATATGTCGCTCAGATTTGCTTATTTCTACAAATTCTGCCCCTGCCTCATCTGGGGGCAATGCTTCACAAGCAGGAGCGGGTTTGCCCATTTGAACCACATTGTCTTGACATTCAGTACTGCTTTCTCGTACTTCTATTGTAGTCATTTTAACTGCAGCAGTCATATCTATGCTTTCTGCTACTCCTTCTCTCTGGAGATTTGTTTGAACAGGTTTGATCCTTTTTGCTCCTGTTACAGATGTGTTTTCATCCTCCTCTGGACTGGTCTGTATATCTAATTGTAAAATGCACACTTCAGGCCCCAGATTACTTCTGGCTAGTATGATAAATTCCTCTGGAACAGCTGCTTCAGTTTGCTCTCTGGAAGACACTGAAGATGTTTGACTGTCAGATTCTTTCTTGATGTCCATCAGCTCTGTGGTAACAAGTTCTGAGGAAAGTGTCATACCCTCTAACATTCTTTTGGTTGGTGAAAGTTTACCTTTTTCAGCAAAGGTCATTTCAGTTGTTTCTGTGACCACCTCTTGAATTGAAAATGGCTCCTGACTGTCAGGCTCTTTATTGTTTTTTCTTAGCTCGGTGATAGCAAGTTCTGGGGAATGTTTGAGACCCTTCGACTTTCTTTGGGTTGGTGAAAGCTTACCGTCTTTAACAACAGATATTTCAATTGCTCCTGTGACTACCTGTCCAGCTGAAGCTTTGCCACTCTTGGGTTCTTTCTTAGCCTCCAGGTCAATACTTCCCCCAAGAGCAGAGACCGGCTCTACAGCTGGACAGGAATACAATGAAGACGTCTGACTGTCAGGCTCTTCCTTTGTTTTTGGTTGCTCTGTGGCAAGTTCTGAGGAAAGTTTTAGACACTTAGACTTTCTTTTGGTTGGTGAAAGCTTTCCTTTTTCCACAACAGTAATTTCAGTTGGTGCTTTGACCACCTCTGGAGTTGAAGATGACTTCTGACTATGAGGCTCTTCCTTAGTTTTTGTCAGCTTGGTGGTAGCAAGTTCTTGGGAAGGTTTAAGACTCTTTGACTTTTCTTTGGTAGGTGAAAGCTCTCCTTTATCCACAACAGTAATTTCAGTTGGTGCTGTGACCACCTCTGGAGTTAAAGATGGCTTCAGTCTGTCAGGCTCCTCCTTAGTCTTTGTCAGCTCTATGGGAGAAAGTTCTGGGGAAAGGTTTAGACACTTGGACTTTCTTTTGGTTAAAACAGCAGTTTCAGTGGCTACTGTGACTACCTGTCCAGCTGAAGCCTTGCCACTTTCTGGTTCTTCCTTAGTCTCCAGGTCAATACTTCCACCAAGAGTAGAGACTGGCTCTACAGCTGTGGAAACGTCAAGACTTGTTGGCTTCCTTCTGGCTGGTATGGTAAATTTCTCCAAAACAGCAGCTTCAGTTTGCGCTCTGGAATACACTGAAGATGTCTGACTGTCACATCCTTTCTTGACATCCATCAGTTCTGTGGTAGCAAGTTCTGAGGAAGGTTTCAGACCCTTTGACATTATTTTGGTTGGTGAAAGCTTTCCATTTTCCATGACAGACAATTCAGTTGTTGCTGTGACCACCTCTGGAGCTGAAGATGGCTTCTGACTGTCAGGCTCTTTATTGGGTTTTGTTAGCTCGGTGGTAGCAAGTTCTGGGGAATGTTTGAGACCCTTCGACTTTCT
The DNA here is from genome assembly GCA_023631565.1 of Gymnocephalus cernua. Taxonomy (NCBI): domain Eukaryota; kingdom Metazoa; phylum Chordata; class Actinopteri; order Perciformes; family Percidae; genus Gymnocephalus; species Gymnocephalus cernua. The sequence continues at coordinate 24,311,853 of CM042444.1, forward strand.
TTTGGTTGGTGAAAGTTTACCTTTTTCCCCAACAGTAATTTCAGTCATTTCAGTTGATGCTGTGATCACCTCTGGAGTTGAAGATGGCTTCTGCCTGTCAGGCTCTTTCTTGGACTTTGTGAGCTCCGTGGTAGCAATTTCTTGGGAAAGGTCAAGACCCTTTGTCTTTTCTTTGGTAGGTGACAGCTTTCCTTTTACCACAACAGTTATTTCAGTTGTTGTTGTGACCACCTCTTGAGATGAAGATTGCTTATGACTGTCAGGCTCTTCCTTGGTCTTTGTCAGCTCTGTGGGAGAAAGATCTGAGGAAAGTTTCAGACCCTTTATTTTTGTTGGTGAAAGCTCTCCTATTTTTACAACTGTGCTTTCAGTTGGTTCTGTGACCACATCTGAAGTTTTTGTAGATTTTTTACCATCCAGTTCTTTCTTATTTTGTTCAGGCTCCAATGCAGGTGATCTGACATGGATAGCAACTGTCTCGGAAGATGTGGAAAAGTCACCACTCTTGGACTTTCTACTGGTTGGTAAAAGCTTTGTTTCTTCAATAACAACACGTCTATTTGGGTCATTGGAACTCAAAGAATCTTGGTGACCTTCAGGTTCTATCCTTGTCTGATGTGCCTGAGTGTCAGCAAGTTTAAAAGATGGTTCTGTACTCTTTGACTTTCTCTTAGGTGGTAGAAGCTTATTTTGTTCCACAACAGCAGTTTTAGCTTGCCCTTGAATAAAGTCTGGGGTTGAGGGATCTTTTTCAGGTTCTTGTTTTAGTTCCTTAGGCTCCATACCAGTAAGTATACCAAGAGACACTGGCTCTGGAACTGTGGAAACCTCAAGACTCTTTGATTTCCTCCTGGTTGGTATAACTTCAGTTTCTTCCACAACCAGAGTTTCAGTTAGCTCTCCAGAGCTCAGTGAAGGCTTCTGACTTCCTGACTCTTGCTTAGTTGTGGTTAGTTCAGTACTCTTTGACTTTCTTCTGGTTGGTATGAGCTTTGTTTCTTCCATAACGACACTTTCAGTTTGCTCCCTCAGACTCAAAGCAGACCTCTGACTTTCTGGTTCTTCTGTTATCTGTGCTGGCTGTTGGTCAGCCTGTTTCAGAGCAAGTGTTGTTGTAACTTCAGTTGTTACATGGACAGAAGAGAATGGCTCTGATACATCTAGAATAATTGTTTCTATATGCTTTGTTTTTTCCAAAGCAGCAGTTTCAGTAAGGTCTCCGGAGCTCAATAAAGGCTTCTGACTTCCTGACTCTTGCTTTGTCTCCGTCACTTCCCTTGTAGCATGTTCTGGGGAGAGCTTTGGAGCCTTTGATCTTCTTTTGGTTGGAGAAAGTGTTTTTTCTTTCACAACAGTAGTTTCTGTTGTTTCTGTGGCCATATGTGGAGCTGAAGACAATGTCAAGCTGGCAGGTTCTTTCATATTAACTTTAGGTTTCACGTCAGTAGTTTTATTATGGGTAACAACCTGCAGCGAAGTTGTGGTAAGTTTAGTACTCTTTGACTTTCTTATGGTTGGTATGAGCTTTGTTTCTTCCATAACAACACTTTCAGTTTGCTCCCTCAGACTCAAGGAAGACCTCTGACTTTCTGGTTCTTCTGTCATCTGTGCTGGCTGCTGATCAGCCTGTTTCAGAGGAAGTGTTGTTGTAACATCAGTCGGTACAGGGACAGAAGTGAATGGCTCAGCTACATCTAGAATAATGGTTGCTATACGCTTTGGTACCTCCACAACAGCAGCATCAGTTTGCTCCTTGGATCTCAGTAAAGATAGCCCACTGCCAGGATTTTCTATGGTCTGTGTTTTCTCCTTGTTAGAAAATTCTGGGGACAGTTTTTGACTTTTTGACTCTCTTTTGGTTGGTGAGAACTTGCTTTTTCCCAAAATAGTTTTGACTGGCTTTGTGATCCCCGGTGCAGTTGAAGAAGTCTTTCCATTCTCAGGTTCCTTCGCAGGTTCCTCAAGCTCTGAATAGTGTTCAGTAGTTATACTATGGGTAACAAATGCCACTGAAGTTGTGGAAACTTTCAAACTCTTTGGCTCTTGCCTTTTTCGTTCAGACTTAGATTGCTCAGCATCTGTGTCTGTGATAGCCACTGAACTAAGGTGAGACATCAGATTTTCTGTTTCGCCTTTGAGCTGTGCAGGTTTTGCAACAGTAACCTTTAAGAACATGTCTGTACTCTTTGACTCTTTACTGGTAGGTCCAAGCTTGGCTTGCTCAACAATAATGGTCTCAGCTTGCTCTGTGACCGACTTAGTGGCGAGTTCACCTGCTGCTACTTCCTTTGTAGCATGTTCTGGGGAGAGCTTTGGACCCTTTGATCTTCTTTTGGTTGGAGAAAGCTTTTTTTCTTTCAGAACAGTAGTTTCAGTTGTTTCCGGGGCCATCTGTAGAGTTGATGAAGACCTCAGGCTGTCAGATTTTTTCTTATTATCTTCAGGTTCCACATCAGTAGTTATATTATGTGCAAAAATGTGCTGTGAAGTTGTGGTACGTTCAGTACTCTTTGACTTTCTTGCGGTTGGTATGAGCTTTGTTTCTTCCATAACGACACTTTCAGTTTGTTCCCTCAGACTCAAAGCAGACCTCTGACTTTCTGGTTCTTCTGTTATCTGTGCTGGCTGTTGGTCAGCCTGTTTCAGAGGGCGTGTTGTTGTAACATCAGTTGGTACAGGGACAGAAGTCAATGGCTCTGATACATCTAGAAAAATGGTTGCAATACGCTTTGTTTCCTCCACAACAATAGTTTCAATTAGCTCTCCGGAGCTCAATGAAGGCTTCTGACTTCCTGGCTCTTGCTTTATCTCTTTCACTTCCCTTGTAGCATGTTCTGGGGAGAGATTTGGAGCCTTTGATCTACTTTTGGATGGAGAAAGTGTTTTTTCTTTCACAACAGTAGTTTCTGTGGCCATCTGTGGAGTTGAAGACAATGTCAAGCTCGCAGGTTCTTTCATATTATCTTTAGGTTTCACATCAATAGTTTTATTATGGGTAACAACCTGCTGCGAAGTTGTGGTAAGTTTAGTACTCTTTGACTTTCTTATGGTTGGTATGAGCTTTGTTTCTTCCATAACAACATTTTCAGTTTGCTCCCTCAGACTCAAGGAAGACCTCTGACTTTCTGGTTCTTCTGTCATCTGTGCTGGCTGCTGATCAGCCTGTTTCAGAGGAAGTGTTGTTGTAACATCAGTCGGTACAGGGACAGAAGTGAATGGCTCTGATACACCTAGAACAATGGTTGCTATACGCTTTGTTTCTTCCACAACAACAGTTTTAGTTATCTCTCCGGAGCTCAATGAAGGCTTCTGACTTCTAGGATCGTGCTTTGTCTCTGCCACTTCATGTTCTGGGGAAACATTTGGACATTTTTCTTTCACAACAGTAGTTTCTGTTGTTTCTGTGGCCATCTGTGGAGTTGAAGACAATGTCAAGCTGGCAGGTTCTTTCATATTATCTTTAGGTTTCACATCAATAGTTTTATTATGGGTAACAACCTGCTGCGAAGTTGTGGTAAGTTTAGTACTCTTTGACTTTCTTATGGTTGGTATGAGCTTTGTTTCTTCCATAACAACACTTTCAGTTTGCTCCCTCAGACTCAAGGAAGACCTCTGACTTTCTGGTTCTTCTGTCATCTGTGCTGGCTGCTGATCAGCCTGTTTCAGAGGAAATGTTGTCGTAACATCAGTTGTTACAGGCACAGAAGTGAATGGCTCTGATACACCTAGAACAATGGTTGCTATATGCTTTGTTTCTTCCACAACAACAGTTTTAGTTATCTCTCCGGAGCTCAATGAAGGGTTCTGACTTCTAGGATCTTGCTTTGTCTCTGCCACTTCATGTTCTGGGGAGACATTTGGACATTTTTCTTTCACAACAGTAGTTTCAGTTGTTTCTGTGGCCATCTGTAGAGTTGACGAAGACTTCAGGCTATCAGGTTCTTTATTATCATCATCATCAGGTTTGACATCAGTAGTTCTATTATGTGCAACAACGTGCTGTGAAGTTGTGGTAAGTTCAGTACTCTTTGACTTTTCCTCCCTAAAACTCAAAGCAGACGTCTGACTTTCCAGTTCACCTGTCATCTGTGCTGGCTGCTGATCAGCCTGGTCGGCCTGTTTCAGAGGAAGTGTTGTTGACTTTGGCGGTAAAACTGTACTTTGTTCCAAAACAGCAGTTTCAGCCGGTCCTGAAACAAAGGTTGACTTTTCAGATTCCTGTACCACACATGTAGTTCTTTCATTGTCTGCCACTGGCTCTGGATCAGCAGAAACCTCAAGACTCTTTGACTTCCTCCTGGTTGGGATAACCACAGTTTCTTTCTCCGCAATAGCAGCAGCATCAGTTTCCTCTTTGGATCTCAGTAAAGACATCTGACTGCCAGGATTTTTTTTGGTCTTTGTTGTTTCATCCAGAATAATGGTTTCTATATGCTTTGTTTCTTCCACAGCTGCAGTTCCTGTTGGATTCCTGGGTGACCCTTGAGTAATAATGTTTTTTACCATTTCAGGCTCCACCTTAGTCTGGGCAGGCTCTGTATCAGTGGCCGAAGCATTGGACTTTCTCCTGGATGGTACAGGTGTAGTATTCTCACTAACACCAGAGGCAGACTGCTCAATGACCTTTTGGATCAATACAGGTTCCTCAACAGCAGGTTTTATTTGCTTAGCTCCAACAGGCTCAGTTCTGTTATCTAACTTTAGACTTTTAAATGCTGACTCTTGAGAAGTGTTGTTACATTGTGCTTCAAAAGGTTCTGAAGTATATGTTGGACTATGGGATTTCTGTTTTGTTGGTTCAATTCTGGTTTGCTCCACACCAACCATTTGTATGTCTTTCATGACGGCTGTTACAGTATGCTTTAATGTTTTATCCTCAGTTTGCAGCTCAGCCGAAACCGACAATTTATCCTCATTAGATGTAGATTTTTCTGTAAAGAGAATGTTTTTTTGTAGTTTAAGTTGATGTTTTTTCTCAGGTGAGCGCTTGCTTTTGCGTGGTGGTGCCACTACAGATGTCTTTGTCTCCTCGAGATTACCATGAAGGACACCAGTCAGCTTTTGTTTGCTCTTTCCATCAAGCTCCTTGAACAGAGGGGTCAAAATTACATTAATTACTACTGTTTCTTGAATAAAACATGCAATATTTATGAGAAATAATTCGATTCAACATGATATAAATACCATTAAGCAGCGGCTGAGAGAAGCCTTATGTGTGTCTGCTTCTCGGAGTGTCTCTGAACCTTCTCTCTCTAGTTTTCCAATCAAGACTGGTATCAAGCAATCTGTTAGAAACTGCTGGTGAGAAAGCGCCTCCCGCAGGCTGGCTTGCAACTTTTCACCCTCCTCTAATGTCACCTAACACCAGGAGGAAAACTTGTTTAGTGTTCATAGTGAGTAAAAAGCTGTGTGTTTGTGTGTGAAATGTCATGACAAAATTGATACACATTGCATAAATGTAATGTGAGCATAAATAAGCCATTGACAAATGCTCCATAGTTAACATGTTACACTTCACAAATCCCAAAACTCACCAACTTTTCTTTAAAGAAAAACACTTGACAACCCCATTTTTCTCTCTCCATTAATGTATATTTTTTCAACAAACTTGCACCATAATTTTACCTGATTATAGTTATAGGGGACATATAATGCTTTTACGTGTTTTCTGTCATATCTACAATGTTATACTGTTGGATTTTCATGTTAAATGTGGCCAAAACTCTCTGTGAGCTAAAACGTTCAGATTTCCAACTATTCTGAACACTCGGTTTCAACAGTTTTTTCTACTCTCGGCTAAGTCTTACGCAACTCTAAGCTGGCCTGCTATGATTGGTCATCTGCTCCAAGTAGGCAGGACTGGAGTGTTTTTTTAAGCCACTGCGGTGTTAACATTGTCTCATGTAACTACATACTAACGGCAGTAAAATATGTCATCTTGGCTGCCAGTGTCATTAACTTCCCCCCAATTCCGGGTCACATTACTCCTGACACATTTTCTCTTTATGTAATATTTGGTTTAAAAGCCTTTATCTGTGAAATTGCTGCTATATTCTATTAAGTGTCCACTGCTAACTATAGTAGCTACATGGCTAACGGCAGTAAACAATGTCATCTGGGCTGCCAATGTTGTTAAATTCTCCCCTTTTAAGGGCTTAAAGAGACAGGGGTTCCTACAGAGCGTCTCATACAGAGGGTGAATACAGGTGCAGCAGCCATGGGCAGTATAAGTGTTTTTTTTTTAACATTAAAGCATGTAAACACGTTCTAGTACAAACACAAAATACAAGTATAATCCTGAAAATGCTATACAATAGTTGCCCTTTAAGGGTGACCCAGCAAGATGTCCCTGAGTGAAACACTTACACCATTAGAAGACTATATATACTAGGCAGCTGTCAGATATACCCAACAACACAAATGTTTACAGAAACAAAGTACTTACATTGCACAACAAAACAGTAAAAACATTAAAATACAGAAACCTGCACAGAAGAAATGGATTCTGACGGTTTGCTGTGGTTCCATTCCTGCAGGCCGTGAAGACAGTCCATCAGACAACGAGCTGTGTTTGTAGAGCAGGTACCCTGATGCTCACTCAGCCTGGACTTTAGACTGGAGACATAATTTAATCACATTTATTGTATACACAACATTTTGCATGGTATCTGCATGTATTATACAAGATGAGATATGAATTAAAACAAGCTAAAATGTACTTTTTTCAGCAAAAGGAACAACTGCAAGCACAAGAACGGATTGAAAAATATTTGTCTGGCACAACAAATAAGAACAGAGAAATAATTATGTATAAATGTGAGTCCTATTGCTTAGTTCAAGAAACCGGGCATTAGATAACATGTACTCTTCGGATGTTTCAAACAGGTTATAAATCAGGAGAACTCTGTGTTTGCATGTCATTGAGAGAGAGCAGGATGATCCGCTAAGGCATGTTTCTGGTATGTAAGAATAATTGAAAACTGAATTAAAATTGAGGGATGCCAGCTGAGAATTTGTCATGTAGAATATGTTCAAGTAGGATATATAAAGTTCAAAAAGCCCCAGTGGTGAAGTGCACAGATGTTACTGCATGTCATGTTAGTTTGTCAGGTTTGTGTCTGACAATCTCTTTCTTGTTTACACCTTGAGTGAAATTAAAAAATATGAATCAAACAAAAAGTGGTAAGAAACAGTGGTGCTGGCTGTCTTATGACCCGGGTGACAATTAAAGTCATAATTAATTACCCATATACATATAGTGTGTAGTGTTTTTTTTTTTTTTTTTGTCACAGCTCTACTAAAACAATGAGGACATGCCATCCGTCGTTAGACATGGTACCTGTCATGTTGCTGGCATAAGGATTTCACCAGAGTCATAATTTCTGTTGGCAGCTCATCAGTGGCAGGTGTAGCCTTTACTTCCTGTTGGAGGTCCTGAACTTTCACACCCAAATCTGCTAGCGATTTCTCACAGTTCTGACAGGAGAAGGACAACAACATCACATGTAAGTAACATGCCTGCAACAGCGCGATGTTAGCATTACTGACATACTCACATGCCTGGAACATGGCAGCAGTTTTACATTTATAAGGTGAGTTACCAACTCCAAAATCCACTTAATGTACACATAGTCTCGATCAACGACAGTACATTTCCACCGCCGGATGTTCCGCCAGATGTTCCTCACCTTCCTCTCTCTGTGTGTTGCCTTTCTCAAACTCTGTTCACTTTGGGAAACAACAACAACCTTCGTGCTTGCAAGCTACACACTGAAAATGTCAAGTTTTGAAGTCAATTTTGATCGTGCAACGAGGCAGAAGTGCTTGGTTTCTTTGGAGGAATGATTGTAAAGATTTACAAAGAATATGTTTACAGCATTTACTCTCTACCTGGAACGTTTTGGTACCAATTGGTAATGATTGCTGGGGACGAAGTACAAACAATGATACACTGGTGAGAGCAAATTACGTTTAACCATGTATCCAGCTAATTTAAATAGCTCACGTTACTGTATTGTGTGAACAGTTAACATAATTTAATATTGTATGTGGCGTATTCTTTTGCGGGGTGCAAATGTTTCACCAAAACAAGTTCCTTCCTGAGACTATTTTACATAGCCACCATCGCTGAGTCCGCAGCTTAGCGGTGCCCAAGACGATTGTGATTGGTTTAAAGAAACGCAAATTACCCAGAGCGTCGTTTTTTGCGCTGTGGAGATTGGTCTGGAGACATACCTCTTTTCTTCAAGTTTATTTGTGGGAACTCAGCTTACTTGGATAATAAAGTAGTAATAACCTGAAGGCTGTGCCAGTGCTGTTGGAGCTGAGGGATGTTGTTCTGGGGTTGGCTGTAACTGAGCGCCTGGTCCAAGGAGCGCAGCTCCCACTGCAGGGCTGCAGATCTCTCCTTGAGCCCCTTGGCCCTCCTGGCCAACTGGCCGTCCAGCTCCTCCAGCCGGGTCTCACAGGCCACCAGGCGCTCCCTCACCTCCTGCTCCGAGGTGGCACAGAGCTCATGGAGATGGCTTACCTCCAGGGTCAGAGCATCGCGGCCTCCAGGCGTGCAGAGGCTCAGCAAACTGTCTCTGGCAGAGTCCAGCTCCTTCATCTCTCTCTGCTCCCTGTCCACTGTCTGCAGCAAAGCCTGGCATCAGCAGGAACAAAAAGGAGAATCAGATTATTAGAATGCAGAAAGACCTATCCTTTAAAGAACTTTTGATGTTTAGGTTTTGAAGTTGTAAAACTATATTTTAAAAGTCAAAGATCTAGGGGCATTAGTTGGCTCCAGAAATGTCCACAGATGAGAAAAATGAACATGCATACACTGTCCAAATCATGTTATTAATGTCTTCCTCAAATCTCTAAAATGCATTGGTTTGTTACAAGTAAAGGAGTTCCTTCAATTTGAAGCATTGCATCATGAATATTTTCAGTGACAGATTAAAATTGGTAACACTGGCTTCCCTCAAGAATCCAACTAACAACAAATGGCTAGTGAATGTTCAAATTGTACCAGCCACTCAATATATTACCATTGTTTGGTGAGTAAAGCAAATATACCAGCCACTTGCATTTTACCAGCATTTGGCTAGTAGATGGTGCTAATTTTGGAGCCTGACTGTGTGTATGTGTTTTATCCTCGGACCTTCAGAGTGTTGACAGCGCTGCGCAGACCCTGTCTGTCTGCTGGAGGAGCTCCGAGGCCTTTAACATGCTCCCTCAGCCAGTCCTGGGCTGCTTCATGCTGCTCCACCAGCTGGGTGCAATGCCTCTCCGCAAGGATGCCCTGCTCCAGCTGAGCTACTGCATCCTGAAAACAACAGTACTTGCATGTTTACAGATGGATTAACTTGGCCATTGGCATGCACCAAACCAAGCCACATAAAATAATTTGAACTTTTAAAAGGGAGACTGAAGTGAAACAGTGAGTTATTGGAGTGGGAGGGGAGATTATCTTGTTCTTTGGGGCAGGGGAGGAGGAAGATGATGTTGTGGTGGTTGTGCTAAATATGGAAGCTTAATAACACAGTTACACTTTTATCCAAAAGATAGCACACTTAGTCTTATGATGTATCATTCCAGTGTTATAAAATACAAAACTGCCCATAAATAAAAGGGTCCAACACATAAGATGTAAAACATTTGCATTTTCATGTTGATTTAAAAAATGTACTTTGAATTATGAATAAAAAAACATTTGTTGCCTTAGCAACTACTGATTAACTCTTAATGCATAATAGTTAAGTGATATTTAGACATGTTTACATCAACACTGTCAATGCAAATATACTGTACATTTATATTAATTATGACAAATTTAGAAGGTCTAATTATTAAATAAGTGAACAATAAAGATAGTCTTCATATTTTCAGTGAGGATACTGTGTATATTGTCACCACAGAGTGCTGAACTCACAGTTAGTCCTTTGAGCAGAGCGGGGATGGACTCCTGCTTGGCTGCCCAGGACAGTTCTGAGCAGCCACGTTCCTGCGTGATCTCAAACAGTTCTGCAGCCTGGAGGAGAACAGTGCAATACAGTGAAGATGTAAACCTTATGAATCACATTCTTTTAAAGTTAATTTGACTGACAAAACAGTTAAAGTCCTTCTTACATTACACAATAATAAAATTCATTTTTTTTAGCCGTGTCACGGAGACAGTCTCCAGGAGACTACACCGCACTCTCGCTTTCAGCAAAGACCCGCTGTAAATAACCCAGTATATGTTTAGCTCTAAAAAAGAAATAACCTTGAACAGTTATTTTTATTATGTATTTTTACCTGGTTTAAGCCCAGGTGCCTTACTTCCTGTTCTAAATAGAGGGGCTTTTATTTTGAAAGTCACCCGCTGGCAACTTAACTAGTTTTGTTCTGCTACATGCGACGATAAAGAGAAACAATAACATGCATATACGTTGAAATATTTAATGTTTTAGCGCCCTTTCGAAGAGGCACAAGGTTAGTATTTATCATAATACTGTAATATTAAGATGTTGGTGGTGTTTTTGAACAATTGTAGCTGTTGCTAGCTTTCTGTCTAATGGGCTAATACTAGGCTTGTGAGCTAATGCTAAACTATGCTAATGCTCAAACAATATGGTAAGGTAGCTAATGCATTTGTTATTATTGTTTCTTTTGTAACTAGTTCTTACGTTGGTTTTGGGATTTCCAATGAATCTAAAATCATCAGTCCAAGAATCAGACCATCGGAACTTCCGGTGCATGAAAGGATGTAGACGTGTTTAGTCAGTGCTCCTCTCCGCTACTTACAAAACCATCTTTATACCGTGTTCTTTTTTGTGCATAGACCCGCAACTGTGTGTGTATATACCTCCCTAAGAATTCAACCAAATTTGAAGTCCAAGATGCCGAAGCCGAACGTCTACAGCAGGGGTGGCCAACCAGTTCAGCATAAAGAGCCACAAATAAAACACACCATAGCAAAAAGCTACACAACACATGCACGTCCACACTACAGCAACAGTGACTTCCAGATCTAATGACAGTCATAATAAATAGCAGTTTCAATAGTTGTTTTTTTTCTTACTTAGATTGACACAGTGGGAAACCTGACAGTCTTTGTTATCCACAATCCTTTTCAGGTCTTGCTTGAACTCTGTTGTGGCCACTCGAACAAACTCTTTCACTCGTTGGTCACTAGAGGGGCTTTCAAACAATCTGATTCAGCAGTGAAAGGGTTAATGAGGAAGGTGAACTGTGGACGCTTTTTCTCCTCAGGTTGCAGAATCTGTCCTCAAAACTCTGCTGCATTATTTTTTAAATAATTGGCAAATGTATTGGCAGATTTTTTTTTAACTTATCTGAAATGTTTCAAAAAGTAAAAAACAAAACAATAACACAGCCCCCCAGCCACACAGTAAGAGCCTCAAAGGAGCAGGCAAAGAGTCACATACGGCTCAAGAGCCACAGGTTCGCCACCACTGGTCTACAGCAAAGCCAAATCCGCCTGTGGCCAGGCTACCGGAGCTGGAGCTATAGCACCATCGATAGCTGCAGCCCTGCTAACCATTCTCCCACCAGGCCGGACATGCCTACAGATAAAACTTATGATATGTGTAAGGAGCTGTGCAAAGAGGTGTCAGTTCGATGCCTTTGAGGCTAAGTTTCAGTCACTCGCAACTCCGCAGGCCGAACTGCAAGCCCGTGTGGCTAACCAGGAACAAGCTACTGGCGACCTTGACGTCCGCATATCAGCACTTGAAGCTAAATACAAGGTGCTTGACCTGGAGGCCCGCTCGGAGGCACAACATCAAAATTGTGGGGATACAAGAGGGTGAGGAGGAAAGTAGACCCACTGAATTTGTCTCCAGACTAATCCCCCAACTACTCGGTGGCACGCATTTTCCGCATCCAGTCAAAATCGACCGGGCTCACTGCTCTCTCCAGCTGAAGCCAGCCGCCGGTGTTCCGTCAGAACACCTGTTCTGTCGATGTAGCATATTTTGTCAGAATAGCATACCGGAAGTTTAGTTTGATAGCGCGGTCTGTCAATTTAGCCTACTTTGTCAAAACAGCATACCAGTGTTTGTGAAGGGTATGCTGTTTTGAAAGCCCCTGGTTTAATAAAAATACAGTTTATAAAGGGGTATGCTGTTTTGATAGCCCCTGGTTTAATAAAAAATGCAGTTTATAAAAGGGGAATGCTGTTTTGATATCCCCTTTGTTTAATACAAATACAGTTTCTACAGATGGTTGGTTTATTAAAAAAATTGTTTATAAAGGGGTATGCTGTTTTGATAGCCCCTTTGTTTAATAAAAAAATACAGTTTCTACAGGTGGTTGGTTTATTAAAAAAAATTGTTTATAAAGGAGTATGCTGTTTTGATAGTCCCTTTGATTGTACAAGTCATGCAATTAAGTAATATGTATATAATATGCGATATAATACACCAAAATTTACCGCTTGTAATCTAGGTATGCTGAAATGATGGTTTAAATCTAACGCATGCGCAATTCCACAAATTTCACTGCTGCACATGCGCATTTACCGAAGGTATGCCATTCTGATGGGTATGGTGTTCCGTCAGAACACCGGCGCCAGACCACGTACCATCATGGCGTGCATTCATCATTTTCAGGAGGAGTTGATTCTTCGCTTTTGCAGACAACAGTCCATGGAGTATAACCGGGGATTTACACCGCTTGTGTAACGTCTGCGGAACGGCTCCGCTGCATGTCTGCTCTGTGGTCCGCTGTCCGGACCCCATTGGGGTAACCCCCAATTTATACCGAGTGGCGTGGAGCCCTGTCGCTGGAGGAGATGCAAATGCGAGGACCGGTTCAACGTCTTGGTCAACAACATGAACTCGTAGCGGCCGTTGAAGCTTCCGAGCACCGGGCTTCCACTGCTGCGAACAGGGCTTTTAGCTTTAGGAGAAGGCGTTTTATCTGTTAATCCTACCGGCGTAGACACTTAGACATTATGTAGTTGTCCTGCAGTGGTGAATTGTCTGCAGTGCTGTGCGGGTTGTTGCCATGTTCCAATTGTTCTCATCTCAGCTCCGCTTAGACAAAATAGACATGCCATTTCAAAAATGTTTCATTTATTGTCAGAAATGTCATGTTTTCAAAAGCATCCCTTCATAAAATTTTATGTCACATATTTCCAGTAGGCAACTGACTGCCAGCAGGCACATCCGGACACAAAGGAGCAGGCTTATGTGACGGGGCTGAGCCCCGGCCCAATTTAACCATATATATATATATATATATATATATATATATATATATATATATATATATATATATATATATATATATTGCAGAGTTAGTTAAAACAGATGAAAAGATGGAGAACCAGACAAATATGCGCAATGTCAACAGAGAAACACGGACAATAGAACAGACAGTGACAACAAAGAACAACATACTGTAGAGAATGACAGTAACAGCATACAAACGGGTTAAATAGGCAGTATGTGTAAATTTGTTATAAACGTGTGCTCTTTAAAAAGTAGTAAGCATTGTTTGTTTTTGTTTTTTTACTTACATTAAATATTTATATATATGTTATAAATTATATTACAACCCCAAATCAGAAAAAGTTGGGACAGTATGGAAAACACAAATAAAAAAAGTAGTGATTTCTAAATGTACTTTGACTTGTATTTCATTGCAGACAATACAACAGCACATCATTTCATGTGTTTCTCATGATTTTTATTGTTTTGTTTAAAAAAAAAAAAAAAAAAAAATTCCTATTTTGGTTCTTGCAACACATTTCAAAAAAAGTTGGAACAGTAAAGCATTTACCACTTTGTAATGTTGCCATTCCTTTTCACAACACTTAAAAGACGTTTAGGGACTGAAGACACCAAGTGATGAAGTGTTTCAGGTGTAATTTTGTCCCATTCTTGCTGCAAACAAGTCTTAAGGTGGGCAACAGTACGGGGTCTTCGTTGTCGCATTTTGTGCTTCAAAATGCGACACACATTCTCTCTTGGAGACAGGTCGGGACTGCAGGCAGGCCAGTCAAGTACCCGTATCCTCTTCCTCCGCAGCCAGGACTTTGTAATGTGTGCAGAATGTGGTTTTGCATTATCTTGTTGAAATATGCATGGACGTCCCTGGAAAAGATGTCTTCTTGAAGGCAGCTTATTGTGCTCCAATATCTCTATGTACTTTTCAGCATTAATGGTGCCATCACATAAGTGCAAGTTACCTTTGCCAAGGACACTGACACAACCCCATACCATGACAGACCCTGGCTTTTCCACTGTGTCATGGTGCATCCCAGATGCCTCCGAGCCCAGAGAAGTCGACGGCGCTTCTGGACACTGTTAACATAGGGCTTCCTTTTGGCACAGTACAGTTTTAACTGGCATTTGTGGCTGTAACTACGTATTGTGGTACTTGACAAAGGTTTGCCAAAGTAGTCCTGAGCCCATGTGGTGATATCGCTTATAGATGAATGACGATTCTTGATGCAGTGCCGCCTGAGGGCTCGGAGATCACGGTTGTTCAGCTTGTTAGGCTTGCGCCCTTGTCCTTTACGCACTGAAATTCCTCCTCATTCCTTGAATTTTTAAATTATGTTATGCACTGTTGAAGGTGAAATAAGCAAATGTCTTCCTATCTTTCTTTGAGGAACATTGTTTTTAAACATTTCAATAATTTTCTCACGTATTTGTTGGCAAACTGGCGATCCTCGGCTCATCTTTGCTCCTAAAGGACTAGACCTTTCTTGGATGCTGCTTTTGTACCAAATCATAATTACAATCACCTGTTGACATCACCTGTTTCAAATCACATCAATATTTAACCAATTTACCTGATTACTAGCCCTAAATTGCTCCTGTCCCAAACTTTTTTGGAATGTGTTGCTGGTCTGAATGACAGGAAAGGATGTATATTTAATGAAATTAAGTTGACCAGACAAAACATGAAATATTTTGTGTTCACATTGTCTGCAATGAAATACAAGTCAAAGTACATTTAGAAATCACTACTTTCTTTTTTTATTTGTGTTTTTCATACTGTCCCAACTTTTTCTGATTTGGGGTTGTAAAAAATGTCCTTTCAATCACTGCAGACATTTCTTCAGCACAAACACAGACACACACTCACACACACACACACACACACACCGACAGACACACACACACACACACACACCGTCTCACACACACACACACACACACACACACACACACACACACACACACACACACACACACACACACACACACAAGGAAACAGCTGTTTGAGTGGCGCCGGAGCTGCTAGCTACACGACTCCGCTCTGCCTTAGGGTTAGCTAACTTTGAAAACTCCTCATACTCCTTTCCGTGACTAACCTTCAAATGTCTGAAGAGGCTGGTGGTGCTGAAATGTCTTTGGAGCTTTCCGCCTCGTGGTATTTCCTTGGCACACACGTTGCAAATCGCTAATGTATTGTGTTTTTCCCAGATAGCAATGAGTCGGCGGACCACCAGCGGTGCTCCAGAGGCAGTAGAAGCGTCAGAATGGCATAATCGCAAACACGTTTGCCGGCGCACCACTGGTGGCAGCCGCTTTTTAAAAGCGGTAGCCGCCTTCCTACCGCCTTCGTTCCGCGGCTGGCCCACGAGCCAAACGCTATTCTGCCGCCGTTCAGACACCTTGTAGAACTGCCAGACCGGTGAATGTAGGGAGACCGCCATTTTAGCTCCATGTAGAAAATGTTCTCACGATTAGTGCGCTCTTAATACATCCATGGTATTGCGTCATCTGATCGGCCTATCTGATCGGCATTTATGGAGACCACCGATCAAACTATTTAAAGCCATTATCGGCCGATACCGATTGGTGACCGATCAATCGGAGCACCCTTAGCTCAAAGGTAAGGCTAACAGCTAACTAGTTACCGTGTTGTCTAGATCTACTAACTAGAGGCAAGAACACAAATTGGACCAAAGTTATGATTACCATGGATATCATTGCAAGAATGTTAAATATCATTGCCAGAATGTTAACCTACTCTCTAAGCTAAGTTTAACGAGCCCTTTAGCTTTAGCCAACATTAGTTAACATGTTAGCTAACGCTAGCTACATTAGCTGCTGTTGTGTTGGGTCTTTGAGCTCCCCAACTTTATTTTTCGTCAGTTTACAACAAAGTCGAACATAGCATATAGAATATATTACAATGTTAAAGTAACTTGCTCAACACTGTGAACCAAACAATAGAACAAAATAAGAATCACTGGCACATAATATAGTAGTTAAAGAAGAATGCATCAAGTGACCGGTAAGCATTAGCCTCGATAGTAGTCGTGTCTCCTTCATTGCGTATTTTTATATTTTGAATATATCCCTCCACTGCATACTGTAACCCCTTTTGCCTCGATCTGGAGGATATCGCAGAGGTATTGCTCCAAAAAAGGTCACTGACACGCACGGGTATACCTCTTCCCGTCATGGCAATCTGTCGCGCTGGTCATGTTTGACCATTTGTTTGTCGGACGTAGCAACAATAACTAAGGGGGCGGGGCTCGGCGAAAGGCTAATTAGACAAGATCCTGATATAAAGGGCTTTCAGGTGGGTCAGACGGTTCATAAAATTAATCTTCTGGCAGATGATGTTATTTTGTACTTAAAAGACCCTGGTAACTCTCTTTCCAAATTACAAACTGTATTAAATACTTATGGTAGTATTTCAGACTATAAGGTGAATTTCGAAAAAAGTGAAGTTATCCCTTCGACAAATTTTGATCACTCCAAACTCCAACGTACAAGTCCATTTAGATGGCCTGTGGATGGCATAAAATACCTTGGGATATTTGTAGACAACAACCTCAAAAACCTGTACAAATTGAATTACCTCCCGCTGCTCAAGTTCGAGGATGATTTACGTAGATGGGTTGGCTTGCCTCTCACCTTGATTGGCAGAGTTAATTGTATTAAAATAAATGTACAACCGATATTGCAGTATTTGTTTCAATCCCTGCCCATTCCACTACCACAATCCTTCTTCAAAGCTCTCAATAGATATGTTAGACAATTTTGATGGAATTGTAAAGTACCCCGGATATCCATGGGAAAGCTAACATGGGACTATGGCTCAGGGGGACTTTGACTACCAAACTTTAAAAACTACTACTTGGCAGCTCAAATGAGGTTCATCTCATCCCTTTTTGAGGGCAGTGACGCCCCCTCTTGGACACAAATCGGACTGCACCCCCTGAAAGAAAAGGTTTGCGGTGACTTCATTTGTAAGAACAATTCTGGAACTGTACACAGCAGGACAGACAACCCTATATTGAGGCATCTGATAAAATCTGGTATGAGGCTCACAAAAGTCTTGGATTGAAGGTGGGATTGTCACCTAAAACGCCTCTAAAGCAAAATGAACTTATACCCATGACTCTTGATAATAAGATTCTGGACATATGGCATCATAGGGGAATCCCACACTTGGAGAATTGCTTCGACAAAAGACTTCTCATGTCATTTGAGCACCTCAAGAGGAAATATAACTTGTCCAATCAAACCTTTTACTGTTATCTCCAATTAAGATCCTTCCTGAGAGCTAATCTGGGTCCTGAAATGACTCTGCCTGTCATGAATGTGGTTGAAAGACTTCTTTATGATGGGAACACACATCAATTTATTTCCAAAATGTACCGCCTGTTGTTGAACAAGGGCTGATGCAGCCGCAGAGCTCGCTGCTAAGGAGGCTCAATATAAACTAATGCAGGAAGAAAGAAATCAAAAGGAGAAAATAAGAGAAATGGAAGAGCAACAAAAAAAGGAATTAGAAGTGCAGAAGTCTGAATTAGAGCGTCTACAGGCAGAAAGGGGATGTTGAGGCTGCTCGTGCCAGACTTGAGATATATGACAGAGAAATTGGACAGGATACTGACAGTCAGCCCATACAGCAGAACAAGAGACATATCACTCTTAACACCCCAGTATACAGCCAAGACCCTCACCTTGCAACACCAGTGCCGTGTACTGATATGTCTTATCTGGCCCAAGCAATCCATGACAGCATAGCCATAAACACACTCCCATTGCCAATGCCCACAGTGTTTAGTGGAGACACAATTTTCTACATTGAATGGAGGGCTTCATTCTTGTCACTTGTGGACCGAAAGGGTATTTCTTCAGCTGATAAACTTTACTACCTAAAGAAATACGTCAGTGGCCCTGCTTACAAATGCCTTGAAGGCACCTTTTATCGAAATGATGAAGAGGCATACAGAGATGCATGGAATAAGCTCAATCAACGCTACGGTCAGCCATTTCTCGTCCAAAGAGCCTTTAGGGACAAACTATCAAAATGGCCAAAGATGCAGAAGGGTTAAGAGCATTCTCAGACTTCCTAAATGCCTGCCTGCAAGCCATGCCTCACGTGAAGGGTCTAGAAATATTAAGTGACTGTGAAGAAAACCAAAAGCTAACACAGAAAGTTCCTGATTGGATAGCTTCCCGTTGGAATCGTCGGGTTACTATAACCCTCATGGAAAGTAAAGAGTTTCCCACCTTTGAGGATTTTGCAAAGTTTGTGTCAGTAGATGCAGAGATAGCATGCAACCCAGTCACTTCCTTACATGCTCTTCACACATCTAACCCACACCATGACAAGAGAAACACAAGGGAAACGAAGGGAAACAAAGCCAACGTCTTCAGCACTCAAACTGTCTTAAGTAAGGGTTAATGCCCGACGAGGTGTCCATTGTCAGGTATTAATGGACGACGGCGAGGCGTGAACCGTCCTCCGCCGAAGTCCATTAATACCTGACAATGGACACCTCGAAGGGCATTAACCCGCTTATACCATGGTCACTTGCCAAATAACATATTTTTAAAACTTTATTTCACATTTTAATTAGTTTTACAATCGAAATCTAAAGTTTTTACAAACAATAACTCTGTTTCCCTGGTTACGCCTGACGGTTTGACTAATACCTGGAACAATCATTCCCATCCATCAGGTTCTTATGCAATGCAAACGTTCACTCCTCCAGGAAATAGGAAGGACCTTAGATACCATTGCCATCCTTAGCAACCGGAGATGTTTATAGTCCGCTCAGCTGATAGAACGCTTCAGCTCAGCTATGAGCCAGAAAGCTAACGCTATGCTAGCAAGATCCAAAGTCAATAACATTGTGTACAGTTGGCAATCAGTAAAAATAATTTGACAGTATGTTAAACAACAAGACAAGCTAGCTACCAGTCATGTCATTGTCCCCGAAACAATATAACGACTTTTACGAACAATTTGATCCGCGATGTGTAACGTTACTGTCGGCCGCAGCAGCGCAGCCTGGAGTAGCGACCTGAACAGTGAACGGGATGTGAGTTAACGTTATTCTCTGAAACAAAGTCAGTCCAGAGGGGAAATATAACTTACTACTTGCAGTGTGTGTGTTAGCGCCATCCTGTGGTGATCAGAGGACGAGTTGGAAATAACAGATCCACATTTCCTTTTTGATTTAATGTAGCGCATTGATTTAGTTATTGATTTAACGGTAAACAGTCCGTTTCACCGGAACACCTTTACTAGGTGTCCTATATCACTTTTTTATGGACACCCAGCAGCCAATCAGAATCGAGTTTTCACCCAGACCATGGTATAAACAGTGGTAAATCAACACCAAGCCATGGAAGGCTCCCCTGCATATTGTGCAAAGATGACAAACATCAACTCCTCAAGTGCCCAGACTTCATGGAAAGGTCCCTTGAAGGCCGACGGAAACACGTGAAGGAAAACAAGCTGTGTTACGGATGTGTGAAACCAGGTCACAGCGCCAAGGAATGTCGTCACCGCCACACTTGTGATGTGTGCAAGGGAAGGCACCCGACCTGTCTATGATGAAAACTACAGAAGACATGAAGGTAGAGAAATGCCTTTATCCATTGTAAACACAGCTTCAAACGCAGCAGATGAAATCACAGTAGCCATGGCACTCAACGTCACTAGAGGGGGTCAGTCATGCAGTACTTCCATGATCGTCCCCGTATGGGTGTCCTCTGCTACAAATCCATCCCAGGAGCAGCTTGTCTATGCATTGTTAGACACTCAAAGTGACAGCACATTCATCGAAAAAGAGGTAAGCAAGGACTTACAAGCAGATGCCTACCCTGTGAAACTGAAACTTACCACCATGCTTGGAGAGAGCATGATCATGAAGAGTGAAAGGGTTTCTGGCATACCTGTCAAGTATCCCGTTTTGGTCGGGAAAGTCCCTTATTTTACCCTTCTTTCCCGCCGTCCTCCCGTATTAGTATTTTCTCGTAAATCTCCCGTATTTTAACCCGTATCATAGTTGAATATCATAGATGCTGTCCCTAGGCTGCCTGCACTCCCAGCCCACTCTTTGTATTTACAGTATTTATTTTTTCTTGCAGCCCACCATTCTCTACATTCATCCAGCCCACTCACAGAGTGCAGCCTGGTTAATGATAATGTATTTATTTTTTGAGTTTTGAGTCCTCCGACGGCGGCACCTTGCTAAAAAAAACTAACAAACCGTCCGTGTACACTTCAGTCACTGGTGCTTGTTGGAGGATGCCATCGCTGTTTTAAACAGGTAATAGAAAGCGCAAAACAGCACTGAAAAAGCGATTTAAAAAAGGAGAGCTCTAGAAAGTGACGCGACCAGATTAACTTTTAACTAAAACGCCAAATGAAGACGGTGAGACGGGTAAGCTAAGCTAGTTAGGAGAAGTGCAGGATGCTAGTGGTCTTGCAAAACAATACAACGTTGCCTGCAAACCAGCGTTTATGTTTATGAATCAAACCTTTTCTTGTAGCTCCGCAGCAGCAGCTACTAGTCCAGTTTGCTGCTAACAGTGACAATGAACAGCCAGTAACGTTACCAAGCACCAGCTATATGAGCCCATGACTCCAGTTTGGGCAGGTAGCGTTGCTCATTGACTGAATATTATAAGAATTAATAAGAGTGTGGTGTAGACCTGCTCTATATGAAAAATGCCCTGGGATAATTAATTATGCCAGATGATACAGCACTACCATAATGAAACTGACTTGACTTGATCAGAAAACTTTGTAAAAAGGAGAGATTTGTGCTGAGAAGACAATTTATAAAATGTGATTTAGTGTCAGAAGCAGAGCCAGTAGTGTGTGAGGGATAGCTGCTGTCAGTGTAGAAGGCACATCTACTGTAAGCTAGTGTATCACAGTGTGTGAACAAGAAAACATGATCAGATTAGTTACAGCATAATCACTTTTTATGCCCAAATATTACTTGTGACCAATTATGCCTTTATCCTCAAAATTAGGATAGTAAATATACAAAGCCCACGACTGACAGGGAAGAGAAAGTTATATGAAATATTATTCAAAGGAAAAAAATGATTATGGTGCAATTACAAGGTATCTTGTTCTTTATTTAATTTCACGTTTTTGGATATCTGTGATTACTTATTTGCACAGAAAATAGATTCTGATATTGTTGAACATCATTGGGTTGTTGTAAAGATGTTAACTTCTCTAATGAATCGACATTGTGAAGCAACACTTGGAAATAGTGATATTTTACAAGAATACACTGAATTGCAAAGCTGTAGAGAGTAGGGCGCTATTGCAGACTTATATACTAAGGTTTTGATAAAAAAACATTGTGAAGTAAAGTGGGCCGGTCTAAGGTATGAAACTCCAGGGCTGAAAATGAGTCCCACTCCGCCCCTGAATGAAAATAAAATGTAAATGTAAAGACAAGCAATGTTATAAATTGTAAATGTTTTCAGCATTCTGCATCAAGTGGTGATTTTAGCTTTCTTGTACACCTGTCTTAAAATGTAAGGTCACTGGAGCTTGGTTGGGGTGGTGGGACTGCTCGCGGTGGGTGCCGGAAAATTTCCCTTATTTTCAAATCCAAAACTTGACAGGTATGGTTTCTGGACTCCGCGTGAGAGGCTACAATTCATGCTTTAAATCGACCTTTCTCCGTCATATACTAAAGACTGCATTCCAGTGAATCATGATCATATACCCACTCACGAAACAGCAAAACAATGGCCTCACTTGACAACAATCACTGATAAGATTCCACCTCTTCTTTGCTGTGATATAGGACTCTTAATTGGCTAAAACTGTCCCAGGGCACTAACACCCAGACAGGTGCTAGCAGGAAAAGACAACCTTATGCCATCCTTACAGACTTGGGATGGAGCATTGTGGGCTGCTTAACACCGCATGAAACAGGATCCAGCCTGTGTCACAGAGTCGCAGTAAAGGAACTCCCTCCATTAACGCCAATGGATGTGATAAGTGCTCTGGAGTCAGACTTTAAGGACACTAAAACAGACGACAAAACTGTCTCACAAGAGAATCTTGTTTTCTTGGACAAACTTGACAGGAGCATAAGGAAAAATGATCAGGGACATTATGAAATGCCCTTACCCTTTAAGCAATGGCCATACTTTCCTGATAACAAGAAACTCGCCGAAATCAGGCTCAGTCATTTACGACGGAAATTCCACAGGGATGAGAAATATAAGGACTACACAGCATACATGAATGAGATCATTGAAAGAGGTGATGTCGAAGAGGTAGACGAAAACGGTGAATGGTGGTACATTCCCCATCATGGCATCTACCACCCTAAAAAGCCTGGAAAACTGTGTGTTGTGTTCAACTGCTCAGCAAAGTATGGCGGCACAAGCCTAAATGAACACCTTTTTCCAGGGCCAGACATGACGAACAACCTAACGGGAATCCTCATACGGTTCAGACAGCATCCCATAGCTCTCATGTGTGACATAGAGAAAATGTTTCCCCAGTTCCATGTTCATAAGGATGACCGCAACTACGTGCGCTTCCTGGTGGAAAGAAGGAGACACAGACACACCACCTCAAGAGTTCCGAATGAAGGTACATCTCTTCGGTGCAGTGTCATCCCCTGGCTGTGCGAACTATGGGTTGAAATACCTAGCCAAGGAAAACAGTCACTCACATCCAATAGGATCTCAGTTCACGGCAAGAGACTTTTACGTTGATGGAGTCACAAGTACAAACACTGTGGAAAGGGCCATTCGGGTGGCACACGAGGCAAGAGAGATATGCGCCAAAGGTGGTCTCCGTCTTCACAAATTTGTGTCAAACAACCATGCTGTCCTACAGAGCCTACCCTCATCGGAGTGTGCAATAGACACCAAGACAAAGGATTTGACCTTCACTGACATACCACTAGAGCGAGCATTAGGGATTCACTGGAGCATTGAGACAGATAGCTTCAGATTTAACAACACCTTGAAAGACCAACCAGCAACACTTAGAGGCATATTGTCTACTGTGGCTTCCATATATGATCCCCTTGGCTTCCTTGCACCATATGTTCTCGCTGGGAAGAAGATCTTACAGGAAATGTGCCTCCAAGGTGTTGGCTGGGATGACCCCCTGCTGGAGATGCTGAAGCCACGGTGGGAGAGCTGGCGACACGACTTTGCCAACCTAGAGAAGATAAACATAGCTCGATGTTACATACCTGCCAACTTTGGAGAGGTCATAGAAACAGAGCTTCACCACTTGTTGGATGCGAGCACCAGCGGATATGGCCAATGCTCTTATCTGAGAATCAGGAACCAAAGAGGAGACATTCACTGTTCCCTAGCCATAGGAAAGGCCTGCGTTTCTCCCACAAAGTTGACTACGATACCAAGGCTTGAATTAACCGCAGCAGTGGTCTTAGTCGGCATCAGCAACATGCTCAGGGAGAAGCTTGGGTATGTTGATGGGAAAGTATACTTCTGGACAGACTCAAAGGTAGTTTTAGGCAACATAAATAACGATGCACAACGCTTTCACACCTTTGTTGCCAACCAGGTCCAGAAGATCTGCAATAGCACAAACCCCCAGCAATGGTTTTATGTCCCTACAGATGAAAACCCAGCAGATGGTGCTTCCCGTGGAAGAACTGTAAATTAACTGCTTACATTTAACTGGTTCACTGGTTCCATGTTCCTCTGGGAAAAGGAAATATCTACACCAAAGGATGTAGCACCAGACCTATTCATAGGAGATCCAGAAATCAAAAAGGTACAAACGCTGCAAACAAAAACCACAGAAACAATGAGTCCTGCCCATCGCCTGTCCAAGTTTTCATCATGGTCCCGAGCCATCAAGGCTGTGGCCCATCATTTCAAGTGCTCCTTCTACAGTGAGTGAACAGGAAAGTGCTGAGTGTGTCATAATCCAAGATCTGCAAAGTCAAGCATATGAGAAAGAAATTAAGTTGTTAAATAAAGGAAGTCAACTACCATGTCGCAACAAACTGCACCACCTTGATGTTTTTCTTGACACAGACAGTATTCTCAAGGTGGAAGGAAGACTCCGCCACTAGTCCCTTGCAGACCCATTCAAGCATCCCATTGTCATCCCAAAAGAGCACCACGTGACAAAGTTGATAATAGCTTACAATCACAAAAAGACAAAGCATCAGGGAAAAGGCTTCACCACAAACAAAATCAGATCCAGTGGTTTTGGATTCCTGGAATGAGCCGAGCCGTAGCTTCATACATCCGCAAGTGTGTGGTATGTTGTAGACTCAGGGGACTTCCAGAGGGCCAAAGGATGAGTGATCTTCCTGTGGAACGTGTAGAGCCCTCTCCACCATTCACATATTGTGGTATGGATTGCTTTGGTCCTTTTGTCACTACAGAAGGACGGAAACAGCATAAACGATATGGCCTGCTCTTCACCTGCTTTTGCTCACGGGCTATCCACATCGAGATGCAGTTCGTCAGATCCAGTGCGATCAAGGCTCTAACTTTGTTGGTGCTAAGAATGAATTCAAGGCAGCGCTACAAGAGCTTGATGTACAGAAACTAAGTATGTTTCTGTCTCAAAGGCAGTGTGACTTCGTCATGAACGCACCCCACTCCGGTCATGCAGGTGGCGTGTGGGAGCACCAGATGAAGACAGTCAGGAGTGTTCTGAACTCCACTCTATCACTTTCCCATGGTAGACTCAACAATGCTTCACTGAGGACTCTACTCTATGAAGCCATGGCCATAGTCAACAGTCGACCCCTCACTGTGGATAACTTAAACAGTCCTGACAGCCTAGAACCACTCACCCCCAATCATCTAATCAACATGAAATCCAGCACAGCGCTGCCTCCACCTGGCACTTTTCACAGAGAGGACTTGTACGGAGTGAAAAGATCTGGCGTGCAGTATCTGGCAGAGCAGTTTTGGAGTCGCTGGAAACGAGAGTATCTTCACAACATTACCGCAAGGCAGCGTTGGCACTCGCCGATGAGGAATCTACTAGTAGGTGATGTAGTGATGAACACAGATGAACTGTTGCCCAGAGGTGAATGGAGACTCGCTAGGGTCTTAGAGACTGTCAGAGGTAAGGATGGACTTGTAAGGAGAGTGAAAATCTCATTTGGAGATAAGAGATTAAACAAGAAAAGTGAGCGTCTTGGAAAACTTTCGTCCAGTGCAGAAGTTAGTTCTGTTGTTAGAGGCTTCTTAAGCACATGACTGTTAAGGAACATTGCTCGTCCTAATGGAAAAATTATTCGTGGTTCATGTCATTTAATGTAAAACACTCATAATTTTGGTGGGAGTGTAAATAACCCAGTATATGTTTAGCTCTACAAAAGAAATAACCTTGTTGAACAGTTATTTTTATTATGTATTTTTTCCTGGTTTAAGCCCAAGTGCCTTACTTCCTGTTCTAAATAGAGGGGCTTTTATTTTGAAAGTGGCAACTTAACTAGTTTTTTCTGCTACATGTGACGGTAAAGAAGAGAAACAATAACATGCATATACGTTGAAATATTTAATGTTTTAGCACCCTTTCGAAGAGGCACAAGGTTAGTATTTACCATAATATTGTAATATTAAGATGTTGGTGGTGTTTTTGAACAATTGTACCTGTTGCTAGCTTTCTGTTTAATGGGCTAATACTAGGCTTGTGAGCTAATGCTAAACTATGCTAATGCTGAAACGGTATGGTAAGGTAGCTAATGCATTTGTTTGTATTGTTTCTTTTGTAACCAGCTCTTACGTTGGTTTTGGGATTTCCAATAAATCTAAAATCATCAGTCCAAGAATCAGACCATCTTTCGGAGGGTATGCTACACCCGCCCTACTTTGCATCTGATTGGCTAGAACTCGTTTCATTGGGAGGTGGAAGTTCGATGATTGGTTAAACTCAGCGCACCAAAAACAAATCCCATGTGGACTTTTTAATTTATGAATTTTTCTAAAATAGTCATATGCTAGAAATCCGGCACCAGGCCCGAGTACTTTAAGCCCTGCGTTAGTTAGAGCTGCGTTCCTCTCATATGATTGGTAGGTGAAATCAAATGACTGGAAAATATTAAACCGCATACAAGTTCCCGGAGATCCGGCACGGTGCCGGAATACATCAAGCCCTGAAAAAAGGAAATGTAATAGGCCTGTTATGTCCTAACTTACTGGGGTCTGAAACTGCTGCAGCACTGTCATTATGTTTTGTTTTGAATTAACACAACATTAATTATACTCTGAAAACTGTGTAAAATGTAGTTGGATTGGCTTTCCTGTGAGGTGTGTACCTGTGTGCGGAGGTCTGAGAGGACAGGGGCCAAGGCTGTGCTCTGGTCCAGCATGGTCCGGGCCTGTTCCACCGCCTGCCTCCGCTCTCCCAGGCCGGGCCAGGGGAAGACACGCGGCAGGCTGGAGGTCTGCTTCTGTAACTCAGACAGACGCTCCTCGGTCAGGCCTCGCTGGTAGTCACAGGACACCAGGCGCTCCACAACACCCTTCAACTGCCTGATGGGTAACAGTCATTTATAGTTAACATTAGAAATCAGAATCACAATTAATTCAGTCTTAATTCAACCTTTAAAGTCAAGTGATCACAAATTGCAAAAAAGGTCTGTAATGTAATTCATAAGTTTACTTGTTTTTTTCCCAACCTGGAACCTATTTTCCTATATCTTTGTGTCTAAGTGACTGATTGGAACAACAATCTTTAAAATTAGTATTTCAATGTACTAATATATATATATATATTTTTTTTAACAAAATTTTATATTATATTATATATATATATATATATATATATATATATATATATATATATATATATATATATATATATATATATATATAAGTAACATATATTTATAAGTAGACCAGTATTAATGCACATTTGTCCCTGGGGTTACATTGCAGCCCGGTTCACTGCTGCCGGATACAGCGTTCTCGCTCAATACTGGACCAATTTCAAAAGATTTTAGTTCACATTTGTCACTTGAAAAATACAGAAATTACCCTAAAAAGCTTGTATTTCAGTCTACCACCATCAATCTGTTTGCAAGTAAATGGGGCCAGAAAGAAAAAAATCTTGTGGAAAGAAATTACTGACTCAGTATTCTTTTAATACATTTTTGTGTGGTATTCTGAGAAAGAATCTAGCTATCGTCTAGCTGTCATAGTAATGGCTGCTGGTTAAGGTTGAGTTTTAAAAACCTGCTTTTTGTTGGTGAAAATCACGATTTGTTGCGCTCTCAGTTCTACAAAATATTTTTACTTTATCATTTACTTTAAAAAGATGTAGTGAACATTAATAGGGATTTCAAAGGATTTTGTGTTAATAAGCAGATTTGTTAAAATTCTATCAAACCCAAACCGTGCCACTGGGAAAGAATTTTGTGTGTTGCTTCAAGGACACTTATTATATAATAATATAATCCTATCTTTATTTGCCAAGTAGATTTACACATAAGAGCAATGTATCCTCTGCATTTGGCAATGGCAGTAAAGAACAGTGCATCCACAGAGGGCTGAACCTGGATAACAGGCTTCAGGTTGCTGATCTGTAGCTGAGTTCGCACAGTGGCATTTATGTAAAAAAGGAGCCTGGGTAGCTCACCTGGTTGAATGTGCACCCCATGTGCAAAGGCTCAGTCTTTACCACAGTGGCCGCGGGTTCAATTCTGACCCACGGCCTTTGCTACATGTCATCTCTCTCTCTCTCTCATCTAATAAATGCCTAAAATTCGCAAAAACTTTGTACCTTTGTGTCTCCTCAGCAACCTGCAGGACCGTCACCCACTGCTGCTCAGTGTCTTTGACTGTCTGCTCAACCTCCACTTTCTTGTCTCCCTGCAGGTCTTTGTGCTCACACAGACTCTGTGCTCGTCTCTTTAGCTCCATCACTTGAGCCTCACCATTGGACTTGGAGCTCAAGATGCCCTAAAGACACAATCATAAACATTTTTCCTTTTTTATTAGACATATGTTATATGATCTTATCAGTTGGTGCGATTATTTTTTTTAGAGCTAAACATATCAAAAACAAAGGATATGATTATTGGTTTTAGAAAGCATGCTCCCACCCAGGATCCTTCAATAATCAAAGACCAGCCTTTGGAGTGTGTTAACAATTCTAAGTATCTTGGGACAGTCATTGACTCTAAATTAAACTTTAGTGAGAATTGCGAGGCAGTTTGCAAAAAGTGTCACCAGCGTTTGTCTCGCCTTACAAAATGTTCCCGTTTCAACATTGATGTAGCTAACCATGCTGCCCCTTTTCTATCGTACGGAAGCCGAGAATGACCATCAATTTCTTTCTTTTTTTTATGCACTGTTATCTCGTGATAACGACTTATTAATTCGTTATCTCGATATAACAAAGTTTGTTTCCCCGAGATTTTTTTTGTTTTCTCGAGATGTTTTTTTTTTTATGGATTTTTTTTGTTGTTGCCTAAGACACCCTTCCATTTAAACCGGGGAATGGGGCTCCATAAGCGGATAGAAATCTGCCGTTTCTCCCTCCTCGTCTCCGGTCAAATACTCGGGAAAAATCCCACCACGACACCCTTCCATTTAACCCGAGGAAGGAGCTCCATGAGCGGAAAGAGGTCTTCCGTTTCTCCCTCCTCTTCTCCGGTCAAATACTTGGGAAAAATCCCACTAAAACAGCCTTCAATTTAACCCAGAGAAGAGGAGGGAGAAACGGCAGACCTCTATCCGCTTATGGATCCCCATTCCTCGGGTTAAATGGAAGGGTGTCGTGGTGGGATTTTTCCAGACTATTTGACCGGAGAAGAGGAGGGAGAAATGGCAGATTTCTATCCGCTTATGGAGCCCCATTCCCCGGTTTAAATGGAAGGGTGTCTTAGGCACACAAAAATAATCCATTAAAAAAAAAACATCTCGAGAAAACAAAAAAAACTCGAGAAAACAAAAAAAAAAACTCGTGAAAACAAAAACAAAAAAACTCGAGAAAACAAACTTTGTTATATCAAGATAACGAATTAATAAGTTGTTATCACGAGATAACAGTGCACAAAAAAGAAAGAAATCCATGGCCGTTCTCGGCTTCCGTACTATCGAGCTTTCATTGAATCTTTTAGTTCCGGAGCCTGTCCCTGCAGGACAAAAACTCCCTCAACCAAATCATAAACTGAGCTAGTAGGCTGATAGGTGAGTCTCAACTCAACATGTCAGTGCTTAACTCCACACAGCTTAAGCACAAGGCCAACTCAATTCATTTGGACTGGTTTCCACCCTTTACATGACGAGTTCCAGCTTCTCCACTCTGGCCGTCTATGTTGTTCCAAACCAAGCGCTACAGAGAGAGTTTTGTACCTGCAGCAATTATGCTATTGGATAAAATTGGAACGAGGGATGTACCTCATCTAAAGCTCATCTATTCAAGGTCTTCAGGCTCCTGATGGAGCAGTGGGGGGAAAGGGGAAGGAGCATTTGTCATGGCTGTATTATGTACCATTTCGGTCTGATGTATTGTATTGAAGGCTGTTTGAGAGTGTCTGTTCTGATGTTGTTTTTTTAGCACAGCAGTGTAGATTACAATATATGTTTAATTTTCTCTGCTGTCCATATTTCTTTTTCAAACATAAAGATAACAGGAACTTAATAGAGTTTGGGAGAGTTAAATTGTACAGTGCAGAGCAAGGTTGGTAAGACCGGAGAGGACTTTAAAGAAACTTGAAAATAGTATTAAAAATGATATTATTGACAGAAAATAACAAAAAGTTTACAAACAGTCATTTTTTCAGGGTCCTTTGAAAATTAAAACTTTACAAATTTTTTCGATATTTCAACAAATTCTGGTCATAAGGGCTTAGCCCACTGTTGTGATGTTTTTATGATGCTAGCGATGCTGTTGTTGTTTGTAGTTTTTTACTTGGACTGCTGTAGCCTGTCTGCACAACAAATTTACTCCTGGGTACTAATAAAGAAACCTAACCTAATATGTAAAACAGAGGTCATGTGTCCACTGCCCAGATAAAACAATTTGCTACAGTACAAAAAAGGAATATCCACCATTTCAGAAAATAATGTTGTCATCTTTTTTCTTTTTCACAGTGCCCTATTATTTGATGTTGTACCTGTGCTGTGTTCAGCCGGTCCTCTAACTGAGTGTGGCTGCCCTGAGTGCCACTCCCTTTGGACTCAGCCTGTTGCTGGAGCTTTCTGACCCAGGTTTGAGTTCTCCCTGCTTTGGTGCGGAAGGCCTCCAGCTCCCTGGAGAGCAAGTAATGGACATCAGCTTTCTCCAGAGAGTTCTCGGCAGTCTGCAGGACTGTCCTCCACTGCTCCTCTAAATCTTTCACCGTCTGCTGAACCTCCCGTCTCGTGTTCTCCTCCAGGTCGGACAGAATCTGACTCTGTCTCCTCAGTTCTGTCATCCTGGAGTCTCCCTCAGGCTTACAGCTCAGGACAGTCTGAGGATAAAAAATAACAGTTAACAGGGTGGTAAAATAAAATATGACTGTTGCAGAAGAAAATGTCAATCATTTCCACTGGTGGAATTTTACTAAGTACATTTACTCAAGTACTGTACTTAAGTACAAATTTAATGTACTTGTACTTTACTTGAGTGTTTTCTTTTCACACCACTTTCTACTTCTACTCCGCTACATTTCAGGGAGAAATATTGTACCTTTTATTCACACTAGGGAAAAACTACTACTACTACTATTAAATCTGACGGCTTTAGTTACTAGTTACTTTGCAAATTAAAATTTTTGCACACAAAAATGTAGTTTATAAAATACAATGTTTTATTATAAATTAAACTACCCAACAATATAACGGCCTACAAGTCAGCTAAAACGATTAGACCATTACAATGGTCACAAACACACAACTGTTTGGATCGTTTCCAGTTTCTAAAATGTGAGTACTTTTACTTTTAATACTTTACTTAAGTAACACTTTCAATGCAGGACTTTTACTTGTAACAGAGTATTTTTACAGTGAAGTATTAGTACTTTTACTTAAAGGATCTGAATACTTCTTCCACTATTGATCACGTCTGACAAATAGTCTGAACGCTCAAAACCTGCTACTTCAATTTAAGTTAAATGGACTTACAAACCTCTTTTTAAAAATACATTTTTGAAATGTATTTAGAGGTAAAAAATCTAAGATGTAGTTCACCACCATATATGGATATATGATGACATTTTGATACAAGGAGAAAGGACATTACCTACATATACCTTGATTAGTGGTGGTAAAATCAAAATATAAAAAATACGAGAAAAATAAACTCAGGATGAAAAAAACATGCATAAGTGAAGTAATTAGCACAGATGAATATGTTTTTGCCAAACCTTTTATTGTTCAAACTGACCTGTGCGGTGTTTATTGTCTTTTCTAGATCAATCTGAATGTCCAGAGAGACGAGGCTCCGCTGCTTGTCTTCCAGCCAGGCTCTGGTGTTTGTTCTCAAGGCTTCATATTCTGTCAGCTTGCCCTCCAGAGCACACTGCTTCTCTGCCTGATTCAGGACTTGTTTAGCATTTTGCAGGACTCTCCTCCACTGCTCCTCAGCGCCTCTTACTTTTTGTTGAACCTCTTGATTTTTGGGTTCTCCCAGGTTCTGACCACACAAACTCTGGCATTGTCTCCTGAGCTCCTGGAGCCTGGAGTCTCCTTCGGGCTTGGAGCTCACAATGGCCTGGGGATAAGATACAGAATGCACATCTCACAGTTAAGGCTTTTATAATCTGGCTGAAGGCATGAATATATTCTGTGAATTCCATAGCATATTGTTGTCTGACATTGAGAGTGAAGATAAACAGTAAATGTGTGATGTCTTACCGGCAGTTGCATTTGTGAAAAACACAATTAAAATACTTTTATTACCGAAGCATGTTTGTGCTAATAAAGAGGATGACATCTCTCTCTGTAACACGAGCCATCAGCTCACCTGAGCAGCGTGCAGTGTGTCCTTAGCTTTGGTTTGGCTTTTCAGTGAGTCCAGTCGTTGTTGCAGGTCTGTAAGCCAGCTGTCGGTGTCCTGCTGCTGGGTATCAAATTCTTTCAGCTGAAGAGGAAAAGATACTTATAATGAAATGGTTTAAAATAGATAGGAAGGGGAAGGCCTTATGTTTGGCCTTTTTTCCCTAGTTCATGTTCATGTAGCACCTCTTTATCATACATTCCCACTGTGTATGCATAGTCTAGGGCAGGGATCTTTAACATTCTTAGGCTAAGGACTCCTTAGTTAAAAGAGAGACAGAGCAGAGACCCCCTACTACATATGTTATGAAATTGAGTTGCATATTTAACTGGGCCTACAATAATATGTAGGGTGGCCTAAAGCCTTTACACATAGCTCTGAGGACCCCCTAAGGGTCCCGGACCCCCTGTTGATGATCTGTGGTCTAGGGGTTTCACAGAATAGACAACTATTCAAACATTCGACCATCAAAACTGTTAATCGACGCAGTGCATTATTGATGAATATTCATTTATCTGTGGTTTTAACATGGTGTAGTAATGATAGTGCCGTTGTTCTGTGTGACATGACGGAGCAGGATGGAGCGGCACAAAGAGACATTGCGCTAACCGCAACCAGACTCCTTTGCTAACCAGGAGTGCAAAATGAGGATAATACATGAGGACGGTAGTGGGGTAATCAGCGACACACAGATGTAATAAGATATTTTCTATTTTGGCACTTTTATTGTGGCGTTTCATTGTGGTGAGTAGGCTAAGGTTTACACTTGCCATCTAAGGAAAATGTTTTATTAATCTGTGTCCTTAAGACAGCTCATTATGCTGTGTGTCAGCCACTATTGATGTTTTTCAATAGACAAATAACATTCATAAACTTCATGAAATCTGTGGACATCTGTGAAATCATGTTTATTGGCAAAATTGCACAATTATTTTGGAGTAATTGATGACTACTAAACTACACCATTCGTTAATCCCCTAGCATAGCCACACTTGCTTATGCCATTCAGTTGTTGTTCTGACACTTCTGACCAAAGTGTGCCAAATAATTACTTATTAAATATATTCCAGGTAGCATGGAGTTCTCTTACTTCCAACGCTCTCCTCTCAGTCTGCTGGGCGATCTCGGCTGCTGCAGCAGCTTCCACCTGTTTAGCAGCCTGCAGGATTGTCTTCCACTGCTCCTCCGTGTCTCTGATGGCCTTCTGAACATGGGCTTTCCTGCCCTGGTCTGCGTCCTGATGGTCACACAGACTCTGGCCTCGCCTCCTCAGGTTGTTTACCGTACAGTCACCTTCAGGTTTGGAGCTCAAGATGGTCTGCACAACAAAACACACAATAATTATTAAATGCAACAGCTGATTCATTCAAAAAAAAAAAAAAAATTAGAACATGAAGAGGAGAAAGAGTTGGGCTTTAAAACGTAACTCTCGCCAAAATGCAACCTAGGGTGTTTTTGTGAATGTAACCGAGTCAAACTTTAGTTTAAAAGCACAATTAGAACGGAAACGCCACTTTTAAGATTTACCTTCTTCTCGTTTTTCGGTCAAATGGCCTTATGAATGGGAGAGCTAGGGGCACTTTTATTCTAGCTTCAAAATAGCTATTTTTAAACACTAAGAAGGCTCGACACAACATGAAACTTTGCTCAAAGTATCACCAGGGGCTCTAGACACTAACTCAAGCATTAAAAACATTGTTTGTGTACACGAGAGAAACAGACTCAGTTGCGGTTTGGGAGTTCCAGACAAACCTTTTGCAACATTGGCAACTACTATTTCCTAGCCATCTTAGCTGCAAAAAGCTTTATAACGTACCTAACTTGCCTAGCTAGGCCTACTGTAGGGTTGGTGTATAAATGTAGTATGTTAAAATGCAATTAGGTCGAGCAGACAGTCCGAAACATTGCAAGCTCGGCAACTCACGAGTCCGCGATGACTCGTGAGTTCTCACGGGAGTAAGTCAATCCCGCTTATCATCCGGCTACGTTGTCATGAGTGGATCTGATTCAGACCTCAGACGAGCGAGTGAAGTTTCTCCTCGAGTCTGGGTGAAGCAAATCAACAACAAAAGCCATTCTTTCACTTCTGAAATAACATACAATGTTCTGCATGTTGCCTAGCTAGGCCTACTGTAGGTTTGATTCAATTAGGTCGAGCAGACAGTCGATTTAAAAAAAATAAATAATAATGTATTCACTACAGGCATTTCTCCGTTCTTGTTTCTATGTCTACATTGAAATCCTATATATTGCTTAGGCTACACTAAGTTAAGACAATAAATAAACGGTTTGGCTCAAAATGCTTTCTTTTCCATGACTAAATGGCTCTCCTGTGAGCAGCTGCATGAGGTGACGAGTGTGCACAGTAGGACTGAGTTTCCTTGGCGATTTAACAATACTGACTCAAGTGATTCAAGTGACTCGCACAACCCGGTTCAGTTTAGTGAGTGACTCAGAATAACTCAAATCCTTAAAAGGAACCAGGTTTGCCAGGCCGTAATCGGGGGCTATTCGCTGTTTTTCCGTGCTGGTCGGTGTTCTTCTTCAGCATTTAGCGGCAGCCTAGAACATTTTTAACGTTAGGCTTATATACTGCCTCCGTCAGGTCTGGAAGGTTTGCATCGTACCGATGAGTACCGGCACGTTTTCAGAATTTTGGTACAGAGTTGGTACCGAATTATTGGTTCTTGTGACATCCCTAGGCCGGATAGCTCAGTTGTTAGCCCAAATAGAGGTTTATTCCTGTACACAGTGGGCCCGGGGTTCGACTCCGGCCTGGGCCCTTTGCTGCATGTCATTTCCCCCCTCTCTCTCCCCTTTCATGTCTTCAGCTGTCCTCCAAAATAAAAGGCAGAAAATGCCACAAAAAAGAATCTTAAAAAAAAAAAATTCAATGTTTTATTTTTTAACAACATAGTCATGCTAACAAATACAGAGAGAGTTGTATGGATAGTCTTGATTAGCTTTTGTTACGCCCCAGTCTAGGGGTGCCTAGGATGCAACATGAAAGGCCCCCATCTTCCCCGTTTCCCAAGTAGCCACAAACACAACTTGGTGTGAACGTCAGAAAACTAATTTATTTTACATAACATAAATGGTATAGATAAATTATACGTTGCTTCAGGGTGGCCTACTACCAAAAATAACAAACAAACAAAACTGTCTAAAGAGGTAACTGACCTAACAAACAAAAGAGCAAAAGGAATAACAAAGGACTTACCTCCCTACCTAAATAAACAGGAGAAAACAAGATCTATACCACTGGAGGTCCACCCTTACTACTCAAAAGAAACAATACCTAATCTAAACAAGATAACGCAAACAACAGTGTGGCTGGTTGGGAAACGACGAGGATGAGGAAATGCCTGTTGCCCGTCGACGGCTGCCATCTTGGCTCCTTATATCAGATGGTTTTCCCCCAGCAGCCAATCAGGTTCGGGCCTGAAACCTCTCCACCAATTGTCACAGGGCTATGGCACACACCTATTTGCATACAGAATTGAACAGAAAAAAACACAGGGCACCATGCACACACAGCAGATGAAAGAAAACTATGACCACAGTCATAACACTTTGTATTAATCATCTGGCAATGGCTTGAATGTAACGGACATTTGTTATTATAAAAAAGTTACGGACTAAAGCTTTAAATTCAACAAGCAAAAATTATTTTTAAAATTATTTTTATTAAAAAAAGTATTTTAGAAGAATACTGAAAGCAGCAGAACTGAGAACACTTTAATATCTGTTAATTTATCGCAAGGTATATCGTTATCGCGATATTCAACAACGTTATCGCATATTTTCCTCATATTGTGCAGCTCTATTTCATTCAGGTCAATGTGCCCATTCAAATTGTGCCTCAATACAGCTTAATTCAAGACTATTAATCACCAATATTTCTACAACAACAGGGATGTCTTAACTCAACTCTATTAATGCCAATGTACCAATATTCAGAAAACATATCTCTACTACAGTATAATAAGTTCAACCAGACCTGAGCTGCATGGCATCTGTGGTCAGGTGGTGTGTGACTGCCAACAGCCTGTAGCTGCTGTTGTCTGTCTCGGATCCAGGACTGAGTGTTTTTACTCTGAGTGTCGAAGTCGTCTGAAAGACTCCGGAGCTCGGCCCGCCTGGCGGCCTGTTGAAGTGCTCTCCACTGCTGCTCTGTGTCTTCCACCAGCTGCTGAACCTCTGGTTTCCTGCTCTCCTCCAGATGTTCACGCAGACCTTCCCCTTGTGTCTGCAGTTCCAGTACCTTGGACTCTCCCTCAAGTTTGGAAGTCATAACAACCTGGAGACAGAAACAGTGGAGTGGGAGCTTAGTGATCACATGTAGGGCTGTGTACCGAATTTGGTACTTTTTAGGCACTGACCAAATTGCCTATTGAAAAATGCCTTGTCATTCAATGCCCAATTTCAATACCTAAGTAAATCTCAGCACCGTCAGTGAGCCAATAAGCATGCAGCATGATTCTACCAAGATCTAATAATGTTTGTGATTGGCTGTCTAACGTCACACGTCGTAGAGACACGCAGGTAAAACTCTACATTACACAGCTCACGTAGTAGGAGCTGAAAAAAAAAAAAAAAAAAAGATTTGTGCCGTAACGTGTAGGGATGGGCATGATTAATCGACGATTGATCATTGATCATTAAGAATTTCGTCAATCACGTTAATTTGTCATCGATTAAACTAATGCAGGTTGCGTTGTGTAGTGTGATTGCAGCAATGAAATGATTTCCAGTGTGGCAGCAGCAATTAAACATTTTACCACCCGGGGGCGCCATAGACTGCTCAGTTACCTGCGAGGTACGTTTTGATTCCAAAGTAAACATGAAGAGGTCACGGCGAAGTGTGGCGTGGGACCCTTTTGATTTAAAAAACGACTTAGTTCACTGCAAACACTGCGACGCCGTGTATAAGTACAACACGGCCACGACTCAAATGATGTACCACTTAAACAAAGTGCATCCGACCCTGGTTAATGTCGGTGGCGGTGCATCCTGCTCTCAGTATCAACCTAGCATCAACTCGGCGTTAGCACGGAGGAGCTGCGATGCACAACGAGCAGAGAACATTACCCAAGGATCTGCAAGTTCATTGACATGGATATTGGAACCAGCATGTCACATTCCGTCACGACGTACCATCACCAGACTGGTAGAAACTCACTACAAACAACGGAATAAGGTTCCCCGGCCCGGGCTGGCCAAGTTAGCGCGGAGGTAGCTACCTGATTCCCGGCCAGCGGGTGTGTTCGGTGGCTGGATTGACGGTCACCAGGTAGCGGTCACGTCTGACTCTGACCCCAGATCATGTCAACCTGCTTATTTTTCTCAACAAAAATCAGTAGACTGGTGCAGAAGTTGTATGTGAGTTACTGGTTATTTTATATTAGGCTTTGTCTGTGCCTTGGATAGTTTTGAGTTACATTTTGACAAAACCTGTCAGATCTAAGTATTACTATGTTTTTGGTTAAGTTATTTAACATGATTCTTTTTATTTATTATTTTGGAACAAACGAGGGTCTCTGTTTAGGAAGGCCGGCTCGCAGCAGCAGCTCCCGCTGCTTCAGAGCACCGCAGCGCATATATCTTCAAGATTAGCCTAACCTCCAGTTTAACTGCCACAAGTTGTTCTTCTTGTAATTAAGATCTCATCGAGGAAAAACACGCTGTATTTTTGTATTTCCGTTGCGTTTTTAATTTATAAAAAGTTAAATAAATAATGAATTTTAATGTAAAAATATGAATGATTAATCGATCATTAATTCTCCCGACGATCGACGAAGAAAACTTAATCGATTGCCCAAAAAAAAAAAAAAATTCAAAAATATTGATTTTCAAATACTGCCGACGTTGTCTATGCTGTAATCAAATCAAATGTTTAACATGAAGTATACTACTGCTTGAGTGCAGTAAATCAATGGTAAACATACACGTGTACAGCAGCGCAGCGTCAGACACGTTTCTGGTGTGTAAGACAGAAAAATCCACGCAGCAGCCACGCAGCTGACACGCAACAGAAACGCCACGCTCACGCCACGCATCTAGTCTGTCGCCGGCCTAAGAAAACAACCACACAAGTAGGGCTGCAGCTATCGATTCTTTTTGTAATCGATTAATCTAGATATTAATCGATCGATTAATCGAATATTTTTTTTTGCGTTTTGAAACAACCAAAACAAATAATGTAAAACGAAAATGATGTGGCTGTAAAATGATCAAGCATTTGGCTTTTATTTCTCAAAAGAAATTTCATTTAATTAAGTTTCATGCTGTAATCTAGCTCTGACATCAAAGTAAATATCTGTTTTATGTAGATTTCTACACCTGCAGCATTTACCATTAGGCTACTAACAAATAATATATAATTTCTGGGGTGAGCCTATTTGCTATGGTAACCTAGCAACCTGTGTGTGTGTGTGTGTGTGTGTGTGTGTGCACACGCGGAAGAGTGAGAGACGAGGGTGTGT
Organism: Gymnocephalus cernua; assembly: GCA_023631565.1. Lineage (NCBI taxonomy): Eukaryota > Metazoa > Chordata > Actinopteri > Perciformes > Percidae > Gymnocephalus > Gymnocephalus cernua. The sequence goes on from CM042444.1 coordinate 24,350,522, forward strand.
GTGTGTGTGTAGGTTTTCTTTTTTTAGGCTATACTCTCTTGCAATTGAACGTGAATAAGTTTACTAGTTAAAAACATCAAAGCTAAACATCATATCTAACCCGCATCACGACATCGCTACAACTACAGTATGCGATTAAAATCAGCGGCTGCTTAGGTTACGTTACCTTGTTTCAGCGACGCTCGGTGAAACAGCGTGGAGCGGATGTTTTCGGTTCAGATGCTGAATCATTGAAGTCGTACTACTGTGGTATGCCAGGTCAGTAGACACATTGCACCTTGTTCTCTTCCCAAACTTTAGACATTCTCTGCCGTTTCTGGACATCTTTACTCTCCGCCATCGCGCTAACTAAATTCAAAATGTATCGCGCGCTAGTGGTGTGCTTCCTGAACAACGGTCCGTGTGGAACAATCAGATCCCTGCGTGTATAGTGCGCGTCATAGGAATTTAACGAGGCTTCGAGGCAGAGTTTTTGCCTCGAGGAATTTTTGTAATCGAGTTACTCGAGTAACTCGATGAATCGTTTCAGCCCTACACACAAGCCACCTCTACCGAGCCTGTATCTCTCCAATGCCAGATCCCTGGTGCATAAAATGGACGACTTGGAATTACAACTCGTTGGAAATCGCTAGGTTCGTGACTGTTGTGTTTTGATTATCACTGAAACCTGGCTTCACCCAGGGATACCCAATGCTAGCATGCAGCTAGCAGGTCACACTCTGCTCTGCTGGGACAGGACTGAGGACTTCGGTAAGAGCAGAGGAGGGGGGCTCTGTATGTACATGCATGAGTACTGGTGTAAAAGTGGGACAATTATAGATAAACAATGTTCCCCTGACCTTGAGTACATGTCTGTAAGATGACTGCCTTTTTTTCTACCGAGAGAGCTAACAGTAGTGTATCTGTAGTGGTTGTGTATATTCTACCCGATGCCAATGTAAACACGGCCATCAAGGGAAGTGGGGGTGCAATAGGTCTGACTGAAGATCCTTCAGCCCTAAGAAGGTGGATGGTAGCTGGTCCTGAAGTCAGCTGCTTGGTTTTGCAGTATGATGCAGCATCTGCAGCCAAAGAAGGCCCAGAACAAACGAGCCACCATGAGCAGATCAAACGAGCTCAAGTGTTGTTTCCTGATAAAGTCAACAAGCTAACCAGTGTCAGGAAAGATATGGGCAATCCTTTCAAGGAAGAGAGCCAGGATCTGTGTTCACTAGACACAGAGGATATTGCAAACCCAAGTGCAGCTGCATTGATTCATACGCACTGAGAGAGGCAAAACCCGGTTCCAACAGTTCATGAAAGGACTTGAAGAAGAACCCAAACGTTATGAGCCAATCAAGAAGAACTGCATGAACAACTTCCATCAGGAACGAGCCTCTGTCAGTTCGTTGAAGAAAAAAGTGCTGAAGGAGGACTGCCAACTCTTCTCCAAACTATTTATCTCATGCCAGAGCAGATAGTGCGATCTGAAGGAGTTCTTAGACATGAGAATCAGCCATTCCCTGCTGCCCTGAGTGATAGTGGGAAGCTCCACCGTGGACAGAAATCTTAGCTGGCTGCCATCCTTGAGTCTCGTCAAAACCCCCGACACTGAACCAGAAGCAGAAACCATCATTATTGATGGCTCAGCGCTGGTGAACAGTTTGCCACCACGGAGCTCAAAAACATTTGACCACTCACGCATTTGAGGTTCTCCCCAAAATAGAGGCATACTCTGTGAAATACAAAATAACAGACATAGTCTTCGACATCTACCAACAATCAAGTTTGAAGGCAGAAGCTAGGTCAAAGAGAGGACATGGAGCCAGACACAAAGTGACCAGCAATGGCAAAATACCAACAAACTGGCGGAACTTTCTCAGAGATGTTGAGTTGTTCCACTTCCTCGCTGACAGAATTGCAGAAACTTTAACACCAAATGTGGTTATAGTGACTAAAGAGGATCAAGCTGTCAGCAACCACTCCATCAACCTAGATGAGGTAAGTCTGTGTAGTCATGAGGAAGCTGACACTAAGATCTTTGTCCACGCTAAACATGCAGCCAAAAATGGCAGCAAAAACCTCTTGATCAAAGCCAATGACACAGACGTTCTTGTTATAACAGTCAGTGTTCTGCCAGTTCTTCAGGACATTGGTCTGCAACAATTGTGGCTCGCTTTTGGCCAAGGAATGAACCTAAGATGGATCCCTGTACATGACATCTATCAACGTATTAGAAGGGAGAAGAGCAGCGGTATTCACTTCTTTCATGCATTCACTAGCTGTGATGTTGTTTTAGCCTTCTGTGGCAACGGGAAGAAGACTGCTTGACAAACATGAAATATATTGGACAAAGCTTCTGCAATCTTCAGCCAGCTCAGCAACTACCCTCCAAGAATGGATGACGGCGACCTGAAGATTTTAAAAGCGTTTGTGGTCATGATGTACGACAGATCCAGTGAAGCAGGAGGAGTAGATAAAGCCAGGTTGGATTTGTTTGCCAGAAAGCAAAGGCCATATGAAGCCATTCCTCCTACTCAACTAGCATTGCTGCAGAATGTAAAGCGTTCAGCCTACCAGACAGGCTGCATCTGGAGTCAAGCAACTGTATGCCAGCCAGAAATACTGAGTCCTTCTGAGTGGGGATGGACCAAGAAAGGTGATACATGGCAGATCTTGTGGACAGAGCTATCACCAATTGTAGAGAGCTGTCAGCAACTGACCAAATGTGGATGCAAAGCAGAATGCAGATGTAAATGCTATCCCTTTGGTCTTACCTGTACAGCACTGTGCAGCTGTAAGTGCCAGGACTAGCAATGTTGGCCTTAATGAACATAAGTATAATCACCCACATAAATACAATGAACATAAGAAAGTAAATAACATAAAACCTGCTGTTACTTTGGCATACTTCATAATAATTTCTTGGAATTTTGTCACGTTTCATGCATGTTTTTTCACATAATTTACTCTAAATACCACAAAAAGACTCTCAAAACACAAAATAGATATGTATGTGACATCTCCATAGTCAAAATCATAGGATGCAAAAGTAAAAACCTTGAAATGTCACATGAGTAAAATTATGTGGCAAGATACGTGTTTGGCGGCCATTTTGAAAAATCAAGTGGCTAACGTTATTTTTCAAATTATTGGCCCCAGAGGGATAACCACACCAAATTTGGTGCTTGTATCCACTTGTGAACGATTTTTCCCCTTACCTGCCCCACTAGTTTGTTTGTTTGTTTGTTTGTTTGTTTGTTTGTGTGTGTGTGTGCTATAGAAATATCTGCAGTGATTGAAAGGACATTTTTTTGATTTTGAGCTAGGACAAAAAGCCAAACAATTACTGATACATTCTCTAAACACGTGTGACTGTTACATAATGCCGCAATATTCAGTTCATAAAAGTGATCGGTGATCGGTATCGGCCGATACGTCTTCCAGCAATCGGTGATCGGCTAAATCATATTTTCTCAAAATAGAAACTTTACAGTCTGAGATTGTCACTGATTTGAAAGCTCACCTGTGCGACCTGTAACCTTTCTTCAAAAGGCATGTGACTGCCGAGGGACAACAGCTTCTGGTTCTGCTCTTTGATCCAGCACTGGATGCTTTCACTTTGGCTTTTGAAAGCAGCAAAGTCCCTTTCAGTAGCAGCATCAGTCTGTGCATTGTTGAAACCGTCCTCAGCGGCCTGCAACACTTTCCTCCACTGCTCCTCGGTTTGTCTGACTGTGTCCTGAACCTCTTGTCTGCTGCTCTGGTCCAAGCCCTGGCTGTCACACAGTCTCTGGCATTGTCGCTTCAGACGCTGGAGCTTTGACTCTCCATCGGGCTTGGAGCTCAGAATAGCCTGAAGAGAACAAATACCAAATTTAGGAGACCACTTTGCCTCTTTCCTCAGGAAACAAGCCTTGATAAGATGTTCTACACATTACAGCCCATTGTGGTGGAATTTCCAGCTTATGAACCCATGTTATGTAAGTTGAGACAATGGTACCCAGGTGTCAATCAGGTCAGAGGTCAGTGTCCAACATAACCTCATAACTTTTCCAGGCAGAGGAGTTGTTCAACTTTGTGCCTCTATAGATGACGGGAGATGTAGCAGCTGCATGATAAGACAGCGCTGCCAAGGCCATAGAGAAATGTAAATGGACTGTATTGATATAGCGCTTTTCTAGTCTTAACGACTACTCAAAGCACTTTTACATAGTACACAGGGCTTAGGAGGAGAACTCCGGCCAATTTTTATGTTAATCTTGCTAAATACAACTATGCGAGACCTGTCTATAGCAAAAACAATTAGCACAATAGCAGCTACCTAGACGGAGCTGCTGCAGCTAATGCCCACTGCTCCCACTTAGCTAAACGGCAGTTATGGGGGCATAAATTAAATAGTGCCTTTGTGTATCTTAACATACACAAAATGCAATTAAAATGTCTGTGTAACATGAACAGTGCCCTTACATGACAACAAGATGCATTTTCAACATTCACCTACCCTGTTAGCTGCTAGCTAGCTAGCTGTCGTCTGGGACGAGAGAGTGTTCAGTCAGGCTTCTGTAATAATCATCATGCAGCAGTCCCGTGTGTATTTGTAGCATATATATGGATATATATGATATATATCCATTTTGTGTGCGATCCATCTGGCGTTGGAGAGTAGTATTCTCTGCTGTGGGGATCGTTGTGGTACTGTCCAACCGGCGGCCGTGCTTCTGCTTCCTGCCCGCCGTCCTCCCTTGCCGCGCCGACAACAATCGCGAGAGCGCCCGCTGGTCGTGGCTGTCCTCCGGAGGACCGGTGATGCATTCGCTGCGATTTTTGGGGGGTTTATTTCCCCTCAGAAATAGGTAATTGAGTGCTGTAGTGGTTATGAGCATATTATTGACTATGTAACTACATGGAAACGGGCAGAATTACAGAATTATCCCTGTGCCTTGTTCAGTGAAAAACTAACAGAGGCTAGCAGCAGTCTCGTGCTGAAGTCCCGTGTGAATTCAGTTGTAGCTAGATAAATAACAGTGTTAGGTCGGTGGAGTGTACAGTGTAGCGTGAAGAGCGGAGGTGTTCACAAGGGAAGAAGCTTGGAGTAACGTAACTATGGAGAATATATTGAACACATGGAAGAGGCTTTTGAGTTTGATGGTCGTCCTTATTTATTCAAACCCGAGTATACAGACGAAGAACTGGCCTCACAAGAGTTGGAAAGAACCAGACAGACAGAGGGGCAACAGACAGATGAAGCAACTGCTCCAAGATCACGCATTTCGGGCAACTGGTGGTGATTGTGTGGGTGTTGTGATGCGAAGGCATCACCGGTCCTCTGGAGGACATCCTCCAGACCAGCGGGCACTCTCGTGATTGTTGTCAGCAGAGAATACTACTCTCCAACGCCAGATGGATCGCACACAAAATGGATGTATATCATATATATGGGGTGTCACAGTGTAATGTTTCAATATGCACTCATTAAAGTTAATTTGTCTGCAAAACGGGTTAAGTCCTTCTTACATTCATACAATAATAACAGTCATATTTTTTAAAGACTAAAAAGCTTTTGATCCATACGTTAAATTAAGAGTCAATGTAGATTTCCATATTGCAATAATATCATAATCCTACAATGAATCACTGTGAAAACAGAACTTTCTAGATGTTGGGTTGTTTCTTTGGCCAGGTCATCATCAAAAAAGCTAATTAGTACATTCATGATTTTGTCCATGTTGACATTAGTTGCTTCATGTACATTTATTAAAAACTTGGCATTGTTTATCTTTTCATATAGCTAGACGTCTAAACTCTGGGACAAGGCCGTTATGTTTAATAACTGCCATGCTGACTCCAAACACACAGCTTTGTCAAGGCAGTTTGGGCTTCAGATAGTTTTTACACAGTGGCCATCGTTAATGACAAATTGTGTTCCGCTATAAACATGCACACACGTATCATAAACACGGTCGGTCAGTGAAGGCGCAGTCGCAGCGGTAGCCGCCGTTGCCGGTGTCGTGCCAAGGTACTTACCCCTGCCAGGATTTGCATCCCCTGACCGCGGGAGCACACAAAAGTTACATAGGAGATACACAAAATAGGCTGTTTTCACCTGATATTTTGTGTATCCCCTCACACAAAAGTTACATAGGGGATACACAAAATAGCAGTCTGTTTTCACCTGATATTTTGTGTATCCCCTATGTAGCTTTTGTTATAAAATAGCAGACATCTCCATATTATCTCAGGTTGTTTATTGTGACCTAGTAGACACATAAAATAGCACACATGAGGACAGGACAGACCCTTTGCATGTTAGGCAGGAAGTGATTCGCTTGAATAACTGTTCTTAACCTGAAATAATGTGTATATTATTTCAGGTTAAAAACAGCCTGACATTTTGTCTATCCCCTCTGTAACTTATATGGCAGACAGGTGAACAAAGCAGCTAATTGAAAAGCCATATTACACTAAATCAAATTAAAACAGAAATCACGTTAGAGGGGAGGGAGGGACAGGTTAGCAAAGACGAGGCATCCTTGTCAGACCACACCCGCAGAGAAACAATTCACACGTCACCTTAATGTAACAGACAAATACACGTATAATAAATGAGACCCTTGTTAACTACTATGGAAAACGCTGTCGAGTATTTCACGTCGCTATTTGTTCCATTAAAGAGGTGAATTCGAAGTGCAACAGTGAAACTCCGCTCTGAGTGCATGCTTGCTCTGGCGGGGTTAAGTACCTTGGCACGACACCGGTAACGTACTCGAACCATTCACCATTCACACACATTCATACACTATGGCCGAGGCTGCCGTACAAGGTGCCACACCATCGGGGGCAACTCAGGGTTCAGTGTCTTGCCCAAGGACACTTCGACATGGCAGGCAACAGCTCTACCACTGAGCCACAGCCGGCCCAGAAAGTAAGCGCCCACAATATCTTTGTTTACCTGAAAGGCTCAGCTAAACTAAGCATGAGTTTAAATACACCTCCAGGAAGATAGGAACGAGTTGGGGATGGCAACCACACTGTACTGTGTGATCCTAAATTCTCCTCAATTAAGTGTTCATTAAATGCTCCTTCATGTATGTGCTCCATCACAACCTTAACAAACTGATACACAACCACTTTAAACTTACTTGTGCAATCTGGAGCTTTTCTTCAACTTGCATACAACCATCAAGCGACTGCATGCTCTGCTCCTGGTCTCTGATCCAGGACTGAACATTTTCGTTCTGGGTTTTGACAGCGTCTAAGTCCTTGCCCAACAGTGCTTGTGTTTGGGCCTGGCTAAGATTCTCCTCAGCCGTCTGCAGAACCGTGCTCCACTGCTCCTCTGTTTCTCGGAGCAACTGCTGAACCTCTTGTTTCCTGCCATCCTGCAGGTCCTCCCGCTCACACAGACTTTCACTTTGTCTCCTCAGGGCATTCATTTTAGAGTCTCCCTCAGCTTTGGAGCTCAGGATGGCCTGGTGACAACATTGGAAGATGATGAAAACTTTTGGATATGAAAATGCATGTTTGTGATGTAAGCATCCTCAGATAATAAATACTAATGACTTATGACGATTCCTGACTTTTAGAAAAAGGTAGAAAGCAATTCTGAAACTGGTGACCTAATTTTCCTCAGCCTCAATTGATACTTTAATATTAAGGGTAAAAACATAATATAACAGGGCAACCTCTAGCTCACCCAGTAGAGTGTGCACCTCATGTAGGCTGAGTCTTTGGCCTTTTCTTGTCTATCCACTGTCACTATCGAATAAAGAGATTTCTCTCCGGCTCCAGGTTAAAACAAAGTAGTAACTTTCTCCAAGAAAACTTGAAAATACCGGTCAGGAATCTATTGTAGAGATGCCTAACAAGCAAAACGACAAAGACTTTTCTATTTTTTCATCGACTGGCCCTCACACTGCAGGAGGAAAGTGAATCAACAGACAGCCATACGTGTTGCTAGTGCTAACGAGGACCACCGTGATGAAGCTAGGGCCTCAGTGCTGACTGCCTCGACAACTATGGAGCAGATTTTAGCTGAAATAAAGTTTGTGGCCTCCCATGTAAACGACATGGATCGGTGCTCGCCTTGATGTTATTGATGGATTGATGGAGGTAGGGTACTACCATATTTCATATTTAAGAAGTGACTGGCATAAAGCCCATGTTCGGGTTCACATACAATTCAGTAATTTTCATTTTGGTGTGGTGGTGTCATTTATTTAGCCTGTTGTGATATTGTCTCAAGCGCCTGAGCTGTTACTGTGGTCTATCTGTTAAATTAGGATGTTTAAGCTTAGTGCGCTTGGTGACTTTATTTGGGGTACTTTTACCCTGTCGTTTGGGGACAGTATAAGGGAGGGTAAACGCTGCAATCTTGGTTTTCTGTACTTAAATTCTTCCGCTATGCCATGCGACTGGAGCTCTAGGTTCCTTTCCTGTACTGTAGTCAGCTTCTCCTCATTCAGCTTGTATTACCTATTTACTTTCCAACTTAACAATTCCTATGTCTGGGTCACTAGGCCTGTCACGATAACAAATTTTGCTGGACTATACATTTTCCCAGAAATTATTGCGATAAACAATAATATTGTTGTTCTAAGACCATTTTTATCTAATATAATGATAATGGCATAATAATGCAGGTACACCTTTTCAAAGATCAATAAACTTTTATTTCTAAAGAATATTTAACACTGGAACTGGAAGACATTTTAAATACCCACAATATGTCTTTGATCTGTCGTATTTCACGCTGTTGTAACAGTTTGTGACACGTACGTTCTCCCAGGCAATTCGTACAGGCTGTCAAATGTTTGCAGCATTCCTCGAGTGTTTGTGCGATAGACTACAGATTCTGTACTACATTTAACAATTATTTATTAAACACTAGCCTAAATATTCAATTTAAATAATAATATATAATTAATAAATTATATCTATCTGTATGTGGCAATCTGCCACATGGCGAGTAAATGTTTGTACCAAAAATAGTTCTGTTTTTCAGTCTTCATTTTGGTGATGGTGCAGCTACTTTCTTCTGCTGTCTGCAGGTCGAACCTTCGCGGGGGCGGGCCGACACAAACGCACACACACACACACACACACACACACCAGCCACCACATCACTTCTGTTTACTGATAGCTGTCGTTTACCTCAGGCTAATTAAAGTGGTGATTGTTGGCTGCCAGCCTTCCAAAAGAAAGCACAATTAAATTAAATAACCGATCATTATCTAGCAGGTAACGGATTCTCAGTTCACCGTCTGACACACTGCCCAGGGGCCTTCGACCTCTAGGGGGCCTCCAAGACCCCACAAACTGTGTGGGCTTTTTTTTTTTTTTGCTTATTAAATTAAAATAAAATTCATTAATGAGTGTTTGTTTGTGTGTATGTGTGTTAGCAATAATTTATTTACACACAAAAAAAGTATCATGATCATTTTTTGTCTGTCGGCTGTGTCTGATGATGACAATGAATCAGGTTACCGCGGAAACTGTTGATAGCGGCAAGAGTCAAGACAAAAAAAAGACAGTTGAGGACATCGAAAAAACAAACATGGATAAAAAACGGTGGAGCAGTGGAGCCACAAAACGAAAAGCCAAAAGAGAGAAGGATAGCAGAGAGGATGTAATGAGAAGAAATATGCCAACCATCTCCACTTTTTTAAAAGTCGGATCGACACAAATAAAGCGCCTGGCGGCGCCTGCTGTGGTGCTAGCAAAGAGGAGTTCAGCATCACAGCCTTGCTAATATTTCAGATGATCCTGTCTTACCTGAGCATCAGCACCAGCACGAGTCGCACGACAATTCAGAAAACCACAGCCCGGCTGGAGTGACAGACACCGGTCCAAGTGCCCCCCCCCCACCACCACAGTCCCCGACTCCCCTTGAGACCGAAACCGCTGAAGGCGGCCGAGACCCAGCAGTGACGGGTAGGTTAACGTAGGCTACATTACCAGTTTGACAGCCTCAAAACGTAGGCGAATCCATTAGCCTACTTTTCACCCTTATTAAAAACCTTGATAGGCTAATTATAGATGCCTGGATCGGCGCCGAAGCCTTCCGAATCTGCGTCCACCAACCCACCTAAATAAATATCTTTTTCTGATTTAGCTAGAAGAAACCCAGCTCCTCTAATCTGTCCTGTATGATATGTAGCCTTTTAACGATTGTTGTATTAATGTTGACTGTTCATTTTTATTATCAGATACGCGGTCTAGGCTTATCAATACATAATAGGCCTATGTGGGACTCATTCTCTAGTTGAGTGTACTTTCACGTAATAAGCCTATTTCACATAATATTTTAAAAGTTCGTCTTTTGCCGTCAGTTCACTGCGGAGAAGTAGCAGCCTGTCGCCAGTTGCGGTTTTTGGCTTGGGCGAAGCGGACACACGGGGTTCGGCGCGAGCTCTGTGTGTGTGTGTGTGTGTGTGTGTGTGTGTGTGTGTGTGTGTGTGAGCCCGTCCTACCAAAGCAGAGAATTAGCTACACACATTAGTTCATTATAGGTTAAGTCTTAAATATATTTGGAATATGCATTGAAATATTCCCATTTTACATGAAAAAAGTTACTCTCAGTTTGGTACATTGCATAGCATTTCTGTATGTGTTGGGGTACATTTTCATATAATTTATATACAAGTGGACACCTGAGTATTACCCCCATATTGATATAAATACACCCAAAACAAGCTTTTAGGGATATTGTAGTCAAATATAGTGATTGTATTGTTATAATGCAGCAACAAAGTAATCTGTATTTTCTGTCTATAAAAACTACTAATCAATTAAAGGTTAAGGCTGGTGATAGTCTGTATTCTTTTATTTTTTTATTTTAATGTTATGTTGTCATTACATTTCAGGAAATTATGACATAGAATAAAATAGTTGCCACAAGTACAGCTTTCCTGTAAGTGGGTGTCGAACTCAAATACACAGTGGGCCGAGATTAGTCAGGGGCCAGACTGGTTCAACGTTCATTGAAAACTTATTGCACATATTGAACCTGAAACTAACAAGGCCTATAGATTATTGCCTATAAAACATACATTAGGAAATAAAAGAAATATAAATAAATGTGTTCATAGTAAGTCAGATGTTTATTAATGTGCATTATTATTTCAGAACCACATCCATCTTCATGTTTGAGTTGTAAATAAATCTCAAAGTCAGACAGGTTCAAGTTCTTACTGGACACTCTACAGCCGGCCAGTGTTTTAGTAGCCAGTTTTCAATAGTAAATAAAAACTGTGATCATTTTGGTCACTATAACCGTGAGGTCATACTGTTACATCCCCATGACTCTAGTTATTGTTAGTTATGTTATTAGGCTGTATCTTCATAGATTTTAATCTGCTTTATTGCAATACATTCTGTTAATTTTGTTCTGTGATAATTCCCATTTTGTCTTTTGTTTTATAGATATTTATAGATCTCCTTTGCTGTTACAGTTAACATCACAAGAAATGGAGTTGGAGAAAGTGGTTTTGTTTTAAACTAAAGAAAAACCCACTGCTTCCTTTTACTGTTTCTAAAATGTAAGATACTGTGTGAGTTTGGGCCACGAGTTCTGGGAGGGGGGCCTCTAAGATTTTGTGCCCAGGGGCCTCTGCTTTCTAAATCCGTGCCTGCCTATGGGTCACTTAAACTCGTTACTTGGAACGTCCAGGGATTGGCCACGTAATAAAGAGGAAGATTTTAACGCATCTGAAAAAACAAAAATCCGACATAGTACTACTTCAAGAAACTAAATGATCTGACACAGAACACTTGAAGCATAGGAGAAATTGGGCGGGTTAAGTCTACTCTCTCTTCCCACTCGCAGAATAAAAGAGGTACAGCCATTTTCATAAAAAAGAACATCCCTTTCATTTTGGAACATGAAGAAAAAGACCCGGAACGGAGATTCATTCTAATTACAGGCTCAATTCTTGAACACATAACTATTGTTAATGTTTATGTTCCGAACTCTGATTCAACTTATTTTATATCTCAAATTGTTTTACAGTTTAATCATTATTGCAAAGGCCTGGGCTTCCTAGCTGGTGATTTTAATTTTATTATGAATGCTTCTCTGGATAAATCCTCTTCCGCAAATGTATCAAATCCAAGGTAATCCACTGCACTCAACAATTAATGTAAAGACACTGGGCTGATAGATATATGGCGACAGATTAATCCTAAAGCAGGGCTCTCAAGTGTCACGCATTGAGCGTGACAGTCACTCATTTTGGTCTTTTGTCACGCACTCCCGCCACACATTGTATTTCTCACGCAGAAAAACTATTTATAATATATTTAATATGCCGCAGCGCCCAAAATTTCTCTGGCCGCGCCGCTCTCACTAGGGGAAGCGTCTCCCCTGGAGTTCTTAGTCGAGCCTGCCACTTATCAGCCAATCAAAAAAAGAAAAGAAAGGGGCTACACCAGACGCGGCGTCAGCTGATTTTGCCGAGGCTTCGGCTCGAATGTTTTGAGTGTAGCCCTGAATGTATTTTGAAAAGTTGACTGACAAATATGAAACGTGGCTTAGTGTCCACTCTCACTGTAAAAAGCTGCAGCTTCAGGTTTATGGACGCGCTCTGCTGTGGAGATGCTGCGGCAGATGTGACGCGTTTGAGCTCCGTTAATTCTGTTTTCCACCTCCGACGTAGAGCAGCGTTCAGCCACTTCACTAAACTTTGTCTCATTCAGAGACCCAAACGGGGATCTATGGTCTGTCAGAAGGTCTGAGGTCTACCGTATCAGCAGAGCAATCACGTAATGCACAGCAGACTGTTGTGCAGGTGGATTATTTTCTGAAATATTGTGACTGTATTCTTGTAATATCCTATTATCGGGGCGGCCTCTAGCTCACTCAGTAAGAGTGTTCGCTCCATGTTGGCCGAGTCCTGCAGCGGCGCAGGTTTGAATCCGACCTGCTGCCCTTTGCTGCGTGTCATCCCCCATCTCTCTCCCCCTTTCACGTCTATCCACTGTCCAATAAAGGGAAAAGCCCCAAAAAAATAATCTTTAAAAAAAAAAAAATATCCTATTATCACTTTATTTTTCACAAAATATCACAACTCCTCCAAATCTCAGAGAGCATGGGATGAGTTATATTTTGAATGTGCAAAAGTTTTGGACATGAGCAGAAATCTTGCTCAAACACATCTGAAATATTAAAGTCCAGGGGTTTATTAATCCATTAAAATTAATAATGTATAATTGAGGTGAATAATTGTCAAATGCACATTTAAGGAGGTTACTTCCCCAACAAAAGATGTAAAAGAGAAGGTAAGAGTAAATGATGCCTAAGCTACATGTGTGCTGACTCAGATATAATTAGGAAAGTTGATCCAAAGGAGAAGGGGGGAATGTCACTCTTGCCTGTCTTCAAAACTTGAGACCCCTGCTAAAGTGAGAGATTATACATTCTATTCACATCCACACAAGTCATACTCCAGACTCGACTATCTGGGATGTGGCTAAAGCCACTTTACGCGGGCATCTTATCTCCTAAACTTCTCATCAAAAGAAAGTTCTAGAGAGCAATAGGAACAATCTTAAAAAGGAAGTTACTAGGTTAGAACAAATACATAAACACCCACAGTTGTGAATCTAAAAGTGCTAGCGACTGCAAAGACCGACCACGTTCAGAAGCTTTTCACAAAGCAGAAGTATTATGAATTTGGTAATAAGTCTAGCCGCTTACTGCCACCACCTGAAAAATCAGAACAATGATCGCTCAATCAACATGATTAGAACTCCCTGTGGTGATGATTCCTGTGACCCATTGACTATCAATAGTACATTTAGAGATTTTTATAAATCCCTTTAGAGTTCAGGGAAGATCGGATTAGTCTCTGGCATGTCATCCTAGAAGGCTTGAATCCCTCCCCTTTATTAATGATATGGACCAGATGAACTCTCTCAATAATAATATTATTTACAAAACACTACAGATCAGGAGCAATGTGAGAAAATATTTTAATATTCCCTCTGCTATGTCCTCCCTGGCATTGAATCCTGACCTTCAGGTGCAGATCAGGAGTATTGGTTTGTAGGAGTGGGCTTCCAAGGGCCTATCACATGTCACAGGCCTATTGATTTCCAACTCTGTAAAGCAGTTTGAGCAAATTAGAAAGGATTTTGACATTCCTCGTAAGGACTTCTTCAAATATCTCCAAATTCGCCACTTTGTGGAATCTCTTGTTAGGAAGAACAGGATACGCTTAGAGCTATCAGAGTTGGAAAGTGCTATGGTCTCGGCCGAATCTTTTAAGGGGCTGATTTCATAGCCGCTATGGGAACGCGATCTAGGGGTCACATTTAGTTCTGCAGATTGGACCAAAATTTGCAATGGAATCTTCGATTTCTATACATGAACAGAATTTTATGTTTTTCGATGGAACTTATTTTACACCTGTTCGCCTACAGAAAGTGTTTCCCCATAGTTCAAATCTTTATCATAAATGTAAAACAAGGGTACATTTATACACCTGTTCTGGGCATGTGATCGCATCCAGACATTTTGGAAAGAGGTTAATTCTGTGGTCCAGGACAGGGTCCCTGCGTCCTTAAAAAGTCTTAAACAAAATTTTCGATTTTTAAGGTCTGAAAATGTCTTAAAATTTAGAATTTATGATAAGGAGGTCTTAAACGTACAATATGTAACTTTCAACCACAACAATGGATTGTAGACTTTTGATGACGTTGGTAAGTTGCATGGAATTATGGGAGTTGTAAACACCTTCGCTGATTAGAATGCATCTGTTCACGGAAAAGTTTACCCATTAAAATGTATTCACTTTACGTTTAGTAACGTTTATTCATGTCATTCTAATAACATGCATTTTCCCCAACATAATTCCGTTTTTCTTGATTCGATCTGTATTGGTAGCTGACCAGTTAGCTAGCTAGTGAGCCAGCAAGCTAACGTTAGCCAGCAGCTAAAATCACAGTGACTATCACAATATATTTCACATGTCACTGTCACCTTTTGGATGGTTTCAACACCTTGTGGACAGGGTTTGTTGTAACGCTAGCTAGCTACTCAACGAGCCTGAGAGACGGGTGTGGGTGGGGATTGCCGGGGGAATCTCTGGCTGGGACGGCGAGGACGGCCGATGTGCAGCAGCAGAACATCTCCAAGCTGCCCGAAACGATCTCCCCCTTCACTTTTCTTTAATCTTAACTATTCGTTTTGGTGCTTGTCGGGTTAATTTAGCTAACTGTAAAGACAGCTAAACGCGAAGGGGTGAGAAATTCGGCAGGGAGGAGATTTTCGGCACGAACACCGGTAACTTGCCCTAACAGAGACATAGCTAGCTAACATTAGCTATGGATGGCCGCTGTTGCGACTCGGATCTGGGTCTGGGTCTGATATGGTCTTTTTCCCGACGCTTCATTAAACTGCCGTTAGCGTCGTAAGCACCCGAGTTAAGTGCTGTATAGTACTTAAACTGTATGGATTGCTGTAATGGTAGCTGTCTGTTGGCTGGCTATGGGCTAACGGTAACTGGCTATTGCTACATGTCCCGGCTGTGTTGTCAGCTGTTATCCCAGGCAGACAGACCAGGGTGCTAGCTGGCTAAATTAGCATTAGATTAGTTGTCGATCTATACAGCTAACGTTAACATTACTGGTAAACTCATTCGTGGGTTAGCCCAGTGCTGCTTTTATCCGTGGTGAAAACAATCATGCTACTAATAACTTTATGAGCGTGTTGAACGATGTGGTAACCCAATAATGTTATCCAACAAGCATTATCTAGCTAGCATTAATGTTAGCTACTTGTCAACCAAAATATTGTAGTAACGTGAAACTGGATCGATATTGATATGTATCAATAAATAAGATCTCTGCTGTATTACTGTGTTGCAAAGTGGCATGTTATCAATCACAAAATGATGCTGCGTGGCAGAAAAAGCAGTATTATGGTTAGGAGTATTTTTTTCTGTGACATTGTATGATTTACAATTACGCTCAAACGTATCATCTGGGAGCCATGTTTTGAAGGAAGTTACGAGTAACTAGAGGGTGAAAGGTTATATGACGCCACTGACAGTGACTAGGAAGGAAAGGAAACGTGCCGTGTCTGAAAATAAAATAACAGATTTCTCTGGGTTTGAAGTTTGGTGGAAACATTTGGGAGAGTGTAACTGCACAACTCAAAAAAATATATAACATAGGTATGGTCGTTTTTAGACATTTTAATGCAGAAATGTTACATATTGTACCTTTAAAGGTATAATAGAGGATTTTCCGGAATTTTAGAAAAGAACCGCCCTCTCCACTTTTTGAAGAAATGCACATGCGCAACACTCTACCTGCTCCCGAGAGGGAACGCCTATTAATTATGCACGAGCCTAGTTCTCCTCAGGCACGCTCTGTTTACAAGTTGCTGTCGCCATGGCTCTACAAGCCTACTTTCCAAAAGAAGATTTGCACTTTTTCCACTATGTCAGACTCGCCACCGGTAAGTGGAAATCTATGTGGGTGCAACCTGCATCATTCCATAGGTGACTGATGAGTAGGTGATTGATGAATGCGTTGCGCTGGTGGTTCACCACCACAGCATTTTGGTTGAAGCGAAATTGCAAGCATGGACAAATGTTTGTTTAATGACAATTGGTTGGAGAACGAAAAGTATTGGGGGTGGCTGAAGAAAACAACCAGTAATCATGAGTAATCATAAATTATGATGTATTCAATAAAGATGAGACTTTGTTGATCCCGTGGTGAAATTCACAATAGCTACCTGCCAAGTCATACTACTAAAGTAATTCAAAAGTAACGCAAAAGTAGTGTAAAGCATTACAATTCAGAGACAGTAATATTGTAATATGACTAATTACTCTCAAATGACAGTAACTAGTAATCAATAATGTATTGCATTTTGGAAGTAACTTTCCCAACATTGGTCAGGGTTGTAAGGTGAATCAGCACTTGGTATAAAAGTTGTTGTGTCTTGAGCGTGGCTCTGGTGAGCTGTGCCGCGCCACACCATTCTGTGTTGTCGCACTGAACTTTTTCCTGTTTTTTTGTCGAGGTAAAGTCTTAAATTAAGTCTTGAAAAAGGTCTTAAAAGTCATTAAATTTGCTGTTAAAAAACGTGCACATACCCTGCAGGAGGTTATCGGTAAACATTACATTATCCTCATTTTATCATTTTATATATATATATATATATATATATATATATATATATATATATATATATATATATATATATATATATATATATATATATGTGTGTGTACAGTATATATACTTTTTCTGTTGTTGGTGTGTCTGTTAAACTCAAAAATCAATTAAAAAAAATAAAAATAAATGTCACTGAATTTTCAGAACTTAACTGCAATGTTCTATGAATACTTATTTTAATCGGAATCTGTTAAATAAAGCAGTTGACATTTAAAAAAATAATTGTGACGTAATATGCTAACATATGTATATGAGCCTGAGCAAAGTAACTCTTTTAGAAATAAGTCTTATAAATGCCACATTCACAGTCCTGGTACATGCAAACTGGCTTGTGAAACAGTTCATTGTAATTCCATAATTAGATCATTTTTGGCAGATTTGTCTTGTTAAGTTTCATTTATGAAATCAAGAATGGTGGAATAAAAATTGGAAATAAACCGGGTATTCCCCACCAGATTGTCTGTGACTGACCTGTGCTCTCGGCTTTCTTTCCTGTGTCTGGGCGTCTCTGCCAGAGGGGGTGAGGGGCTGCAGAAACTCAGTGATCCAGGTCCTGGTGCTCTGAGCCTGAGTATTAAACTTGTCACATTCTGCCTCCAGGGCGCTCTGGGCGTCTGCCTGCCTCTGCAGCCTGCTTTCCAGGTTTCTGTAGCGTTGTATCAAGTTGTCACCGTCCTTCAGGAGGCTTTCAGCTCGGACACCTTGTCTGCGCACTGATGCTAAGAGCTCACTGAGAGACTCAGCTCTACCGCTGTCTCATTGGAGGTAAGGTGAGGCATGGTTATAAACAAAAACAGGCAATTCAAAGTGCTGTACTTAAGACATAAAGGCAAGATAAAAAAAGAAACACAGGCAATATAAAAAGACACAGAAAGTAAAGGACAGAAGCTTCAGGCTCTAGTTTTTGGCAGTTATTTTGAATATGTAGTCCGCATAATATAATAAAATAATGAGTAATTAATACATGTGCTTAAAAATTCTAAAAACCACCCATTACAATGATCCAATTTTGGCTTATCACAGATGTAACAATATCTGGCGTATTTGGATGCAGAAATTCAAATTCATTCAAATTTAATATATTGTTGCATTTGGGGTTTTATTCATAATTATTAGATGTAATATTTTAATTTCCAGTAGACTTACCTATTGAACATGTAGTGTTGTCCTAACTATAAAATATCTTTGTCATACATGTTTAAATCTGACAGTTTTTCAGTCTGAAAATATCACCATCAAAATGAATGTTGAAAATCACCTCTCATCCTGAAGGTTTTTGAGTAGAAGTTTGACTTTGTCTACCTCCACGGGCTGTTTTTCTTTGTTCTGCAGCCAGTCACGGAAGCTATCATGTTGCTTCTGCAGACTAGAGAACAAAAGACACAAGTCAAACAAACATGTTTTCTTAGGTTTTTTTAGTGGTTACAATCACACTTCACGCTCACAGGGTTTCCTCCAGAAAAGCCCTGTGTCTTTTTTTGACAAGGGCAGTTTGTGAGATTCCTGATCAAAAAGGAAAGATTTGGACACATTTTCACTGTTTTCAGAGCATGGCTAACACATTAGCAGAAGCAGAAATGTATTTATCTTCATTTGCAGACTTGCTGTTCTGGAAACCAAAGAAGCGATTACCTGTTCAAGTCCCTGAGGAGCGGCTCCATTTGTTTCTGCCTGTTGAGGCAGTGGGTTCTGAATGTGGCCACCTCCTTCTGCTGCTCCTTCAGCCAGTCGGTGAACTCTGAGAGCTGCTGGACAGGAACCTGCTGGCTACCTCTCTCCAGCTGAACCTTCACCTGCTCTAGACGTCTCTCTGCATCCTTGGATTTTAGGAAACCCTGATGGGCATGAAAGGAACTGTGAGGACCCATCCGTCATCCAACAATTTACAGAATCCCTCTACCCATCGAATGATCCATGCACTTACAGTGAGTCTTTGCAGGGATGTTTCCACATCTACTCTGCTCTCAGGGTGCTCAAAGCACTCATTGACGGACAGCTGCAAGTCCTGGAACCAATCCTCAAATGACTGGCTTTCATCTAGAGGACGAATGAAAAATAAATATTTTTAAAAAATTACAAATTTACAAAGCCAAAATTACAATCCCTGATTCAGAAAAGTGAGATAAGTACAAATGAAGTGCATCTGTGACAAAGTGCATTTTCATTTTTTTTATCTGGGAAAAAAAGAAAATATCTATCATATTCATCAGATAACTAGTTAAGAAACATTGCTCAGTTAGCCATTACAACTTAATAAGGCAATGGTATGTCAGTGCTGTGTTTCTGTAAATGTATTGGGAATCTTTCTGTCACCTAGAGTCACTCTACTTTTAGTTTTGAACCTTTTTTAAAGATGGCTGTGATTTCTTCTAAAGCTGGCATGACATTGCATGTCTGATCTCTGTATTTATTTTGCTATACTCAGGTCTTTCTCGCAAAAGAAATCTGATTGTAAAAGGATTTAAAAAAAAAAAAAAAGCTTTAAAATTGCTTTTTATTCTCAGATTTTCATGTGCACTTGGATTTGGTATCCATTTCCAAATTGCAATACCGCCACAGTAAAAATAAACACATACAGTAATTAAGATCACAATTGACAATGCATAAATGAAAACACATTCCTGTTAGATTCACACTTCATTGTATAGCCTATTATCATCAAGATACCGTCTACTAAAACAGAAGACACAAACGCCACACTAACCTTTGATAACATTGAGCAGGCCTTTGTCCCTCTCCTCTCTCTTCAGCTGGATCATGGCCTGGGTGCGGGAGATGGCCTCCTTCAGCCTGCTGCAGTCTACAGACAGCACTTCCAGCACCTGAGGACTGGCTACACTGGAAACCAAGCCAACCTCCTTCATTGCAGCCTCGGCCTGCTGCTCCTGAGCCTCCAGTTTATCACACAGATGCTGTAAGGACAGGGGATGAAACAGTGAAAATGCTGGCAGTAACAGTCCAGTAACAGAAATGATGTGTGTACCTCAGTTAAAATACAGAGCATTTGAAAAAAAATAACTTCAAAAATTGTGGAAACAAAAGTCACAAAGGTCAAAAAAGCAACAAGAATATGATTAAAAAAAGATTATTTAAATTTTTTTCTAAATATCATCCTTTATATGTACTTTTATACAACCAAAAAGTATACGAGTTTGACATATCTATTATACTAATTTTCTGTCATTATTACCACGCAGTATTGTACTTTTCCAGCAGATACTTTAATGTCGTTGTAGATGCTGATTTAGTAACATACATACAAGTGCAAAAGCACCAAGGACAGTAATCCCATTTGAAATCATTTTGTGAAATTAGGACCTCATCATCATCCTTATAGTATATTGTGTTTTAACAAAATTAAATTAAACTGTGAGACATGAACACGTCATAACAAATTCAAGAAATATATAAATATATTCTGTTCCACTTCCGGGATTGTTCTGGTGCTGTTCGGCGCCTAGCGCCGCCCGTGACGATTGTGATTGGTTTAAAGAAATGCCAATAAACCAAAGCAGGTTTTTCTCCTATCCCGGAATGCTGTGTGGACTAGCCAGACCCTCCTCTGCAGCGCTGTGCCAGATGCAATGCAAGACTAGGGTTTATGTGGCTTCATCCAACAGCATGGTCCATAAATGAGTTGCAACATGTAACAGCTGTGTACCTGTAACTGATCTTCGACTTTTGGTTGTGAAGCGTCAACATTACTGACAGAACCTTGGATCCTCTCCACAGCTGACTGGCACTGCTCTATCTTCTCAGCTAGGTGTTTCTTCACAGCCATCAGTTCCTCAAAGACGTCGGTGCAATCGGCAAACAGTTCCTTCACCTGCTCCATCCGCTTCCTCAGCTGGGTTTCCATCACCTTATTGAAACATTGTGCAAAGACACAAACTGTGAATCTAGGAGCCAGAATACAGCACTCTGAGCAGGGAATGTGGATATTAACTAATAACAGCAGAAGGGATAAGATCCCTCAATGTTCAAATTCAGTTATTCATTTATTACGTCTTGACTAGACTACTGACTACTAGTCTCTTCGTCAGTTAAAGTTAGTACAGAACGCAGCAGCTAGGCTTCTAAATGGGACTGAAAAGTTTTAGCCTGATAGCCTCACAATACCGGCTTCCTGTCTGCTTCAGGATTGATTGCGATATTTGTTAAAGGCAAAATATGTGTCAAATTATTCTGAAATAAGTATTGTGGGGCCGACCTACAAATCATATCCTACAGACTAAAGAAAACATATTTGTTTGGTACAGATCCACGCAAAAATTACACTATAATCATTTACATTTTTTTAACTAAGATTTTTCAATGAAAATGAGAATAATGATACAAAAATGACCATTCCCTTCGATATCGTGAATCATATCGCAATAGCAATATAAGTCAAAACTAATTAGATATTTTCATGATATCATTCAGCCCTGCTTGTTAAGCACTTTGGTCAACTATGGGTGTTTTTAAATGTGCTATATAAATAATATTGAACTTGAATGTTTCAACTCACCTGCAGCTCCAGTGGTGCTTCCCGACTCTGCAGCATCTCCTGGATCTCTGCAGATTTCTTGTGGAAATGCTCAATGTTCTCCTCATTGACATGGATCTCATCCTACAATGCAATGAAACGTTTAGTTAGTACATCTCTAATTGTCTACACATAACAGGGTTTTAACTACTATTAAAAGGGTTAGTTGCAGCCACCGAGCCGTTTTGGGCACCACCTAAACCAAATGAATCTAACTGAAGGACTTTTCTCAGATTTTAAAGATTGTCAGTCCCTAGTGTACTTCTTCAGCAAGTTTTGTCTTGCTGAAGTTTTGTCTTGCTTGTTGAGTGTGTGAAATTGCCGATTTGTTTGATTGAAAAACGTCAAATTTTCTGGAGGGAGGACTAAACCCCCACCCCCACCCCACCAAAAACACTGTATAAGACATATATGGGAGAAATGAAAATATCAGGGATGACCTAACAGCAGGGCCGGATTGGGACTCATTTTCAGCCCTGGAGTTTCATGCCTTAGACCGGCCCACTTTAGTTCACGACTAAAGGCTTAATTCATTTTACTTTTATCCTATTCCCTTTCAATCGTGAGCTTTGTATATTCACTATTGTTTGATTAAAAACATAATGGGTCACTAGTAACACTTGGGAATAGAAAGTTGTTATATCGTAAATAATGTGATCACTGCAAAAAAAAAATGCTTTTCTTACTTAGTATTTTTGTCTCGTGTATCTAAAAGAAAATCTTACATCAAGATGCATTAACTAAACAAGTATGAAAAAACACCTCAAAATTAAGTGATTTTTGCTTAAAACAAGGCACATTATCTGCCAAAAATAATTGTTTTAGATTTAGCTTGTTTTAAGCAACAACAAAAAAACAAAATCACTTAATTTTTAGGTTTTTTTCAGAAAACGACATAATTTCACTTGTCTAGTAAATGTATCTTGAATTAAGAATATTTAGATATTTGAACTGGAAACAGGTAAGATACGAAGTAAGAAAAGCATTTTTTCAGTGATAACGTTTTCTTATTCACACATGATGGTACATCAGCAGCTTCCCTGTGTCTCAGTGAGAACATTAGTCTCTTCACAGCTGGCTCTGTGTCTGACACTAAATGAAATGTTTTACATTTATTTCTCACCACAAATATCCCCTTTTTACAAAGCTTTCAAATCAAGTCAAGTCAGTTTCATTAATGATTCATTATTATTAATGTATAATAATCTCAGGACATGTTTCATTGAGCAGGGTTCTGGTGTGGTGGGCTCATGACTGGAGCTCGGTAACGTTACCGGGTCTCGCTGCTCGTCACTGTTAGCTGCAAACCGGACTAGAGGCGGCTGCTGCTGAACAGCTACAAGAAAAACGTTTGATACATGAACGGTGGTTTGCAGACAACGTTGTTTTGCACGGTCGCGAGCATCTTGCACTGCTCCTAACTACCTTAACGTTATTACTTACCGGCCTCGTCGTCTTCATTTGTTTTTTTGAGGAAAAATGTGCTCAGCTTAGAACATTTGGCTGCGTCACTTTCCAAAGCTTTCTTCTTTTTTATTCTGGCCTTTTCAGCGCCGCCTTTGCGCTTCCTGTTATCCCTCCGAAGCAGCTCGATTGGTTGGGGTTAGGCATTTCACCTCGAGTGGTTAAGGTTAGGATAGCGGATTGGTCAGGGGATAGGACCTGAACAAATCAGGTTACGTTACCTTGGACGCCTGGCCAATATAGTGATTGAAGGGCGGGTCTTGGCGTTGCCATAGTGGGATTCGTAATTTCGCGGGGGGCAGGGAGTCAAAAAATAATCACGTCATCATTAACCTGCAGGCTGCACTCTGCGAGAAAATATTAAATAAAAAAAGAGTGGGACTGCGATAAAATAATGAATAAAAAGAGTGGGGCTGCTGTGAGTGCAGGCAGCCATAGGGACAGCATCCATATTTCAACCCAGTGCCATGACAACAACGGCCCTCGCGGCCAAAAAAACAGACCGGCCCACCGGGAATTTTCCCGGTGCTCCCGATTAGCCAATCCGGGCCTGCCAAACAGTCTCTTAAAGTGTCACAATAAGAGTTGTAGTTCTATGGGAATCTTACCCTCATGGCAAGAACTTGATGCTTGTTGTGGAAGGGATGGCTCTCTGCAAACAGGGCCAGTTTGGCTCCTGCCCATCGGTCCACCTCCCCCCCCAACATCAGCTGTTTGTCCCACAGCTCCACCCCTACCCGCAGGTTATCCATGTAGGCATCTGTCTTCTCCGTCACCTGCAACAGCACCAACAAGCAACTCAGTCAAGTTAAGCTGAAAACAGAAGGCTTCATCAGGATTTCCAAACTGGAATGGTTTTTATATTTAGATTGAAAAAAGGGTCCTGTAACCTCGTACAGTTTTGGAGAAAAAGGTCTTTAATAGTCAATGTTTTATTATGAACATACAATTGTATTTTCCATTAAAGAAAAGTTAGAAAAATGTTTCTGTATGCTGGTAATTACTGTATAGTTCTTAGAAAGAAAGAAAAATCGGAATCAGCTAAAATTGGAACCGGCAGGTCAGACTTTAAAAAAATTGAAAATTGCAATTGGTGAATCTCTAATACTATCCATATGTTCCATAGCTGACACATAGACACTTACATCCAGCCAGTTGTCCATTAGTGTGTCAGCCTCGGCTTCAAAGGGAGTCTCGCGGCAGTCTGGGAACTTCTTGAGTTGGGACTGCAGCTGTCTGCAAACACTTCTCATCTCTTCCATATGCTCCCCAACACCTGCCAGCTCTGCCTTAATATCACAAACCTGGACAGGCAGACACATGTCAACATACAGTATACCTGAACACACTGTTCCAACATTTTATTGTAGAAAATGAGGCAATATGATGCACATACAGAAGGCATTTTCAGTGTTTCAAGTCATTATGACTTCTCAATTCCTACAACCTCTACCCCCCATTTCACCTACAGGTTTCCTCAACCAAAAAAATTAAATACATAAGAGCAAACAGAGAAGGACGACTTTAAAACAAAAAATAAGCAAATACATAAGCAAACAAATAAATAACATAAGAAACAAAAGTAAAAGAAAAAAAAATCTGTCTACCTGAACACACTATGACTGAGCTTATTTAGAATGTGTCTGCCATTTACTGGTCCATGCTAACACTCTGCTTACGTGTGAACCCAGCCTTTCAACAGCACATGAAGGAATTCTGCAAATAAACGGGGTTGGTTGTGTGGACTAACCGTGGTAATACTTCTCTGCAGGTTGCCCTTGCCCAGGTAGGAGGCCTGATCACTGATGCTCTGCTCTGCTTTCTGCATGGTGTTGCTCAGGTGACTGCGGCAGCTCTGAAACTTCTTCAGAAGCTCCAGCAGGACGCTGTACTGATTCTTTCTGCAAGAAAAAACAACAACAGAAGGGACTTTAAGTGATGTCCCGCCTTCTGTTGGCCATACACACACTGCTTTCTCCTTTGCATCTAAACAGAATTGTATTAATAGCTAACATATATTACCAAGGTGGCCACAGTCACTTATTCCTTAACTTACTTAAGTTACCATTTATACAGTTACTTAAAGGTCCCATGACATGGTGCTCTTTGGATGCTTTTATATAGGCCTTAGTCGTCCCCTAATACTATATCTGATGTTGATGAAATTCAGCCTTGGTGCAGAATTACAGCCACTAGAGCCAGTCCCACAATGAGCTTTCCTCAGAACGTGCCATTTCTGTGTCTGTAGCTATTGAGGAGGAGAGAGGGGGGCAAGGTGGAGGGTGGGGGTGTGGCCTTGACCAACTGCCACTTTGCTTGTTTGAAAACCATGATGTCTCTCTCTCATGGGTTGGCCAAATTATCTGTGCGGGCAACGTAGAGAAAGGGGAGGTAACCTTGCTTGTTATGAGGTCATAACAAGCAAGATTCCAGAACGGCTCATCTGAGCTTACTTTTTCTCAAAGGCAGAGCAGGATACCCAGGGCTCGGTTTACACCTATCACCATTTCAAGCCAATTGGGGACCGTAGGCAGGCTGGGGGAACTCATATTAATGTTAAAAAAAACTCATAAAGTGAAATTTTCATGCCATGGGACCTTTAAGCTCAGTGTGCTTCTCCTGCCTAACCTACCTGTCAAAGAAAGCTGTCTGAGTGTCCTTCCACTGAGTCTCCAGCTCCTGAAGGAGGTGTTCTTCTCCTCCCTGTTTATCTTGAAGTTCGAGGAGGTTCTGGAGCTCTGCATACTGGGCCTGCAGTTGACCCTCCAAATCGGACAGGGCACGGAAGCTGGAAAGTACAGTTTAATTAATCAAGACATAATCAAGACATCATTTCTCGGTAATCTGGTTTTAAATTATGTAAGTAAATGTCTTTAAACGTCTTTGATGCATGCAGTAAACAAACTCTGTTTCACAGTGCAACCTTTCACACTACCAGTGGTGGAAGAAGTATTTAGATCCTCTACTTAAGTACTAATACCACATTGTTATAATACTCTGTTAAAAGTAAAAGTCCTGCCATGAAAATGATACTTGAGTAAAAGTATGTAAGTATCATCAGAAAAATGTACTTAAAAGTATTAAAAGTAATTAATGCAGAAAAATCCTCACATTTTAGAAACTGTAAACAATCCAAACAGTTTAAGTTATAATAAAACATTGTATTTTATAAACTACATGTTTTGTGTGCAAAAATCTTAATTTGCAAAGTAACTAGAAACTAAAGCTGTCAGAATAATGTAGTGGAGAAAGTAGCATGAAAAGAAAAGACTCAAGTAAAGTACAAGTACCTCAAATTTGTACTTAAGTACAATATTTGAGCAAATGTACTTAGTTACATTCCACCACTGCACACTATACACCTGAATGGAAATGATTTAATCAAAAAAGAATCGGCAAAAAGAAAAGAGCAAACATATTAGAACCCTAACCCTAACAAAGAATTAAGTAAGACCATATTAAAATAACTGTAAAAACTAAAGTTTAATTATTGTACCATCAGCATAAAGATACACAACACACACCTGTGTTGCACAGCATGCATGGTGGGCTCCTTCACGCCTTGTGTTTCAATTGTGTCCTGCAGTTTCCTCAGCTCCCCCAGCAGCGTCCTCTTCCTCAGGCCCAGCGATTTGCTCTGCATCTCCTTCTGGAGGCCCTTCTGCTGGCTGGTCAGCCTACTGTCCGCCTCCTCCAGCCTCCTTAGCAGGACAGTCACCATGTCCAGGCAGGAGGCCGGGACTCCATCCCTGGTGACCGTCAACCGGGCCCCCTGCAGGAGCACATCCAGCTGAGGTGCCTTTTCTTTCAGACTGTCGATGCTCTGCCGGATCAGAGCCAGCTTGGAGCGACAGTCCTGCAGTATCACAGTGTCACTGCAGGGGGCGCCCTGGACTCCAGAGATGTCCTCGTCCACAGTACGCAGCGACATGAGGAAGCGGTCGAGGGCACGGGCGGCTGCTTCACTCTTCCGGACCTGCTGTCGAAGCTGATCCAGGCTGGTTCTGTGAGTCTCCACCTCACGGGACAGAGGGAAGCAGTCTCTGGGGTCCAGATCGCTGGAGTCAGGGTCTAGACGGGACAGCTGGTCCAGCTCGCTCTGGATGTTGTCATCCAGTTCCTTTCGCAAAAAGAAACAAAGTGTAGCGTAAGATGAGATGGCTGTGTAGGGTAATATTTAGTTTACAAGTTCAATGTTTGCATTTTTATGCCAAAGCTGTTTCAGCTACAAGCACAATGTTAAGGCGCATTCAGACTGGAGCAAAGCATTTTCCCTGTCTTGATTTGCCCAGATTTAACCTGTGTTTAAGGGTTTTGTAGTAAGTCAATTAACTATCATTCTTCATAGAAATTTCAGCCATTAACCACCAGTTTCTGTCCTTTTTACTGTGGTGACTGTACACTCATGGCTTCCTACAGCTTTGGGATACATCTTTTTATTCAAGTTAAAACATTTTCAACACATGGATGTTTGTGAGTTGTCTTCAGTTTGAACAGACCTTTAGTGTTAATCATCCAATTGTGATTTTCAGTCATAAGTTTGGGTTTCTGACTTGTTTATTTTGATAATATAGGTGGCACTGTTTTCTGCATACCCTGCAAGTAAATCTAGGCCTCAGAGAGCAGTCACTATTATTAATACCTATAATTGCATACATGACTTCTGTGTGACAGACTGAACACACAAAATAAAAGGTATTCATTGCTGACAGAAGACCTTGATATCTTTAAGGATGTTAGTGTTGGCCAGTGTGAAGGCAGTGATGTCTTTGGGCTGTCTCAGGTAGCGGTCCAGACGGTCGGTGAAGTCCACCATGTGGTTCTCGGTGGAGTCGATCTGTCTGAGGGCAGCGCCCAGCGAGCTGCCCATCCTCTGTAGTTTGGACTGTTGGCTGCGCCATTGCTCCTGCAGCTCGGCCTTCCCCTTTTTGAGACCAGTGTTCCCGCTCAACTGGGAACACTGGTTTGCATACTCAGACCACAGAGACTCTGTCTCCTGCCTCAAGAACTAGGAAAGAAGGAGTTCAACTCAAAATGAGTGGCTGTGATGGGGATTGATTCACTTAGTACTACTATTACTGCTATCATTTCTAATCTTTATTAGTACTATAATTGCTACTGTTCATCATATCAACTGCTATTATTATTATGAATCATCTAAATCTGTATCTGATACACACAAACTGATATTGTACCTGTATTTCCTGGAGCCGTGTATGCAGTCCTTTCAGAGAGACAGAGTCAGAGGGCACATCCTTGATGCTCTGTTCATTTTTAGCCAGTTGGGTTTGCAGAGACCTCTTACAATTCTCATATCTGGAGAGTTTTTATAAGAAATAACAAACAAAGAAAACAAGTTACCTCTAACACTTACCTCCAAATAGTTTAGATCAATACTCTTTATGTTATGTTAGCTTATCAAAGCCTAGACTGCTGAATTTAGTCTACCTTTCTAAAGCCTCCTTTTTGGTGACTTCTTCCTCTACAGATGCTTGCTTTTCAACCTCCCTCTTCTCCACACAGACTGTATTCATTGTCACTTGAAGAACCTGAAAAAATAAGAGTTTTTCAGTAGAAGACAGTATAATCTCACAGGTATAAATGCAGATAACACAGAAATGTGAGACAGCTTTAGCAGAGTTTGCAAACGTTCCAAAGGAGCTCTAATTGTTGAGTCCAATATAAAGAGTACACAGTTTCAATGGGAGTAAGTCATACCTCAGTGGAGACATAAGGTTTGTCACTTGGTTTTGTAGATTCGTTTTGTGTGGTCAGATCCTCACTGAAGGCAACAGGAATCCTGTGAAACAGACATGAGGATAATCATTTCCCTGTGATAGATGCTGTCTTGTGCAGCAGTTAAAAAAAGGTAAAGTTTTTTTTTTAACTGCTGCACAAGACAGCACCTATCTTTAAACATCAACAAGTGGCTTTGGGACATTTGGCTTATGAAGATTAAAGGAACATCAAATTATGTAAAATGACAAATTGCATTGCTAAATTTCCAAACATCAAGTTTAATAGGTTATCTTAACTTATTCAGATTTGCATATTCAGATTTTTTTAATGAAGACAAGAGAATAAATCAGCCAATATGTTAAGATGGTGTAAGGTAGGTAGATTTAGGATAAGATTCAGTAAAAGAATAAATTACTTGCTCACTGTCTGCTGTTTAGAAAACTGCATTTCACATTTAATAATATCTCACCTAGAATCAGGGAGTGGTGCGTCTTGGTCCCCGCTGAACTGCCGCTGAATGGCAGCCAGCCTCGTCTCACACTCCCTTAGCTGAGTCTGGGCCAGGCGGTGAGCATCCTCAGGGCTCAGGGTGTCACACAGCTCTTTCAAGGCCTCAAGGTGCTGCCCTGCCTGGGCAAAGCTTCCCTCTGCTGAGAAACAAGCCTGGGGAATGTTGACAGAGTGAAAACACTAAATAAACAAAAGGCATGTTAAAGCTAGATGATTAATACTACCAATTCAAACTTAAAAATTAACTTAGAAACCTATTTTGTTTTAATTCAGCGTTTTTGTTGATCTATACAAATCTGAACTGACTTAAAAAGATTTTTTTAACTTGCTCGTCCTGCTCAACAGCATCCAATATTACAGAATTTCATTAATGTCTCAAGCTTGGTTTTGACAGTTTAACAGACATACTGCAACAAACAAGTCAACCCCCAGATGACAGCAGCTATCAGCTAGCTAGCTAGCTAGCTACTAGCAGCTAACCGGGCAAGCTACCCACCAGCAGCATCCAGACAGGGTAGGTGAATTAAAACAATGTCTGAGTTGAAAACGCATTTTGTTGTCACGTAAGGGCCCTGTTCATGTTGCACAGACATTTTAATTGCATTTTGTGTCTGTTAAGAGGCACAAAGGCACTCTAAAATCTGCCCTGACAACTGCCATTTTAGCTGAGTGGAAGCTACTGGAGGTAGCTGCCGCTACTCCGTGTTGCCTGCACCGATTGGGGTCGGGGGTTTTTCAATCGAAAGTACACTCATATTTATAGCGATCAAGATTAACGTAATAATTGGCCGGAATTCTCCTTTCATTTAGTTTTTTATATTGTGTATGATTTTGTTGTTTGTTTATCTGTCCCAGCAAGTTAAAATAAAATCCAGATACTAAATAAGGTTATATGGTACTTCAAACACACCAAACAAACAGCACTCTCTTAAAGAGTAACCAGAATTTAGTATTGCAATAACCAAGTCCCATTGACAGAGTCTCCTTGGAGGCATACAAAAAAGACGGAGGAAAAAAGGTTAGTTAAGCAGAGCCGATAAACTGGCTGCATACCCATCTACCAAAGCACACCTGCCAAGAGTTTAGCTCCAATTTAGCTTTAATTTAGCTACCTGGACCTGGTTTTCTAAGCAGGAGCTTAAGTGTATCTCACACTGCAGGGCAGCTTTGTTAAAGTCTTTCCTTGTTACTTCAAAACGTAAATGTTTCAAAAAGCCTGAGATCTCAGCTCTCACAGCCTGAGAAAAAAAAAAAAATGAATGCAAAAAAGAAACACATGACATGTTAGAACATAGTATTCAATAAAAAAGTGTATTAATGCTTTATATGCATGCACATAAACAATTAGCTGACATTCATATCTTAAAGTGATGGTTTGGAGTAATTTCACCCTAGGGTCCTTTGCACCACGACCTGGAGCCAAACCCCCCCAAACCCCTCAGAAGCCTTTTCACCTGATTCGAACATTGGGCGAGTTAGCATTATCAGCTGATTAGCTTACTGCAGGCGCTAACAGATCCAAAGCTGTATCTCGTAAATTACCCCACTAATAATGCCCAAAATGATACCAAACTTCTACAGTAGTACAAATAGGTTATGTACTCATAAAACGATGGATAGGAAAGTTTATAAGTACACCAGGAGTTTATTTAAATAACACTTGCCTGCTGGCTTCTGCTCTCTGCTGCTACTGCTGCCGGTGCTTAGGGACATCTACAAATTACAACACCAAAAAGAGATACAACAAAAATATTGATTCATTTAATGATTAAATAAGGTAGTGTCTCCAAACACTCAATTATAACTTGTCTCCTGCTAGTTGTAGTACAACTATGTTACAACACTATGTTTGGAGACACTACCTTATTTAATCATTAAATTAATCAATATTTTTGTTGTATAGCAGTTGTTGTGTAGCAGCAGAGAGCAGAAGCCAGCAGGCAAGTGTTATTTAAATAAACTCCTAAAGTACTTACAAACTTTCCTGTAACCTATTTGTACTACTGTAGAAGTTTGGTGTCATTTCAGGCATTATTAGTGGGGTAAATTACGAGACACACCTTTGGATCCGTTAGCGCCTGCAGTAAGCTAATCAGCTGATAACTCGCCCAATGTTCGACCCAGGTGAAAAAAAGCTTCTGAGGGGTTGTTTGGATCGAGGTCGTGGTGCAAAGGACCCTAGGGTGAAATTACTCCGAACCATCACTTTAAGTTGATCAAAGCAGAAAATGTTGCAACAGTTGTAAATCTTTTGTTGAAATGCACAAGCAATTATCTGAAAGATTTAACCTCAAAGAACACAATAAAGCCTCATTAAAACTAGTAAATGTGAATAATCATACATCACACATTAACACTAATCTCCCACAGTAAGTGAGTGTATCCTACCTCCCACTGTATCCTGACAGACTGGGTAAATAACTCCATGTCTCTGAGTTGTGAGGGGGTACAAAAGGCCTCCATGCCCTTGGCTGCTCTCAAGAACTCATCTAGCAACTCTGGGTCCAGGGTCTTCAGAGTCTCCTAAGGGGAAAGACATACAGTATATATAATTGCAGACTGGCTCCTTGAAAATTATTCAAAGGTAATTTTTTCCTCCGCTGGACAATAATATTTATTCTATTATATTTTAACTTATTTAATTTAGAAACTTCAGTTAAAAACTGTAACAGGAAAAAATGATTGCTGTATATTGGCATATTTTATCTGAAAAGAAAGACCAACCCACCACTAAGTGTTTAAATCATCAAATGTAGTTTTCATGGACTGGGTAAACTGTTTTAAGTGTAGTATCAATTGGCAATGTAGAGTACCAAAAACGGATCTCCAATTGCATGGAAAAGATTAAAACTTACTAATTAAGGTACATTGAGTAATACAGAAGTGACTATATTTACCTCTTTTACTGATGCTTGCTCGGCTGATATAGATTTGTCTTTAAAAACGTTAATGGTTTCAAGGATGTGCTCCTGCAGACAGTGCTTGGCCTCCTCAAAACCATTTCTGGCCAAAGCCTGGGCCTTGGAGTAAGCCTCAGTGTAGGCCTGGGGAGGCACCTGGGCCAGGGCCAGAGGTTTAATGCACAGGTCTGGTGACTCTGCCAGGGACTGAGGCAGCACATTGACCTGGGAGAGGAGAATAATTTGGGACTGTTGAGGTTTGGGTTGCGGAGGAGACTGGGTTTGAGGTTTTGACTGTGGAAGTTGAGGTTTGGCCTGTGGGGGTGACTGGGCCTTAGATTCTGGTGCAGTTTGGGCCTTGGGTAGTGTTGGGGACTGAGCCTGAAGTTGGGGCTGTGGTGGCAATTGTGCCTGTGGTTTGGGTTGTGGTAGTGCTTGGGCCTTGGGTTGGGTTGGTGACTGAACTTTGGGTAGAGTTGGTGATTGAGCCTCAAGTAGTGGTGCTGTTTGGGCCTGTGGTGGTGACTGGGCCTTGGGTTGGGTTGGTGACTGAACCTTGGGTAGAGTTGGTGATGGAGCCTCGAGTAGTGGTGCTGGTTGGGCCTGTGGTTTGGGTTGTGGTGGTGACTGGGCCTTGGGTTGGGTTGGTGACTGAACCTTGGGTAGAGTTGGTGATTGAGCCTCGAGTAGTGGTGTGGTTTGGGCCTGTGGTTTGGGTTGTGGTGGTAATTCAGCCTTCATTTTTGACTGAGCCATGGGTTGAGGTGGAAACTGGGGCTCAGGTAAGGCTTGTGGCAGTGATTCAGCCTTGGGTTGGGTTGGTGACTGAACCTTAGCTTGAGTTGGTGATTGAATCCCTGGTTGTGGTGCCAATTGGACCACAAGTTTGGATTGTGGATGTGATTCACCTTTTGGTTGAGTTGGTGACTGAATATTTGGTTGTGGCTGGAGCTGGGCCTGATGTTTGGGTTGTGGAGGTGGCTGCTGCAACTGAAGATTGAGCTGAAGCTGCCGAGTCTGGGCCTGGGGCTTTCCTTGTACCCATGACTGGGTCTGGATGTGTGTTTGGGACTGGTCCTGCAGCTGGGGGTGGAGCTGAGGCTGTGAAGGAAGCTGAGGATGGGCTTGGTGTGGTGGTTGCAATTGGGGAGGTATTTGAGCTTGCATCTGAGGCTGTGGGTGATGCTGAGTTTGATGCTGATGCTGAACCTGTGAATATTGCTGAGACTGAGGCTGTGCATAAGGCTGGGGCTGAAGTTGAGGCTGAGCTTGAACCCAAGTCTGTTGCTGAATTTGGCCTTGTTGCGTCTGGATATGCAACATATTATAAGCTCTCATCTGAGGTTGTTGTTGTATGGAACTCTGAGGTCTCATTTGGGGTTGTGTCTGAGCCCAGGGTTGGGTTTGCATTTGCATCTGAGGCTGAGGAAAGGATGGCCCCATGTGAGAATACATGGGGGGCCCGACCTGAGGTCCTTGCTGGGGCCCAGCTTGGGGCCACTGTGGTAGAGCCTGAAGTGTTGGATAAGCCTGAGACTGTGGAGCTTGACATATTTGCTGAGGGTATGGTTGGGGAATTGGATGCCTCTGCTGGGCAATGGCTTGGTTTTGTGGCTCTTGTGTGGGTGTCCACAGCTGGGATGAAGACTGACCCTGGGAGTAACCTTGGGGGTAAAGCAGAGGTTGTGCTGTAGCCTGTGGATGCTGGACAGACATTGGGGATGAGACTCTAACTTGACTCCAAGCATGGATTTGGCCCTGGGAAATATGACCTTGGTGCTGGACCTCTGGCTGAGCATGTGTGGCATACTGAGTCATAGGCTGAGAATGACCCTGAGGCTGAACTACAAGTTGAGCTTGGGTTTGATTTTGAGTTGAAGGTTGAGCATGACTTGGTCGGGCCATTGGCTGAGCATGGATTTCAGCCTGGACCATGGACTGGGTATGAGTTTGAGGGTGGGCCTTTGGCTGAGGATGGGTTTGAACCTGTGCCATGGACTGGGCATGGGTTTGAGGATGAGCCATGGGCTGAGGATGTGTTCGAGCCTGTGCTGTTGACTGAGCATGGATCTGAGACTGGGTCTTTGGCTGAGGATGGGTTTGAATATGGGCATGTGTTGGTGGCTTAGGGGAAGGTGGCCTGACAGGGGCCCATGACTGTGGATGACTACGAAGCTGAATGTGTGATGGCACAGGAGGCTGAATTTGGCCCTGCAGTGGAGCCTGCATAGGAGACGAAGGTCTGACTTGAGCCCATGTCTGCACTTGAGCTACAGCTGGGCTAAGGGCTAGACCCTGTGGCTGCATAGATGGCTGAGGTCCAGCTGGGACACATGTTTGGGACTGAGTCTGAACCTGGGGCTGGAGCTGTAGTTGTGTCTGTGGCTGGGTCAATGACTGTGTCTTAATGGGGCCATGGGGCAAAATGTTTGTCTGTGACTGACTATGGCTCACTCTGTTTTGGGACATGGTCTTCAGTGGTTGCTGACTGTCTGTGGTAGTGTGGGACACACTTGTGGACTGCACTTGCCCTTGAAAGGCTGCCTGAGATTTAGACTGAACCACAGTTTGGGGTTGTGTCTGATTTTGGGCCTTTGTTTGTGGATGACGATGAGCCATAGTTACGGTCTGGGATTTAGCCTTGGTGTCTGTATCTGGTTGAGCCAGTCTTACAATAGGCTGTGGTTGTTCTTGTTGCTTTTGCTGTTTTTCCAGTCGCTGTGGTTGTTGTTGCTGATGCTTCTCTTTTTGTTGTTGCTGCTGATGTTGCAGATGTTCTTGCTCCTGCTGCTGCTTTAGAGTTTGAGGTTGCTGTGTTTCTTTTTGTTGCTCTTTTTGCTGTTTTTGTGGCTGCTTAGTATATTTTGCATGTGCCTCAGACTGTGGCCTGGCACTTGCTGTAGTCTGTGGAACAACCTGTACTGATGCCACTGTTTCTCTGTCTGACTGTGGCTGAGTCTGTCTAGTCTGAATTGGTTCCTGAGTGGAATCCTGATCTGGAGCTTTATGCTTCTGAAGCCAGGGCCGGTTCTTCATGGCCTGAGTCTTTCGGCTTTGAAGCTCCTGAGAGCTGAGATGCGGTTTCTTTACAGGTGGTTGTTGAAGTGAAGTCTGCTTGTGGGGCTCTGATGTTTGTCTGTCTGATACCACCTGCTGCTGAACTTGATATTGATGCATTTCTACATGCTGCTCCGCCTGTTGTTGGTTCTGCTTCTGCTGCAGTTGCTGTGGTTGTGTTTGCATTGCCCCCTGCTGTTGCACATCTTCTGGATGTTGTTGCTTGAGTTCTTGCTGTTGTAACTCTTTTTCCGGCTGTCTTTTAAGTTGTTCTTGCTGCAGTATCAATCCTTGTTTCTGAGTCTGCTGTTTTTGTGCAATGGTCTCTGGCCATGCCTGAGCCTGGCCTTCTGGTGGCGACTTTGTCCTGGTCTGCATCACAGCTTGTGCGTAGGTATATGGCAGTGGAGGAGAAGTCATCTTTTCTTCTCTGTATTCCTGCACAACTATCTTTGGCACAAAGGTTTCATGATGAGAAACTAACTTTGTCTTGGTCTGCTGAGTTAGCCATCTGAGTGTGTCTGACTGTCTCAGATGTTGAGGCTTTTCTTCAGCCTGTTTGTAGACTTTTGATGGAGGAGACCCTTCTGGAGGGCTTCTGCTTCTGTCTCTTCTGGTTCCCAGGCTGCTCAGCATACCTACAGCTTCCTGGAATTGAAATCACACACATATAATAATATTCTCTGCTGTGGTCTTCCCGTTTCCTACTTTCTCAAGTACAGATCGTGCAAAACTCATTGGCTTGGTCATTCAAATTACGAAGAGAAAAGTGACCTGTGACTGTGCAACAGCGGTTCGCACGCGGTCCTGCATGGTGGACGCGTGGAGGTAGTGGATGGGAGAGTTCTTCTGAGTCGTCATCACCATCACCTGCAGGTCCTGCTCCTCTGTGACCACCTGGCCCTCCAGCTGTAGACCACGGGAAA
Source organism: Gymnocephalus cernua (assembly GCA_023631565.1). Lineage (NCBI taxonomy): Eukaryota > Metazoa > Chordata > Actinopteri > Perciformes > Percidae > Gymnocephalus > Gymnocephalus cernua. The sequence goes on from CM042444.1 coordinate 24,386,815, forward strand.
TCAGGACCTGGGGGGATAAATGGTGAACAACCATCAGCATTCCTCAATTCCAGATAAGGGGTTCTTTATGAAAGAACAATTAGCTTGTCACTGGAGCTTTGACTGTTTCAGAGTAAACACATTTACATATATATATTTTAGAACAGCCTTTGTATTCTATGTATCTTACCCTGGCTCGTGGGTCCTGGCCCCGCTGTTTTTGTCGCTCTGCGGCCCTCAGCAGCTGGTAGAGCTCCCGGGCCTCAGTCTCCCAGTGCAGGAGTTCAGCCAGGCGGCTGTCCAGACCCGATACACTGTGCTGCAGCTCTGTACACACATGTTCTGCCTCAAACAAGGTCTGCATCACCTGGTGACATTAAGGGAATGGATGGTAATGAACGGATAAACTTAGAGTCGTACTATATATTCACAAATGGTAGCTGTCAGTGGCTATTTAGTGACAAAATGTGATATACAGGGGAACAAAACATAAATACTTAAATGCTTTAAACACAGCTGTATGAAGGAAGTATTTAAAGAAAAGCAATCATTCTTACTTCAGGTATAGCAAGCTTCAGCTTTTGTAACTGATCTGCTGGGCATTCTTGGGAGGGAGCCAGAGCCTCAAGATCAACTTCTTTTATTTTCCTCATTAAGAGCTGAAGAAAAGAAAGCAAACAGTCAATTCTAGAGACATATCTGGTCATTCAAGTTCTATTCTCATGAGTGTATAAGATGAATACTCTGTTCTGTCAGGTTAATGACTGCATCCTAAGATCTGTTATTTCTGAATCTGACCAGACTGCTGTTTCACATGTAATCATTAAACTCTGTTATCAAATCGTCTCATTGATAATGTTGATTTTGTAGATATAATGATGTAGTAATTTTCTGAACAGTTCAGTTGTTCGCAGGAGGTTGTCACTGACTTAATATAGTAATTAAATAATTTTGAACAAATATGAGTCGTATAAAACATTTCAGAGGTACGTGGCTATGTGGCAAGCGAGACACCAGACTTCAGTCAGACATTAAGACAGTTAATAGTTAACAACAGCTATGACTCTACTCCGCCCTGTCAATGTGTTATTTATCCAACCATTAGTCCTACCTGTATTCTTTTTCTGTAGGTGCGTAAGGGGCCTGCCTTGGTCTCCAGAGGCTCTTTGAGAATGAGAGTGGCCTCTCTGATCAGAGCTTGGACGTCCTGGGGCCTGCAGTGGATGTCAGCACTTGGCTCAGCCGTGATGTCCTGAAAAGAGCACAAATAAAGCGGTTAAATTACAGGTAGATTACAAGACAAACAGAAGCTTGCTATCTAAAATAGAACCATAGCACACTTGTTTATTTATAGGGTCTTATACCAGCATTTTAATGGACACTTGCGTCCTGTACTTTAATATCACAGTGGACATAATACAATAGTCTGATAGAATAATTTTACCGACAACACCTGTTCAATATGCACATTAAGAAATCAAAAAGCTGTATGATAATACACTGTAATCGCAGACTTTAAAAGCCTTGCAATTATAATTACCTCCACACAAAAAGTAAAAGGTGGAGTACAACTTTCAAACTCAAAGCCACTCCTTAATATCGCAGCATGGGAATAATATAACAATGGGACAAGCATAGCTTTAATTCCAAAGGTCTGAGACATTAAGTCAACAAACTCCCTACAGTCACCTGACAGTAAATAAACAAGAAAAAACTAGGCCGTCATTTAACAACAAAGCCACTCGCCCTGATAAGGAATTAGCCCGGCAGAAAGTTAAAACATATAGCAGACAATATGGTACATGCTTTATTAAACAATATGATCTGCATTACTTTTATGTTCCAGAAATATACTGGTTAATCCACTGACAGTAAAGGAACTGACAGCAAATCATCCAATTTCTCATTAACCAGGTTTGTTTTTGTTCTGTAACTTACAAATGTGTTTCTCTTGTTGAACTCGGCCCAGTGCATATTGAGTCTGCGAAGCTCCTCTGCCAGGCTCCTGCTGGTCTGAGGGTCTGCTGCCTCAATCAGGAAGTTACCCAACTCGTTCAGGTGGGCCTGTCTGGAGCCCCACTCAGCCAGAGACTCAGACGTCACCTTAACAACACCATGAACATAGCAATGATAATCAACAGGGAGGAGACAAATACATGTGTGTAGAAAGATGCATGTCTGTAAGGGTAGGCAATAGTGATGGGTCGTTCGCGAATGAGTTGGCTCTAAGAGCTGGCTCTTGTAGGTGAACGACGGGAGCTGGCTCGCATATCCAAAGAGCCGACTCTATTTTTAAAAATATAGCCTATAGAAATTAAATCATTATGTAATAATGAAATAATGAGTGAATTTTATTTTATTTAAAATAATTGACTAATTCAAAGAACAAAAAAATAATTATATAGGCACACATTAGTTTCGACTGTCTGATCAGCCTCACATTCTGTTCCTGTCAACCATACACAAGGTGTCAACCAATTATACGGCATGAGGGAGGGGCCGAGCCGTCACACACACACACACACACACACACACACACACACACACACACACACACACACACACACACACACACACACACACACACACACACACACACACACACACTCCTCCACTTTTTTACTAAGGTCATGACAAAGAGACTCTGCATAGTGGCCACATCCGTTCCCTCTGAGAGGGTCTTCTCGAAAACAGGACAAATTATTACTGAGAGAAGAAACCGCATCGGCCCCTCGAAAGTGAGGCAGCTTGCATTTCTGGAAGCAAATCTCTCATAAAATAAAAATATGATCAGCATTGTGTGTGTGTTCATGCTAGTTATACAAAACATAACTAGTGAGATAGTTCATGCTGGTTATAACATCCCAATAAAGAAGAGAGAAAAAGAGGGACCAGTTTAATCCTTTCAGTTGTTTATTTTTCTTTAATATGGGTTCTATTATGTTGTTCACATTCAGATTGTATTTGTTTTGAATGTTGTTTCTATACATAAAAAGTTGTAATTTAAATGCAAATGTTTAATTGTATTCTTTTTACATAACAAATCAATGCATTTTTAAAGAAATTGTGAGACATTGTGAGTATGATTCATTTAATAATTTAATTAGAATTGTTTTTCACACCTATCATAGTCAAAACATAAATTCTTTTAAAGAGCCGTTTGTGAGCCAAAAGAGAGCCTCTTTTCAGTGAGTCAAACTAGCCGGCTCACGAAAAAGAGCCGGAATGCTCATCACTGGTAGGCAATTTTTAAATTTAGTTGGTGACATATTAGCAGACTCCTTAGTAGATGATTGGGGGGCTGATTACAGTGATTAAATATTCAGCTGTGATAAGGTTATGTGTAAAGCTCCTTTAGTATGAAAACATACAACCGATTAGGACACAGACATAAAAAGACTATCTTGTTATTATATAAGTGTTGCAGGGTTGTAGAAGATTAATTGAAAGAGGTTTGGAGCACTCACTCGCGTGCCACTCAAAGCAGTCAGCAGCTGACACGCACCCCCTGTAACGAGAAGAGGAGCGCACAGAGCGCACAAAATCTGCTGTCCTGCAGCGCACAAATGCAAGTGTTGCCTCGTTGCATATACCGCCGTGGATTGTGCTGCGCACTGGATCATGGCTGTGCTCCTGTATCGGGCAGTGGCTTACAACTTGCATCTAACTTTGGATCATCTTTTACCATTTCAAAGTGCACCCACACTTTAGATTTTCTTTTCCCAGAGATGTTCAGTTAAAGGTTGAAATCCCTTCTGCCAAGATGCTCCTCCATGGGTCACGGATCATGGAAAGTGAAACTTAAATCTGTCATGGGGCGGTTGGATTTATTCACGCACTTTAAAAAGATTTATTAAAAGCTTCTTTCTTTGCACATTTTTATTAACAGCATTATATGATTTTATATCATAATAGGCTGTATATTAACTTATTGGGAGAAAACAGGTAGTTCTATGTAAAGTTAGACATATAGCCAAAATGGCATGATCCTCATTTCATAACACATTTGCGAAGATTTGACTGTGAGATCAAATCAGGCTCCTTCGATCAAAGCATCGAATATTCGACTTTTCGGGGTCACCCCTAGTCCACATGCAGAACTGCTCTGGAGGAATTAGCCCAGGGAAAAAGGCAAAAGCAACTAGCTAGTTTATAAAGCGTGGTTCTCCTTCCACGAACTCAACAAAATATCCTTTCTTATAGTGGTATGTGTTAATTGGAGTTGAGCCGGATACTCGGCTGAAACGAGTAGGCCTATCCGGTACGGATAAAGCACTTTAGCCGAATACGAGTATTATACAAATAATACGAGTCAATATCCGTGCTCGTGAATAAAAATCCCCATTGGGTAGCTGACTGTGTCTGCGGTCTGTGATAGGCTAGTAGTCACAGCGCCCCTCCCCTACACACGCTCTGCTCACTCACTCACAGAACACTGAGGACAACAGCTGTCCTCTCTCTGTCTCTCCCTCAGTCACTCAGGTTCGCAGGTTTTTCCCGTTAACGTTTAGGGTCTGTTCAGCTTCAGGTTTGTTTTTTACTTCGGTTTGTAGTACTTACTTATTAACCAGTAGAGTTCTGGTAAACGTGCGGTTTGTAGACGAAGTGCTTGGTAGAATGCGACTCGCATTGCGTCTCTGCCTGATTTTTTTTCTTTTTTAAACCGTCAGCTGGCTCTAACCAGTTTTTTTTACTTCACGCACTGAGTGTCTGACACTTTCTTGCTGTATTTTATAAGTCAATGCAGATCTGAAAAACAGTGTTGGACTATTTGATCCGTAGAACACAGTCCCCCCGCCCCCCCTCTCTCTCTTTCTCTCTCTTACTCACTCACACACACTCTCACTCACACACACACACACACACACACACACACACACACACACACACACACACACACACACACACACACACACACACACACACACACACACACACACAGACAGACAGACAGACAGACAGACAGACAGACACACACACACACTTATGTTTGGTAGCTGACCCTGACTGAAAAACTCAACCACCATTGAACTGGATTGATAATGATAATGTCAGCAAACGACTCTAAACACAACACGGTGCACTTATGTCCGACGCGTGTGTTGTGTGTGTCTTTCGGAGAGACACACACATACGTGTCCAAACCTCAGCCAGCTGGTCGCTGAACACTCCCAAAAATACCACGGAACCATGGAACAATGTGCAAGTATGTCTGGTACATGATAAACGTTAACACAAATTAATATTCAACTACGTATAAAACATATCAGTCATCATTATGCTCTTCTTGAGCGGGGGGGCTGCGCTCTGACTGCGATGGCAACTCCGCCCAGCTGTCTGGTGTGTGTGTGCTCTTTAGCTGTGTGTGTATGTGTGTGTGTGTGTGTGTGTGTGTGTGTGTGTGTGTGTGTGTGTGTGTGTGTGTGTGTGTGTGTGTGTGTGTGTGTGTGTGTGTGTCTGGACGCTGTGGTGTCAGCCGGGTGATCGCTGAATCCAACTCCCAAAAACAGCACGGAAACACGTCGGCATTACTTAATCCTATGAACAGTGTTCGTAACGGCTAGGGGTATGGCAATATTTCAGCTAAGTCAAACAGTTAAAAGATGCTTTGAAAGTTTAAAACTCACCGTTGTCTTAGCAGCGTTCCAGCACTCTGCTAGTGGGGGAGGGGCAGAGCATGGTCTGACTGCATGTGAACGGGAGCGTCCCTAGCAACACAGAGCTGCCTTTGTGAACGCAGCAGCTGCGTATCGGCCGATGCAAATACACGTAAAAAACGCAAATATCAGCCCGATATATCGGCCGGCCGATGAATCGGTCGATCCCTAGTTAATAATACCTGAGGTCTGTGGCCATGGCTGTGTGTTGAAGAGCCCTGCTCCAGCCAAGCCTGCAGGGAACTGAGGCCATCGCTGTAAGAGTCCCAGGCCGACAGCACCCTTCCCATGGTGCTCTTGGCTGTGGTCACCTCTTCCAAAACCTGGGCGGTGTCCTCCTCCAGCTGCTTCACCTGCTGACTGACTTGGTGGTAATCTGCAGCTGAGGAGCAAAGAAAAAAAGCTGTCAAAAACTCAGTCAATCCAAAAATGAATCCATGAATTCGCCTGATCACCAAGGCTTTCAAACAACAAACAGTCCTACAGTAGAACACTTACCGAGGGCAGATTTTCTTGAATATTTCTCAGAAACCTGCTTTAGCTTATGAAGAGCTGCTTCCAGTAAAGACAGTAGCTCCTGTGTGTTAACCACATCCTGTGTTTAAAAAAAAAAAAAAAAAAACAGGACAAATAAAAAGTCCATAGCAGCCATAATAGCTCATTACACAGTAGAAACAACAGCTTTGAATGGCGAGGTGAAAGGTGAGAAGAGCTGTTATTCTTGGACCTTAACCACTAGTGGGGCAAATATTTGTTGGTTGTCAGCCTGTCTAGAGAGTGGCGCCAGAGGAAAGGCTATGCTGTTACCAACAGCTTTACAGTGGCAAGTTCATAGCATAACAGACTCAGTTGTCAGTCTCTGTCACTGTATATTGTCAGATGATTTGCATTCTAAATGCATCATTTACTAATGCTAATGTTAGCTATATCATGTTAAGTATTAAATGAGAATTCCGGCCAATTTTTACGTTAATCTTGCTAAATATAACTATGCGAGACCTGTCTATAGCAAAAACAGTTAGCGCAACAGCAGCTACCTAGACGGAGCTGCTGCAGCTAATGCCCACCGCTCCCACTTAGCTAAATGGCAGTTATGGGGGCATAAGCTAAATAGTGCCTTTGTGTATCTTAGACACAAAATGCAATTAAAATGTCTGTGTAACATGAACAGGGCCCTTACATGACAACAAGGTGCGTTTTCAACATTCACCTACCCTGTTAGCTGCTAGCTAGCTAGCTGCCGTCTGGGAAAAGAGTGTGTTCAGTCAGGCTTCAGTAATAATCATCATGCAGCAGTCCCGTGTGTATTTGTAGCATATATATGGATATATATGATATACATCCATTTATATCAACTAGTGTAGCGTGAAGAGCGGAGGTGTTCACAAGGGAAGAAGCTTGGAGTAACGTAACTATGGAGAATATCGAAGAAGATATTGAACAAATGGAAGAGGCTTTTGAGTTTGATGGTCGTCCTTATTTATTCGAACCCGAGTATACAGACGAAGAACTGGCCTCACAAGAGTTGGAAAGAACCAGACAGACAGAGGGGCAACAGGCAGATGAAGCAACTGCTCCAAGATCACGCATTTCGGGTAACTGGTGGTGTTTGTGTGGGTGTTGTGCCGCGAAGGCATCACCAGTCCTCCGGAGGACATCCTCCAGACCAGCGGGCGCTCTCATGATTGTTGTCGGCAGAGAATACTACTCTCCAACACCAGATGAATCGCACACAAAATGGATATATATCATATATATCCATATATATGCTACAAATACACACGGGACTGCTGCATGATGATTATTACTGAAGCCTGACTGAACACTCTCTCGTCCCAGACGACAGCTAGCTAGCTAGCAGCTAACAGGGTAGGTGAATGTTGAAAATGTATCTTGTTGTCATGTAAGGGCCCAGTTCATGTTACACAGACATTTTAATTGCATTTTGTGTCCTGTTAAGATACACAAAGGCACGATTTAGCTTATGCCCCCATAACTGCCGTTTAGCTAAGTGGGAGCGGTGGGCATTAGCTGCAGCAGCTCCGTCTATGTAGCTGCTGTAACGCTAACTTTTTTTGCTATAGACAGGTCTCGCATAGTTATATTTGGCAAGATTAACATAAAAATTGGCCGGAGTTCTCCTTTAACTTAGCATTAGAATCCTCTTACCCAAAACGTAATATATATAATGTGTAAAGCACCCTTGTAACACTTCTTTTAAACCACTCACAGTAAATGAAATGATTTTCCAAAGATGCCAAATCTACTCACATGCCATTCTTGCAGCAACACCCTGACAGCCTCCGGGGAGATGTAGGGTCTCTTCCAGAGCTGCAGCTTGGTCCTGATCTGCCCCAACAGATCCAAAAGTGTGTGCTTGTGCTCCCGGTACTCCAGCTTGATCCCGTGGTATTTAACAGTCACTCTCACACTGGTGAACCTGGTGAAGATGTCCACAATTAAGGTTGTGAACGTCATTAAAATGAGAAACAAACACGAACAATATGTATGATGTTGTAAATGTCACTGAAAATCTAACATTTCCATGATTCATAGCCAACATTCCTAAAATACACAGGCATAATCCACAATCTTAAAGTTAATTTTGCTTCTCTGGTATCAGGATCAAATTAAGTCTGCCTCAATGAAACATTTGACACTGTTCGTTATTAGCCTTCAACAGAATGAGTGTATGATTGAAACTCTCAATTGACTGCTAAATACCGGGCTGAACAATACCCCAATGACTACTATGGGTCTGGACAACAACTGTTTTGTAAGTTTTGTCAACATACAGTTGACTGGACACGCAAAGACACATGAAACAACCATTTGAAATCAAAAGTTCTTATCACCGAGACAAGGAAATTACAAACCGGCGCCCAACTCCTTATCCCCGCTGCTTTTAAAGCAGCCTGTAGACAGAGCGATCCCCGGCCAAATTCACTCGCATTTGGCGATTGGCGGGTGCTAAAATACACATTTGTTTGCCTTCCACAATTCATTGCTTACTTGATGTGTCAGTCCCCAGTTGCCTCTGCACCCGTGCCGTGTGTAATGTGCGCGCGCTTGGTATAAGTCAGTGGTTCTCAAACTGTTTAGAAGTGAAAAGAAAAGCAAATCCGAAAAATCCGAAAGGGCTAAAAATACATCCGAAAAAACGGAATTTGAAAAAATAAATAAAACGGAATTTGAAAAAAAAATAAAACGGATTTCATAGGGCCCTACATTAGATATCTTACTTGAACATTTAGCTAAGGGAAGTAATCAATTCAAGCATTGTCCGTACAGTACATTTGATTTCACACATGCACATCACACGTACATGAACACAGTCAGCCCTCACCTCCTCTTTAGTTCCTCCATCTTGTCAGTAGGAACCATCATGTTTCCATACTCATCTAAGTTCTGGAAGGACTGCAAGATCTTCACATGCTGCGGCATCTCCTCCGGGCAGGCCTACAACAACACTGAGCAGTGAGCATATTCACATGCATATTGATGTTTAAAGGAGAACTCCGGACAATTTTTATGTTAATCTTGCTAAATATAACTATGTAAGACCTGTCTATAGCAAAAACAGTTAGCGCAACAGCAGCTACATAGACGGAGCTGCTGCAGCTAATGCCCACCGCTCCCACTTAGCTAAACGGCAGTTATGGGGGCATAAGCTAAATAGTGCCTTTGTGTATCTTAACAGGACACAAAATGCAATTAAAATGTCTGTGTAACATGAACAGGGCCCTTACATGACAACAAGATGCATTTTCAACATTCACCTACCCTGTTAGCTGCTAGCTAGCTAGCTGTCGTCTGGGACGAGAGAGTGTTCAGTCAGGCTTCAGTAATAATCATCATGCAGCAGTCCCGTGTGTATTTGTAGCATATATATGGATATATATGATATATATGCATTTTGTGTGCGATCCATCTGGCGTTGGAGAGTAGTATTCTCTGCTGTGGGGATCGTTGTGGTAGTGTCCGACCGGCGGCCTTGCTTCTGCTTCCTGCCCGCAGTCCTCGCTTGCCGCACCGACAACAATCGCGAGAGTGCCCGCTGGTCGTGGCTGTCCTCCGGAGGACCGGTGATGCATTCGCTGCGATTTGTTTTTGGTTTATTTCCCCTAAAATAGATAATTGAGCGCTGTAGTGGTTATGAGCATATTATTGACTATGTAACTACATGGAAACGGGCAGAATTATGCCTGTGCCTTGTTCAGTAAAACACTAACAGATGGCTAGCAGCAGTCTCGTGCTGAAGTCCCGTGTGAATTCAGTTGTAGTTGGAGGAGCGTACAGTGTAGCGTGAAGAGCGGAGGTGTTCACAAGGGAAGAAGCTTGGCGTAACGTAACTATGGAGAAAATCGAAGAAGATATTGAACATATGGAAGAGGCTTTTGAGTTTGATGGTCATCCTTATTTATATACAGACGAAGAACTGGCCTCACAAGTGTTGGAAAGAACGAGACAGACAGAGGGGCAACAGGCAGATGAAGCAGCTGCTCCAAGATCACGCATTTCGGGCAACTGGTGGTGTTTGTGTGGGTGTTGTGCCGCGAAGGCATCACCGGTCCTCCGGAGGACATCTTCCAGACCAACGGGCGCTCTCATGATTGTTGTCGGCAGAGAATACTACTCTCTAAAGCCAGATGGATCGCACACAAAATGGATATATATCATATATATCCATATATATGCTACAAATACACACGGGACTGCTGCATGATGATTATTACTGAAGCCTGACTGAACACTCTCTCGTCCCAGACGACAGCTAGCTAGCTAGCAGCTAACAGGGTAGGTGAATGTTGAAAATGCATCTTGTTGTCATGTAAGGGCCCTGTTCATGTTACACAGACATTTTAATTGCATTTTGTGTCTGTTAAGATACACAAAGGCACTATTTAATTTATGCCCCCATAACTGCCGTTTAGCTAAGTGGGAGCGGTGGGCATTAGCTGCAGCAGCTCCATCTAGGTAGCTGCTGTTGTGCTAACTGTTTTTGCTATAGACAGGTCTTGCATAGTTATATTTAGCAATATTAACGTAAAAATTGTCCGGAGTTCTCCTTTAAATAAACTACAGAATCATTGATAGAGGTAAGTGCATCCACATTATCACCAAAACAAACTTAGATAACAGTTTGTATGAATTTTTGTATTCCGTTTGCAAACTCTCCTGAATAGTGAGTTAACAAATGAACACTCAGAATAAAATGGCTATTCTGCAGAGGTTATTTATATCTTAAAAGTGTAGTCTAAGTCAGTATTATTGTTTATTTCACTTTCTAAATAAAGTGGTATAGTTCAGGGGTTGGATGCAGTAAATATTCACCCTGAGGAGCTCCTGTTTCTCCCTGGCGTCGTCAGCGGCTTGGCCGTGGTCCTGGGGCTCGCCCTCCTCCTCGGCCAGAGCCTTCTCTGTTTTCAACAGCCAGCGAGCCACCGCGTCCAAGGGTGCCGGGAGACTCATGTCTAACAACACTTTGTATTCACGTAGCTAAATGAAGAAACAGAAACGCACATTTCATTACAGGTGAACTCAATGTCTTTCAACATAGAAACAAGTGAATAGAAGAATATAACGAGTAGAGAGGTACATAAACCCTACGTCTGTATAGTTGCATGCATACAGTACATGCTGCAATAGGGATTAAGCCAGGCTCATATTATTTTATATTAATATTTTAAAGGATTAAACTGTATAGTGTTGCATATATGCAGGGTTCAACAATAAGGGTTGCCTGATGGCCTTGGGCAAGTAAAACGCACTGTCAGGCAAATTAATTTAAACAACCCACTTGCCCGTTTCAATTGTTTTAAAAAAAATGCATGCGGTCAAACAAATCACAGATAGAAGTCACTGTCTCTCCGGTAAGTTAATTATTGCAGTTAGATTTGAGAAATTGTTTGTATAATAGCCTCCAATTATATCAACTATAGACCCTTTGCAAACACGTGACCACAACCACGTGACGACGCCATGACGGACGCAAACGGCAAAATCACCGGAAGCACAAGCTAAACAGTGTTGGTTGTAGACTTTTATATACTGTCTATGGTTGTAGACTGTGCGGAAAGTTTCATTAGTTTCAATCAGTTTGAAATAAATAACACTAAATAAACTGTAATAATAATACTATCTTCTTCTTCTTCTATTGAACAATAAGTTGTCGTGCCGTTATCGGTCGAGGTAGGGCATCCAGTGCTCACATAGAGCTGTATTTGGAGAAGTTGGAGACAATTACCGTCTTCCTCCCTCCGTTTTCACCTCATTTAAATCGCCGAGTCTGCCCGACATCAGTCCACACGATCTTTTACCACTATGTAGTAAACGGGGTATCTCCATACACTGGTGCTTTTAAACACATGGAGGATTATAATACTGTAACGAGCATCCCAGTGCTGCAGTGTTGAATAAGGAGGCGATGACTGGCTTGCAACTTCGGTGCATTTATTTAGGTAACACAGCTTAACTCAGGTCACTGTTGGCCGTGACCACGCCGTCCATCTTGACCTCCAACAACCCCAACTTCCGCCCCGGCTCTTCCTCAGCCACCCCAATAGGTCAGGTATAACCACATTGACCTCTGCTGGTAACATTATTGCATAACACAAACATGTAAACATCTGCATAACTGATGAACTGATGAACCTCGTCCCGAGGGACTACACAAAGTCTCTGAGATGGCCCGGCCGACGTCTCTGTCTCCGTGGCCGTGGACGAGTGGGGGACGCAGGCGCCTCTGCCTGGCGGGCGGGGCTACACCCCTGTGCAGTGAAAGGTGCGTGTGGTGGGAAGGGGGAAGGAGGGCTGTGAACAGGGGGGTCAGTCACTGTCTCTGGGGAAGTATACACAGGGGGAACGGGGCTTTGACAGGGCTCGTGGGTGTGTCTGCGTGTAGTGATTGTGCCGTCGCCCCTCCTCACAGGCGTTTGGGAAGGGAGGGAGTCTCCTCTGTACGGGGCCAATCTGTCTCTGTGGAGTGCGACTTTCTTTCTTTTTCCCGGCAGCTGGACTCGGTACACTACTTCACCCAGCCGTTCCACGACCTGACAGGGCCCCACCCAATGACAGTCCAACTTGGGGCACAGTCCCTTCTTCCTACGTGGGCTGTACACCCAAACCAGTTCTCCGGCTTGGAAGTGTCTTCCCTTTGACCTTATGTCGTAGTTCCTTTTTTGTCTCATGCCCGCTTTCTCCAGCTGGTCTCGGGCAAAGATGTGGGCGGACTCCATCCGATCCTGGAGTCTCCTGGCGTACTCTCTCCCTGGGGGCACAGCAGGGGTGTCAGGGGGTTTGCCAAAGGCCACATCCACTGGTGTCCTTAGCTCCCTCCCCAACATGAGGAGGGCAGGTGTGCATGAGGTGGACTCCTGAACAGCAGACCTGTAGGCCATGAGGACAAGGGGCAGGTGCGTGTCCCAGTCACGTTGATGCTCTGCGGTAAGGATTGCCAGCTGCTTAGCCAGGGTCCTGTTGAACCTCTCAACGAGGCCGTCGCTCTGGGGGTGCAGCGCTGTGGTCCGGGTCTTATGCATGCCCATACGCTCACACAAAGTGGCAAAGACCTGTGATTCAAAATTCCTCCCTTGGTCACTGTGGATGGTTTCTGCCACCCCAAACCTGCTGAACATGCCCTCTACCAGAGCATCAACCACTGTCTCTGCTTCCTGATTTGGTATTGCATACGCCTCGGGCCATTTTGTAAAATAGTCCATGGCGACCAAAACGTACCGGTTGCCTGTGTCCGTGCGGGGAAATGGGCCCATGACATCCACAGCTACTCTTTCCATGGGAGCCCCCACTGCCTGTTGCTGTAGTTGTGCGCGGGACTGGTCCGGGGGGCCCTTAAAGGCCGCGCAGAGGTCGCAGCTGCGACAAAAGTCCTCCACGTCCCGTCTGGCCCGCCCCCAGTAAAATCCCTGACGAAGCCGGCGGAGTGTTTTGGCTACTCCAAAGTGCCCCGCCCCTGTGGTCCCGTGGGATGCTTTCAGCACAGCGTCTCTCAGTGAACTGGGGACTATCACCTGCCACCTTTCCTCTCCCGTGGCAGGCTCCTTCCAGGCTCTCTGCAGTACCCCGTCCCTCACTCTCAGCGCATCAAACACTGACCACAGTCCTTTTGTTGCAGTGGAGCTCCCTGTGATCTCTTCCCAGGGTGGTCTCTGTCCAACTTCCACCCACTGTCGCACTGGTTGTATGTCTCTGTCCTGCTCCTGTTGTATCTGCCACTCGGCCACGTTAACCAACCGCGTTCCCCGGCAGACTGGTCCAACCCCTTCGTGCATGGGGCATGTCTCCTCCTCGATACGGAGCTCTCTCTCACGCGCTTCTCTCCGCTCACAGTGTCGGCACCCGCCCAGGGCGCAGGGGCGGCGTGACAGGGCATCTGCGTTGGCGTGGCTGGCTCCGGCCCTGTGTTCCACTGTGAAAACATAGGACTGCAGCATTTCAATCCAGCGTGCAACTTGGCCCTCTGGTTCTCTGAAGGACATCAGCCACTGAAGCGCTGAGTGATCCGTCCTGACCGTGAAGGGGCGGCCACTCAGATAGTACTTGAAGTGTTTTATCGCCGCCACCATGGCGAGGAGCTCTCGGCGCGTGACGCAGTAGCGGCGCTCAGCCTTGTTGAAGGTTTTGCTGAAATACGCCACTACTCTCTCTCCTTCTGGCCTGCCTGCGCTAGCACTGCGCCCATGCCCATGTTGCTGGCGTCTGTGTCCAGAATAAATGGCAACATGGGGTCAGGGGGGGTGAGGATGGGGGCCTCTGTCAGTGCCTTCTGGAGGGAGTTGAAGGCTTGCTGGCACTGTGGCGTCCAGGTGAAGCCCCTGCCCTTCTGCAGTAGGTGGTACAGGGGGGCAGCTGTGCAGGAGAAACCTCGCACAAACTTCCTGTAGTATGAGGCCAGGCCAAGGAAGCTTTTCAGTTGTCGTTGGTCCATGGGTATGGGCCAGTCTCTCACTGCATGCACTTTCTCTTCCAGTGTGCTGATGCCTTCTCCCCCCAGCCTGTGGCCCAAAAACTCCACCTCCTTCCTCATGAAGCGGCACTTTTGTGGGTGTAATTTCAGGCCCGCCGCAGACACTCTCTGCAGCACTAGCCTCAGCGACTCCAAGGCAGTTTTGAAGGAGCTCCCATGAGCCAGGATGTCGTCCAAATACACCAGACATCTCTGACGGGGAATGCCAGCCAGCACCCGGTCCATGAGTCTTTCAAAGGTGGCTGGGGCGTTGCACAGGCCAAAACTGAGGACCCGGAACTGCCACAACCCCCTATCCATACAGAAGGCGGTCTTTGGTCTTGCTTCAGGGCTGAGTGGCACCTGCCAATATCCGCTTCGCAGGTCGAGTGAAGAGAACCAGGAGGAGCCAGACACCAAGTCCAGTGACTCATCGACCCTGGGTAATGGATATGCGTCCTTTTTGGTCACACTGTTCAGTGGTCTGTAGTCCACGCAGAATCTCATCTTGGGGCTCCTTTTTTTCGACACCATCACCACTCCCGAGGCCCATGGACTGTCTGACGGTTCGATAATGCCAGCTCTTTGCATCTCTTCCACCGCTCTGTCTGCAGCCTCACGGTGAGCCATTGGGAGGCGCCGGGGACGCGTCTTGATGGGCTGTGCATCCCCAGTGTCTATTTCGTGCTGCACCAGGTGTGTCAGTCCCACTTCATTGTCTGATAGTGCAAAAATGTCTGTAAAGTCAGATAACACCTCCCACAGCTCCTCCTGCTGCCATTGCTCCAGTTGGTCACAATTCAGTCTCCATATCTCTCTCACCGCTGCCAACCTGTCCGTCCCCTCCACTGTAGTTGCATGGGCTTGGGGAGGTGAGCTGGAGTGTGCAGAGATGGGCTGATCGTTGCCGGGGGCATGGGGCACCAGAGGCAGGGCACTGCGGATTGGGGAGTTGTTGCTCTCGTCTGAGGTTTTTGTGTCATGGCAGTGTGTCTCCACGGCTGTCCTGACCAGGGGGTGTGGCTTTGAGGGCCACGTAGGCGGTGTCATTCTGACAGTGGGGCCCCCGGGGAAGGTCAATGTGTTCTCCCCTAGATCCAGCAGGCAGCGCGCAGACCTCAAAAAGTCCAGCCCCAGTATACAAGGGTCCTGCACCTGCGCCACCCACACTGTAAAATTTGCTGCTCGACCTCCCACATTCAACGTCACCCTCCCCCTACCAAGCATAGGGGCCAGCTCACCAGTCACTGTCCTCAGCTGCACTGTAGTCTGCTCCAACTGCGTCCCCTCTGGGACCAAATCAGGCCGCATCAATGTCGCTGTGGAGCCCGTGTCCACAAGGGCGTTAAATGAGGCCCCACATATGGTGACAGGAATGTGGCAGAAATTCCCAGCATGAGTCCAACCCACCACCATCGTGGATTCCGTGTTCTCTTCTGCTTCAGGGGGGATTGGAGCCCCTCTCCTCCGTCTGTGCTGTTTGGCTCCTCTTCCTCCTGATGATGCGTCGTGGGACATAATGCCAGGGGTCCGTACCGTCCCATCTATACGGTCCCCGGTCCGTTTCCCTGGTTGTCGGAATGCTTGGGGCACTGTCTGAGGAGATGGCCAGGCTGTCCGCATCCCCAGCAGACCAGCAGGCGTTGGCGAGGGCGTGTGGCACTTTGTGGCGAATGCATGGACACAGCTCGGATCAGTTCAGTCATTTCAGCCGCCCATGCAGGCTTTGCTTGGGCTGTGTCAGTGCATGCAGTGGCTCTCACTGTAGGACCACTCTCTCCAGGGCCGTTTTCCATGTTCCCGCCCTCCACAATCTCCCTTTCCAGAGCCAGTTCCAAAGCCTCCTGTATGGAACGGGGATGGGCGAGCTGGGTCTGAATCCGCAGCCCCCTGGGGGTTATGGCTTGAATGAACTGATCCCTGGCAAGCTCCGTCTGTACTGCAGGGGGCATGTGGGCATAAGCCCTCCGGGCTAGAGTCTCAATGTCGTTAGCTAAGACACGGAGGGGCTCCCCAGGCTGCCTGCGTCTGTTGGACAGTTCAGAGCGCAGGAGGGCGGGCTGTTCACAATGTCCAAAACGCCTCTGTAGGGCTCCAACAAGAGCCTTATAATCGTTTCTCTCTTCTGGGCTGAGCAGTAACAGGCACGCTAGTGCATCATCTGTAAGGCATAGGGCTAACTGTAGTGCTTTATCGTTCTCTGACCAGCCCGAAGCTTGTGATAGCAGCTCAAATTGGGCATGGAATGCCTGCCAGTCCGCCTTACCGGAGTACTTCGGTGTTTTACATGGGGCTCGGTAAGCATTGGCACCGCCATATTGCCATACATGCTGCGCGTTCTCCCCGCTGTAATGCTGTGGTGGAGCCGACATGCGAGTGAGGAAGCCTTCCTCGCGTCCCCCGCTCTGTCGGGGGTCAGCAGAGCCCATTCCCGCGTCGTTGGCCATGTTCCTCGCCGCCAGCTTCAAGCGGGCTTTGGTCTCCGCAGCGCGTCCAAACTCCGCCGCCAGACCCTCTGCGCGGGCATAACTGTAGCTCACCTCCTCCTCCTTAACTTTCGGCCGTGCTCCTGTCTCGTGCGGCATGTCCATGGACGGTATAAACAGCGTCTCCGCTCGGTAGACCCGCTAGCCGGCTAGGCTAACACCGGAGAAGAAACCAGTCCGTCACTTTAGACTTCTGACACCAGTGTAACGAGCACCCCAGTGCTGCAGTGTTGAATAAGGAGGCGATGACTGGCTTGCAACTTCGGTGCATTTATTTAGGTAACACAGCTTAACTCAGGTCACTGTTGGCCGTGACCACGCCGTCCATCTTGACCTCCAACAACCCCAACTTCCGCCCCGGCTCTTCCTCAGCCACCCCAATAGGTCAGGTATAACCACATTGACCTCTGCTGGTAACATTATTGCATAACACAAACATGTAAACATCTGCATAACTGATGAACTCATAATAACAGGGACACATTAACTCAGCTCATTACAATACCGTTTCATAACACCGAGCCAGTTAGCTACCCTCTGAGCCAAGCCAACTAGCTAGCTACTGTATAACACAGCTTTGACTCACCAGACAGATCACGATCAAACTGTAAATGTGAAAACTTTTACTAACATTTGAATTTCCCTTCGTATTAAAGGCAACCTCTGAGCAGGCTATTGTATTTCAACAGCTGACTTCGGGTATAAATAACACAAGTTATCTTGGAAGCTAACGTTAGCTAGCAATCACCTGTTGAGCTCCATGCAAAGTCTGCAGCCAGCAGCAAAAACAAACTCCCAAAAGATCCACATAAAGTCAAACTTTAGGGAAGTTGTGCACCATTCAGATATGAAGACAAACGGAGTCGGTGTGATCTGTTGTTCTCACTTGAAGATAATTAACTAACGCTAACCTAAATAGAAGCAGTGTAGGCAGGCTAACGCGCTAGCATTACGTGGCTAATAGTTAGCTAGCTCTACGTTAAGTGAGCCACTTTGTGATACATTAAATATAGAAGGAATATTAGAAGTGTGTTCCCCTTGTTAACACAATGACTCAAACCAGACATAACACAAAGCCTACAGAAGCCCACCGCACAAGAAGAAATAACCACTTTATTAAATGAGTGAACACAAACGTGTTTGACTTGCCACCCGTCTACAGCATAGACAGTTAAAGAAACAGCATAGCTCTTCCGCCGTCCGTCATTGCGTTCATAATTTGCGCGAGTAGAGCATGATGTCACGTGCAATGGGTCTCTTGTCGTTATTTGATAACCACTAATAAAAAAAACTATTTAACTAAGGGCCAGTAAAAATTGACTTCGGGCAAGTAGAATTTTTTTACTTGCCCGATGAGGCAAGCATACTCGCTAACTGGACTCTCTAACCGGACTAAACCACATTAAAAAAGGTTAAACTGTACCAATATCAAACAGGCTTTAGAGTTTTTTTAAAGGCTGGGATGGGGCAAGAGATTAAGTGGAACTGACCTTGTCAGTGAGGGTGTCCCACGCCTCTCTGAGGGACTGTTGCTCCTCGCTCAGTTTCGAGGTTCGTCTCATCGCTGTCAACAATGGCATGATGGGACGTCGCTGCTCATTAAAGGACACCAGGAAGGTCTGAAATACCTAAAGGATGGAAAATGTCATCTTTAGTGCCACTCTTGTAAGGTTAACTCAAAGGCAAAAGGGATAGATTGCCTAATTTTCAAGGATCCACTTTAGAAATCTGCAGGATATTGTTCATATTAGATTGGGAAACATAATAAGAATGCTGCAAAGTGAAGAAGCAGCAGGAAGCTCTTAATAACAGAAAGCAACAGCCATTTTGAAAAATATCAGCATTTGCAATACAGCTGGTGTGAGACAGACTGCCAATTGTTGCTGAGAATGTATCTTTGGCCTGTTGTAACAATATAATATGAATTAGTTACTAATCCAATTATGCAGTGATACTTAAAACTGCCGTAATGTTTCAGCGTAATGGGTCCTGATAAGAACTAGCTGAAACCTACGTGGTATCTCTTGGAGTAGCTCTCTCCCTCTGTGGAGTCCCATCCCTCGAGCAGCTCGTCGTAGGCCTGAACCAGCCAGCAGGTCACTTCCTGTGCCTTTTGATTAGGTGTCGCCTGGCAATGAGGACAAATAAAACAACAGTTATAGGCTGAGGCCAAATGAACAATTTCAGGCTAAACTTAGTTGTTGATTTCATGATCAGCGCTATTTAGTTTGATTTAGATATGTATCTGGATAGCTTTATGTTTTATCTGCAAACTGAGGTCAAAATACAGAAGAAAGACAGAAGCTGAACATTGTCCAATTGCAGAGGTTAAATAAAGAAAAAGCAGAGGCACCAACAGTGGCCTTAGTTATTTTATCATCTATGGCAGCCAAGACAAACTAGATTGCAAATGAATACCCAAACATGGCTTCACATAGAAATCTGTGTTAAACAACTGCAGTTTGATTATTTGATCCCATACATACTGTACCAGTTGGATGAACTATAACCAAGGAAGCCAGAACATGTAGCAACCAAAGGTTAAAGGACAAAACAAATGTCAACAGGTAAAATATCTGCCCTACTCCATCTTGTGCTCTAAACAAGTGTTATTATTTCGTAAACATGTTTCTGTCCCGTCAAAGAATTAATTTAGATTGCTCTTTAATGTTATGTAAAGTACATTGAATTGCCTTGTTGCTAAAATGTCCTATATACAATAAACATACCTTGCCTTTGCCTATTAGTCAATAAACCAAAAGAGCAAAGCAAAAAGCTTTCCCACAAGGCACCAACACAAGTCATGAGATACTTGACACACATAACACATAATGGCAGCTGATGTGCCAAAATGTGCTTCAAGCAAGCCTGTGCACAGCAGAGTACCAAGCCCATACAGAGGTTGGATTTGGCAACAACGTCGTTGTTTTTACTCATAAGAACATGAAACATGGACAACAGCCACCTTCTCTTCTGCTGTAAATGGGGATGTTTGAGGCCATATTGCTAAAGTAGATATTATTTAATGCAATGTCTATGGTGTATATATATATATATATATATATATATATATATATATTAGGGCTGTCAGTTTAACGCGTTATTAACAGCGTTAACGCAAACCCATTTTAATGCCGATAATTTTTTTAACGCACGAGTAACGCATAGAGAGAGCAACGGGATCTGTTAGTCCACTTCTTTAACTGTCTATGGCCACGCCATGTCCCGCCCTACGAAGCAGCTGATTGGTTTGGTTTAGGCATTTCACCGCGAGTGGTGAGGATAGTGGATTGGTCAGGGGATAGGACCTGAACAAATGGAGTTACGTTACCTTCGACGCCTGGCCAATAGTAGTGATTGAAGGGCGGGTCTTGTAATTTCGCAGACCGCAAACAAAACAGACACAAGCCTCGGCCGGTTTTAGCTTGCTAGCCGCGTAGCTTGTAGGCTCGTGACGGCGATTATCTTCAGAGCGAGCGAGTAGTGACTCTACAGTCAGTGAGAGAAACAAATGAGGCAGTACTACCTGTAGTACTATCTGCAGGACTATCTGCAGTACTACTTGCAATGGAACATCGAGGTAACAGCGTTGTATTATGTGACAGATTATTAGATCCAAGTGTGAATGTTAGTGTGAAATTGAACATAACGTATATGACAATGTTGTTTTCAATAAAAAAAACAGTCACAAAGCAAGCCGATCTACTTTTCCATGCTGATAAGAGAATTAAAATGAGAAAATATAATGGGACAAAAAGAAATCAAGGGACATTTAGAATAGATAAAAATGTGCGATTAATTGCGATTAATAGCGAGTTAACTATGACATTAATGCGATTAAATATTTTAATTGCTTGACAGCACTAGTATCTTTTGGTATGCATTTCAGAAAAAAATGGTTAGGATTCAGGTGAAATTGCAAATAGTGATTAATCATGATTAATCCACTGAAAATTCTGATTAATTTGATTAAAAATTTTAATCATTTGACAGCCCTAATATATATATATATATATATATATATATATATATATATATATATATATATATATATATATATATATATATATATATATATATATATATAAAATGTGTAAAGAATTCCCTGAGTAGTGGCAATGTTGTAGTACTCGACCGCATTTTTACTCGGTCTTGTCTCGTCTAAGAAAAAGAGGACTCTTGATTTTATTTTAAGACCCGTAAAGACCACAACTGCCTTTGATTATTTTATCAAGGCATTTCTCATGAGACACTTATGGCAATCAAAGAGGTAAACAAAGAAGAAGCTTAATTTGTTTTCTGTGGGTTTATGGGAATGTGGATCTTTCAGATCAATTTGAGGGGTGCCTATAGTTACACTCTAAAAAAAAATTGTAATTTTACAGTAAATTACTCTAAATTTTTACAGTAGTTTTTCCGTTTTTTTAAAATAGTATAAAAAACAGTAAAATTACAGATATTATCTGTAAATTAACAACCTGCCTGTTATTTTACATGTTATGCCAATAATGAAAAACTACAGTTATTTCCTATTTTTTTACAGAAAATTACTGTAATAAGTATGATATTTGCCTGTTTTTAAACGTTTTGCTCGTTATATAAAGGTTTATCTCCATATTGTCAATTTAAGATTTTTTTTTTTATTTTACGGTTAATCTCATTAGTTGTATGTGGTTTTACATTCAAGAGAGAGAGGGACAGACAGACAGATGGAGAGACATCAAAGGGGTTAGGCATTTCACCTCGAGTGGTTAAGGTTAGGATAGCGGATTGGTCAAGGGATAGGACATGAACAAATGGGGTCACGTTACCTTGGACGCCTGGCCAATAGTAGTGATTGAAGGGCGGGTCTTGGCGTTCCCATAGTGGGATTTGTAATTTCGCGATCGGGGGCGGGGCAGCGGCGCGTTCACGTCCAATCTTTCTTCTTGTTGATGGGTAAAACCCATTGGTAAAACCAAACATGATGCTTAAAAAAACATTGCACAATAAAAAGTTATGCTTAGGTTAACAATAATAAATTCCAATGTAGATTAAAAATGTTTTACATGAATTAGTATTTATTTATTTAAATATAATATAATCATTAGACAGAAATCTTTAATAATAATAATAATAATAGAAATTATGCTGATATTATTATTGTTGTTATTATTATACCATATTGGTAATTATTATTAATATGTATCATGATTGATCCTACACCTGCCTGACATCACACGCATTCTTGATAATAATAATAATAATAATAATAATAATAATAATAATAATAATAATAATACATAGGTATTTCCCAATTTTGGGATCACTAAAATATTTGGTTTATCTGAAATCATTTTTCTTCAGTGATCCCATTGAAACAATTGCTATTGGCTGTCTCACTATGTTGCTTTGAGTATGAAACTCAAACTCCCCTATTTACTGGGAGAAATGCTCAAAATTCTAATTATTGCAGCAAAATATGTCTCCTCATGCCACGAACTGAGGACAACCAGTGGAAACTCGGATAAATATATAAAATAATTGATTTTTTTGAGGGTTTTTTTCTGTTTTTTTACACACAGGGCAGCATGTGGCCCAATGGTTAGCACTGTGGCCTCACAGCAAGAAGGTTCTGGGTTCTGATCCAGGTCGTTCCGGGCCTTTCTGCGTGGAGTCTGTATGTTCTCTCCATGTTTGCGTGGGTTTCCTCCGGGTGCTCCGGTTTCCCCCACCATCAAAAAAACACGTACTAGGTTCTCCAGTCAGTGCCCTTGAGCAAGGCACTGGCTCAGATCTGGAGTTGGTCCCCGGGCGTTGTGATTGGCTGCCCACTGCTCCCTTGAGGGATGGGTTAAATGCAGAGAATGAATTCTGCTACATGTATGTGTATGTGACAATTAAGTACCTTTACCTTCACACACACGCTTAATATTCGTTTTTTTAATATATTTACTATTTTAAAGTATTGAATTGAATTATTTATTTTATTTTAATATATTAGTTTCTTCTTATTTGTTATTACTGTTATATTGACAACAGACTACTTGTTTTAACTGTAGCCTGTTACTTTACTACTGTTTTAATGACAATTTTAATTGACACAAACTTATTGATAGATTGATTGATTCATTGTGATTAATTACTTATTGACTGAGATTGATTGATTGTGACTGTGATTGTGATTGAGTCAATCGTAGTAACAGTTATACAAACAGTATAGATTATAATTAATTTATTGTAAATATTGTTTTCTATTATTGTTATTATGTTTAAATCCAAACGCTTGCTTTTGCAATATGTACAATGTAAAGGCCATTTGATAAAGCCATTTGAATTTGAACTTGAATTTGTATGATTGGTCAATGCGCCTGTCATCCAGGAAACTGGCCAATGAGCACTGAGCGTGCCTTCATTTGAAAGTACGTCAGTTTGAATGCTGCAGCTGCAGGACTTCAGCGCTACTCTGTCGCTCCACTCCTAATGAATTACTGGCGATATCAGGTAAGAGAACATCTCCCTGTTATTTTTCTAAGTTAATAACCTAAAGTAATGTTTGTGTTCATATCCATAATTTAGACTGTAACGTTGTCAGACTGTTAGGTTAGCTAGCAAAATGCAGAGTAATTACCGTTAACTGATGTTAGGTTAATGTGGTAACACAACGTTAATATTGAGTGTGGTTTTAGTCGAGATGGTTTGCTTGTTCTGTTTGCGGGTAGCAAATATTTATAATGCCATTAACGTTATGTTACTAACATTACAGACACTTGTTGCTGAGTCAACCTAATGTACAGCTCAGTAATAGCGTTAACTTACGTTACGTTGTTATAACGTGCTTGTGTAATAACGGTAGCAGTTTTGGTGAGTGGTAACAGCCTTACTGCCTTCTGAAAATATTAATTTAAAAGTTACAATGCAGCCAAACTTCTGGTCACAATGTGTGTGTGTGCGTGTGTGTGTGTGTGTGTGTGTGTGTGTGTGTGTGTGTGTGTGTGTGTGTGTGTGTGAGAGAGAGAGAGAGAGAGAGAGAGAGAGAGAGAGAGAGAGAGAGAGAGAGAGAGAGAGAGAGAGAGAGAGAGAGAGAGAGAGAGAGAGAGAGAGAGAGAGAGAGAGAGAGAGAGAGAGAGAGAGAGAGAGAGAGATAGATAGATAGACAGATATACTTTATTGATCCCAAGTTGGGAAATTGCAGTGTAGCAGCAGCATTACACACAGTAACAATGAATGTAAATGTATGTTAAGTTCTATGTACGTGTTTAAATAATACATAAATTTACTAATATTATTTTAATTCCAGAGAGATGCTCATCAAGACAAGGTGATGATTGCCAGAGGGAAAAGTCAAAGTAAGTTAAAAAATATACAGCCTATACTACAAAATATTTTAAGGAAGCAATATTTGAATGTTTAAGAGGTATTTATATGAATCATACTATTTGCCTAATAAATCCTGGTGAGTCTGAGAGACTGAATGAGATTGAATGCTTATCTCTTATTTGGTGTTCCTTATCTAGTTGAGAGTGTAAATAATTAGGGCTCCCTCATGAGTTTCCTCATGGGTTGGCACCCTGGTAGCCCTGCCATCAGTGTGTGAATGGGTGAATGATAGACATGTATTGTAGAGTGCTTTGAGTGGTTGATAATGCTAGAAAAGCACTATATATGCAAGAACAATCCATTTACCATATTCTTCACTGTGTCCATCTGTATTTCACACAGCAAAGAACCTGTAGTTGTGCATCACCTGTGTGATCATGAGAAGGCTGAAGAACCAGGAGTGACAAGATATCACCGGCTGCTGGGGTGCAGCATTAAACCCAGGGACAGGTAGGCAAGCAGAGGCACAACATACAGAGAATGAAACCAAGTTCACATCAGTCATAATAAGAATATTATGTAAGAATGAATGTATGTGTGAGGCTGTTGATTAACAGTTTTGCATGCCTATGTCTTCAACAATAAACTGGCTAATATTCTTTGTTTGTCTGTGTGTTTTCCCCTCATGAAGCAGACATTTTGGAAATGAAAAGTCTCCTGCCACAAGATCTTAGGAGCCAGTGAGTATTCATGTTAATCCTGACATAAAGACTGTGAATGTATGTGTATACTAGTGGCCATATTACTGCCAGTTTGTCAGCACAAAGACAAACAATATTGTACTCATCTACTATATGCGCGGTGTATGAATCCAGTGGTGCCAAATGGTTAACAATGGTTAAACAACTTCTTTCAAATATGAAAATGTACATAGTGGCACAAACATGAATTCCATTCCACACATAAACATGAATTCCTGTTTTCTATGACTTTTCCATCATGCTGACCAGTAGTATTTGTAACACAATGGGAGTGCACAGTAATGCAAGTTGGCTGGTCATTCCCCAAAGTTATCCAGGAAATAGCTTAACTAACTCTAACCCTAACTGACTTTAACATCTTTTCTGGGTAAAAACCTTTAACTATAATGTCTCATAGAAAATGTAAATGACGTTTGTTTAAAAAGGTAGCTCACTTTAAATTAAAATTCAGTCATTACCTAACTCTCATTCTGAAAGAAGGTCAGGTTATTTTTTTCAATTCACAAAACACTCCTGGAGTTTCACATGAAAACAGCTTGCTGCATCCTCCCAAACAACTGTAGCACAGCGGCTTTGTTGCAAACGTTAAAAACAACTTTACAAAAACATTAAAAGGCCTTCATACTGCTTGTCTATCGTAATCCAAGTTTTTAAAAGTCCAGACAAGCCACATTGACCTGAAAAGTTGTCATTTACACCATGTGTTTAGCAGAAATCCCTGTAGCTTCTTAGCTGGGAGCCGTGTTAACGTACACACTGCTTGATCTGTGGGTGTGGGTTTGCTTGACCACAGACCAGAGCTAAGAACCTGAGGATTCTTGAGTAGTTTTTTGCATTTAAAACGTAGTCACTATTTTCTGCAGTTGTTTGGGAAAATGCTACAGCACTGATTTCCTGTGAAAGTCCAGCAGTGTTCATTTAAAATGAACTATAAATAAAATCCTACTTTTTACAGTAAAGACATTTCAGTAATATTTTCTCTCTGTGTGTGTGTGTTCCCTCCAGGAGCAGAACCAGACGATTACTGGCCATTTGGAGGAAGTCTGATCTTTCTGCTGGGTTGCACCTCTGTTACAGTTTCATTGACCTTTTGTGGTATGTTTTAATTTTACTTAATAATACACTGTATAGTTAGGAATCTTAAATGTTATCAGAACTACCTTATACAGAGCCCCCAAGGGTTAGGAGAATGAAGAAGACCACAACTCCCTCAGCTCAAGCACAATTTGTTGCTTCCTCCATCCATTTCAAAGGGGAAATCTTGACCTCATTTTGATAGAAATGCTTACAGACACACGTTACACACATGGAGAAGTACCATTTTTAGTTTTTCAGTTCCTCCTGGGGGGTTCTAAATAACTGTTTGTGAATAATTGGTTGATATTGTAAATTGACATCTGAATTCATTAAATAAAAGGTTTTTAGAATCAATAGTGGTGTTTACTTTATTTGTAGTTAATTTCCTACGACATTTTAATTGAAATAGTGAAAATTATGTATATATTTTGTATTGCTTGCTTGAGTATGTTTGCAGTTGAGGATATTTCACAGTAATTTTGAAGATCAGATTTTGGTGTCTGATCGTAATAATTTAGCAAATATCTGTAAAATAATGGTATTTTTCTGTAGAATTTTTAGGATTGTCCCGTTATTGAAGGTGATTGATCATAATTATTTGTGAAAGATCTGTAAAATGACGGTATTTACCTGCAGAATTTTTAGGATTGTCCCTTTATTAAAGGTGATTTATCATAATTATCTGGGAAAAATCTGTAAAATGACGGTATTCACCTGCAGAATTTTTAGGATTGTCCCTTTATTAAAGGTGATTTATCATAATTATCTGGGAAAAATCTGTAAAATGACGGTATTTACCTGCAGAATTTTTAGGATTGTCCCTCTATTAAAGGTGATTTATCATAATTATCTGGGAAAAATCTGTAAAATGACGGTATTTACCTGCAGAATTTTTAGGATTGTCCCTTTATTAAAGGTGATTTATCATAATTATCTGGGGAAAATCTGTAAAAAAAACGGTATTTTTCTGTAAACATTTAATGAAATCTTCTGTAAATTTAATGTTTTTACACATTCTTTGAATTAGGGTACTTTACTTTACTTTTACGGTCAATGTTTGGCAGCCGCAGCTGCCAGTCATTGACCGTTTTTTTACGGGTTTTTTTCTTACAGTGTAGCATTTTGCACATTTTATCATGTCATGCATCACATCTTTACTCTCCGCCATCGCGCTAACTAAATTCAAAATGTATCGCGCGCTAGTGGTGTGCTTCCTGAACAACGGTCCGTGTGGAACAATCAGATCCCTGCGTGTATAGTGCGCGTCATAGGAATTTAACGAGGCTTCGAGGCAGAGTTTTTGCCTCGAGGAATGTTTGTAATCGAGTTACTCGAGTAACTCGATGAATCGTTTCAGCCCTATATGCTTTGTTTCCTTACTTAGGTGTTTATGTCATTTGTGGTAATGTTTCATGTATGTCCTTTGGTGTTATTCATCTTATGTATGTCTGTATGTATGTCTATGTCCTCTTTTTATATGAGCTACCCAGGGATGCAAAAAGAATTTCAGCCCTGGCTGACAATAAAAGTTGTATTGTATCGTAAGAGCCACTATGGTTAGATGTATTTTCAGAAGCGTTTCTCAAATTTAAACTCCTCATTTTGCAGAACGTTTAGACTAGACTCTCTCCCTAGGCTCTAATTCCTGAGCCCTCCACCCTGCAATGTATCTTGCACAATCATTGCTGAATTTTTACAAAGTTCTAAAATGAACACCTCTTTGGGAGTAAAGTAACAACATACAAAGTTACCATTAAAAAACTCAAATGTCTGCAGCAGCCATATTCATCATGCTGATATTTGGTCAGAAACCAGAGCAGACAGGTGTTTTGTCCACTGTGACTGATCTGTCCTAAGTTGTGCAGCAGGCCATACCAGCAGGGAGGAAAAGCAGGTCTGCAGAGTCGCCCTGCGAGTGCTTTATTCATCTCATGGGAGGCAGAGAAACACACCCTTGCTGTGTCTTGTGATTCCTTCCCAGAGAACAGGGCGAACTAGTTTGATTCTGCATGATCCGTCTTGCTTTCAACCACCATATGATTGAAAGGTAACCTTGGCTTGTGGCCGGGTTGGATCAGTTGGTAGCAGGCGCACATATACTGAGAGGTTTATGCCTCGACGCAGAGGTCCAGGGTTTGAATCCAACCTGTGACGATTTCCTGCATGTCTTCCCCCTCTCTCTCCCCTTTCTCACCTAGCTGTCCTATCAATATAGGTGGAAAAGCCCAAAAAAGAATCTTTAAACATTTAAAAAAAAAAAAAAATAAGGTAATCTTGGCATCAGTGACTGACGATTAAATTTGAGTAGCTGTCCCGATAAACAACTTTCCTGGCATGTCTTTACATGACATAATCATCAGCAATGAAATCTAAAGTTATTTGCGGGTGCTATGAGGGTTTGGTTCGGCTGATTTACGCCGTGTGACACGGCAGTATTGAGGCTGACAATTACAAACCAGCAAGCCAGGGTTTCCAAACATTAAAGCATAAAGCAGTGATAGGGGGGTATGGCACTGACAGAGATACAGTAGATTCAGCCAGGTTTTTATATATCACTCTAGCTGTCAAGGCTGGTTGTATTTTTGTTTATTCATTAATGTATACATTTCTTTATCTATGTTTTACTGTTAATGTACAGTTATCTAAATACATTTTTTGGGGGGGGAAATTGTATTATCTAACCACTCAAAAAGGTTGCTCACGTCTCTAAAAATACATTATGATTTCATGGGGAGGTTTAAACAGATATTAACTATGACTTAGCCTAAGGTGTCAATAAATTACAAGGTAGTGTAATTGGAAGGTAAGTAGGCTGATGAAAAATGCGAAATGAAACAGAGGTGGATCGTGACTGCCAGGTCTACCTGTCGCAGAGGTGAAGCAGAAATAGCAGGAGTGTAGTGAAGAGGCAGGTTGATAGGAGAAGGACTTTTAGGAAGAGTCAGGTACGGTGTCTAGGAGGAAAAAGGGAAGAGGAGAGGAGGAAACAAAAGGATCCCAGGAAAATAGAGAAATCCCAAACAAAAGGTTATGGTGGAAATGCACATGGCAGAGATAATTGAAGGGCAATGTACAAACACTAACAAAAACAGTAACAGCATTTCATGCTTATGATAACCACACTTGGATACAGCTAAAATACTACTAATGTACAAACAGTTTTATCAAATGTACTCTGCAAGCTGTGATTCATTTCAATGCAACTTCCAAAAAACATTTAAGTCAAGACTGATTTCTTGGAGGCTGATATCAATTTCTCACACGTATATCTCTGTCTGGATATATTCTGGCTGACTTGCAAAAAAGAAATGACAGAAAGAGTGCACCCAAGGCAACAAGCAGACTTCAGTGTTTACAAGACTGTTTGCAGTACTCAAGTTGACAGAAGCTGAGCAGAAGGAGGTGTGGAGTCTGTGATGAACAATGCGTTTATTGCTCCACTGCTAAATGCCCCACCTCTGGTTTATATCTTTAGAACAAGTCTTTAATGACCAGATTTAAAGGTTTTCTGCTAAACGTGTGTGTGATTACATACACATGCTGCATATATCTATCTTTATACTCAAATATTGATTTTTAGCAAGACTTCAAAATTATCAGTCAGTCTTGCAAACATAAAGATTGAAGCACTTCAAATAAAAATAACCCAATAAGCATTGATTGCATGTGATTTGCAGGCCAAAAATGGGCAAAATCTGGTTGAAATAAAAGTTTTGTTTAGATATCTAGATTGCATAATACTGCTGCTGTTAAAATATGCCTGATGCCCTAGACTTCTTTTGACCTGCAAATCACCAAATCAATTCAAACCAAGCAGGACTGGATTAGACAGAACTTAGCTGCACCCTTATTTTTGACAATCAACTGTAGCAGTTAAACAGTTGAAAACATCATGAGCAGAATCCTAAACCCTACCCGAGCTGGCTGCCAGAACTAGAAGCTCCACTGACTTTAAAAAGTATCTGCAAACATTTCTGCAGTGTAAAATGGTGCCCTGTGTTGCTTGATGTTTGTCTAGAAAAACAAAATACAGTGATACAGACCTGTGTTTCTTCCTCTGGCACTGGCAGGTCTTTGGAGTACTGCAGGAACTGGGCCACATAGGTCATGATGGACTTCTCATCAGGATCTCGAACGTCCACATCTGCATCCATATCACAATCCTCCATGATCATTCTCACACTACTGTTAAACGTCTACACTAACAAATGAGCAAGCTCCTGAAGCAGGTGGAGTTGGAGAATTGAGATCTAGCTTCTCTGTCTATAAAATATCCGGTTGATAAAAGTCTGCCCATATACTCACAGGCAAAGTGAAACAAGTCAGTGTTTTTATATAAGAGCGGAGCAAACAAACAGCAAGTGAGTCAGCAGACTAGATCACCATCCCACTCGCCCTCAGGCTCACTGAACACGGCTGTGTCACAACACTCAGCTACACTCACACACATTCACCCAGATTCACTTGGCACGACATCAATGACTGCTACACAAGTATGTCAGAGACAAATCCCGTGAATCATATTTGCAGTACTTGAAAGCAATACTTGAGTAAAAGTATCTGATATTTACTGTACCTAAGTATCAAAAGTAACTTTCTGATATTAAATGTACTTAATTTTTAAAAGTAAAAGTAAAGAAAAACTTTGATTATAAACTTTATTGTGGCTTCCTTATAGTTAAGCATTATATTCAGGGTTTCCATACCTTTTAAAACATCAAATTCAAAATCTGACATCAACAATGAGAAAAACAGAAACAGAATTTCCATTTTTATGAGGTTAGAATCTTTCACTCTGGGAGCCTGGGTAGCTCACCTGGTAGAGCGTGCACCCATATACAGAGGCTCAGTCCTTGATGCAGCAGCCGCAGGTTCAACTCCAACCTACTGCCCTTTGCTGCATGTCATTCCCTTCTCTCTCCCCTTTCATGTCTAAGCTGTCCTGTCATAATAAAGGCCTAAAAATGCCACACACACTCACACACACAAAAAAATTATCTTTCACTCCTATGTGCGAAAACATTTCTTGCAAGTAACGAGTAAAGAAGACGCTTAGGGGAGATTTACTGATGTAAAAGTATACATTTTGTTTTGGAAAAGTAGTGGAGCAAAAGTAAAAGTTTCCAGAAATATAAATAACGATCCCATGGGCCCACCACCTGTGGGAGGAACCGCTGGGGTCGGGTGCGTTGCCACATGGGTGGCAGTGAAGGTCAGGAGCCTCGACAGACCAGAACCAGGCGGCAGAGGCTGGCTCTGGGGACGTGGAATATCATCTCTCTGTGGGGGAAGGAGCCAGAACTTGTGTGGGAGGTGGAGCGCTACCAGTTGGATCTGGTGGGGCTTACCTCTACACACAGTTTCAGTTCTGGAACCATACACCTGGATAGGGGTTGGACTCTTTTCTTCTCCGGAGTTGCCCAGGGTGTGAGGCACCGGGCGGGTGTGGGGATACTCACAAGCCCCTGGCTGAGCACCGCTACGTTGGAGTTTACCCCGGTGGACGAGAGGATCGCCTCCCTACGCCTGCGGGTTGTGGGGGGGAAAACTCTGACTGTTGTTTGTGCATATGCACCAAACAAGAGTTCGGAGTATTCAACCTTCTTGGTGACCTTGAATGGAGTCATGTATGGGGCTCCAGTGGGGGACTCCATAGTTCTGCTGGGGGACTTCAACGCACACGTGGGCAATGATGGAAATACATGGAGAGGTGTGATTGGTCATTTCATCTGATCTGAGGCCGTATGTTTTGGACACTCGGGTGAAGAGGGGTGGAGCTGTCAACCGATCACCATCTGGTGGTGAGTTGGGTCAGGGGGTGGGGGAAGACTCTGGACAGACCTGGTAAGCCCAAACGGGTAGTGCGGGTAAATTGGGAACGTCTGGAGGAGGCCCCTGTCCGACAGACTTTGAACTCACATCTCCGGCGGAGCTTTTCGTACATCTCTGTGGAGACTGGGGGCATTGAACCTGAATGGACAATGTTCAAAGTTTCCATTGCTGAAGCTGCGGTGGGAAGCTGTGGTCTTAGGGTCTTAGGTGCCTCAAGGGGCGGTAACCCACGAACACCGTGGTGGACAACAGTAGTCAGGGAAGCCGTCCAACTGAAGCAGTCTTTCCGGGATATGTTATCCCAGAAGACTCCGGAGGCAGTTGCAAGGTACCGAAGGGCCCAAAGGGCTGCAGCCTCTGCCGTGAACAAGGCAAAACAGCGGGTGTTGGAGAAGTTCGGAGAAGACATGGAGAAGGACTTTCGGTCGGCACCAAGGTGCTTCTGGAAAACCGTTCGCCACCGCAGGAGGGGGAAGCGGGGAACCATCCAAGCTGTGTACAGTAAGGATGGGATGCTGTTGACCTCAACTGAGGAGGTAATAGGGCGGTGGATGGAGCACTTTGAGGAACTTCTAAATCCAGCTAATACGCCCTCCATGTTAGAGGCAGAGCTGGAGGATGATGGGGGATTGTCGTCAATTTCCCTGGTGGAAGTCGCTGAGGTAGTCAAACAACTCCACAGTGGCAAAGCCCCAGATATTGATGAGATCTGTCCAGAAATGCTGAAAGCTGTCGGTGTGGATGGGCTGTCTTGGTTGACACGCCTCTTCAACCTCGCGTGGAAGTCTGGGACGGTGCCTAAGAGTGGCAGACCGGGGTGGTGATTCCCCTGTTCAATTACAGGGGTATCACACTTCTCAGCCTCCCTGGTAAAGTCTACTCCAAGGTGCTGGAAAGGAGGGTTCGGCCAATAGTCGAACCTTGGGTTGAAGAAGAACAATGCGGATTCCGTCCTGGTCGTGGAACAACGGATCAGAGCTTCACTCTCACAAGGATCCTGGAGGGAGCCTGGGAATATGCCCATCCAGTCTAAATGTGTTTTGTGGATCTGGAGAAGGTGTATGACCGGGTCCCCCAGGAGATACTGTGGGAGGTGCTGCAGGAGTATGTGTCCGGGTTGTCGAGAGTAAGTCAGACTTGTTTCAGGTGAGGGTTGGCCTCCGCCAGGGCTGCACTTTGTCACCAATCCTGTTTGTAGTATTTATGGACAGGATATCTAGGCGTAGTCGTGGTGGGGAGGGGTTGCAGTTTGGTGGGCTGGGGATCTCATCACTGCTCTTTGCAGATGATGTGGTCCTGATGGCATCATCGGCCTGTGACCTTCAGCACTCACTGGATCAGTTTGCAGCCAAGTGTGAAGCGGCTGGGATGAGGATCAGCACCTCTAAATCTGAGGCCATGGTTCTCAGCAGGAAACCAATGGAGTGCATTCTCCAGGTAGGGAATGAGTCCTTACCCCAGTGAAGGAGTTTAAATACCTTGGGATTCTGTTCACGAGTGAAGGGACAATGGAGCGGGAGATTGGTCGGAGAATCGGCGCAGCGGGGGCGGTATTACATTCAATTTATCGCACCGTTGCGATGAAAAGAGAGCTGAGCCAGAAGGCAAAGCTCTCGATCTACCGGTCAGTTTTTGTTCCTACCCTCACCTATGGTCATGAAGGCTGGGTCATGACCAAAAGACTGAAACAGAGCTTTGTTGGAACTAAGTGCAACTGTAGTAAGTAAGTAAGTAAGTGACTAAGACTGTGAAACACATACAGTATGTGCGAGTCTGTGTAGTGAAATTCTGCAGTGGCATCAACTGCCAGACCTTCCTCCACAGCGCTGCGGAGGAAGGTCTGGCTAGTCCACACAACACTGCGGGATGGAAGAAAAACGTGCTCTGGTTTATTGGCATTTCTGTAAATCAATCACAATCGTCACGGGCAGTGCTAAGCGCTGGACGGAGCAACATTGCCTCTGCAAAAAAAAAGGAACTTGTTTTGGTGATGTGTACGTTCGAAATTTGTTTTAGTCGTGCAACAGAAAAGATTGGACAGATAGTCTAGCTAGCTTACCATAGGCCTTATAAATCCACCGGAGTTTGCAATTACAACACAAACAAAGCGGAAGGTGATGGACATCCGGCCGAAAAGAGGGACATCTGGCGGAATTTCCGCCGGCATTAGAGCAATCCCGGGAGTGGAATGTCAAGGATATAGACTATAATTTCAGTACAAACAGATGCGACGACACTCCTCCTCCCTTCACCTCCAGTCTCCATCATATCAGCACCCAGTCCTACTCCACACCCATCATCCAGGTCAGCCACTCTCTCCACCACCAGTGTCTACACCCAATGGGGGGGGGGGGTTAAGCGTCAGTTATACTAGCGCTTCCAAAAGTGCGTGTGGAAATCGTGACGTCACGGGATTGCCTGGAGTATTTATACTTGCGCGTGGTGGTCGCGACACTAGTTGCAGTCTTCTCTTGAACAGCGGTGGCGCTAAGAAGCAAAGGCTACCGATGCTTTTCTTTCTAAGGACTAGAAGAAGAAGAAAAAGATAAACAACGGCAGAACAGGCAGCAGCAGTGCCGTCAATGCTTCGATTTGATTCAATGAGCTACTTGGTGGGATCAAGCCTTTCATTCACCATAAAAGAACTCATCTTAACCCAGTAAGTTTACCAGAGAGACTTGCAGTCAGTCGGCGAGTCCTGGCATACGGTTTCCCAGGAGCTCGTTCAGGCTTCCTGTTTCCGGTTTGTCAAGCGGCGCTGAAAAAAATAGACTGGTGCGCGCCCTCCGCTCGTGCGCTGAAAATTGGACGCGCCGGCCGGAAATTATGTCATTTTGATGTCACGAATGCGCGCACCACCTCCAATGCGTCAAGCATAAATGAGCTATTAGGTGACAAAGGACTTAGTGAAAAAAAATGTTTTGAGGTGCTTTTTGAACATGGGCAGGGATGGGGAAAAGCGGACGTAGAGTGGTACACTGATCCAGAGTGTGGGAGCATTGGCAGAGAAAGCCCTATCTCCAAAAGTGTGTTGTATGTTAAGTTAAATGTAAGGTTATTAATCACTATTGTAGTTACTTATACTATACTTATTGTGCTATTAACAAGTAGCAAATTCTTTAAAAAGGAGCACTACATATACACACATAGCTTATGATCTTAAGCCCTGTATAATATCTCTCTTATATCTGGCAGGTCCAGTGACAGTGAGCTCAACTTGACATCCTTGACTGTGCATATAATACTTTAGCATATCCTTGTGATATTTGCTGAATAACTCACCATCAGGGTCCAGCAGTCGGGGGATCCTCAGCTCCTTCTCTGCGATGTGGAAGGCCTCCTCCAGGTTCTGCTTGTTGCTTCTGGTTCTGGCTTTGGACAGATCCACCAGGTCAGGGCGCAGAGCGTACTGGATGGCCAGGAAGACCACTCCACTCCTCCAGCTGGCTTTGAAGTCTTTCACATTTATGGAACAGCCAGCTCTGAGGGTAAACAGATCATTTGATTTTTCTGTTAAATCCTACAAACTGGCGCTTTAAGATCAACAACAGGCAAGCTGAAACGCAAAGTACTACAATTCTGAACACAGAATAAATGTGTAAAATAATGTAAAAACAAGATACTGATAAATAAGGTATGCATGTATCAACATTTCCATATAATTATTATAGAGCTCCTTGGCCACTGAAAAGGATATTTTCAAAACTACAGACAAAAAACACAAGAAGAAATGGCAAAAAAAGAAAGCACAGGGATTTTATATTTCAAACATTTATTTATAAATATACTGTATACTGGAATGAGATGTATAACACAAGATGCTATTAAAGGACCGTATATAAGAAATAATTTGAACAGATTTTGGCACGCAGCATGTGAATGCCTACAGCCCAGACAGCAAAGCCCTGATCAGGTTTTGGTCTTTAGCCCAGACCTGGAGACGACAAGAGAGATCCTTGTGCGAGAATCCATCACTCCTTACATCCCACACTTGGCCCACAACAGAAAAGTGGCATCTATTAGAGGTTTCTTCAGGGTCGATATATTAATGTGACCCTAAATAAACACAGCACATTTAAATGAATCATTAATAGCACTCATTTGAGCGGGTGCTTACTTGTGGCACTGTTCCCGAACCCACAGCAGCAGGGCCTTCCTGGCAGAAACCCTAAAACGGTTGTGTAGTGGTGAGCCTCTGGGAGGAACAGGACTGCTGCTGGCCGAGCGGCTCGACAGGGTGGAGCGTGAATCCAGACTGGCCAAGGACTCCATGGAGGACTGGCGGGAACTGAACGAGAGGCTGCTGGCCAACTCCTCAATCTAAGAAAAACACCAACACATAGTTTCTGTTTAACATATTAGGCCTTTATATTTGGAAACCAGGGCTCTGCAATTAATCAAATTTTTATTGCAATTTCGAATTTGTCTCCAAACGATCACTAAAACAAAGAAATCGAGAAAAACGATTATTTTGCACATTATATTTTGCAAAGAAAGTCCTATTTTGTCCTGTGCTTTGTCCCCTCTGAAGGGGAATACAACAATTAAAAGTATTAAGGGACATTTCACAGTTCAAGTTGATTTCTTTAACAGTTTCACTGTTTATTAAGTTCAATAAATGCAACATCTTTCCAAAAGTCAATGAGGAATTGTGTTAAATAATCATGATTTAGATATTGACCAAGATAATTGGGATTTAGATTTTTTCCATAATCAAGTTGTCCTATTGGAAACTCAGTAAAAGTTAAAAAGGTGTGCAAAAAGACAAAGAAAAAAAGTGGACAAAACAACAAGCATGATGAGGGAAGGTAAACCATTTCTAATGCAGAAAATAAGAAACTTAACATCACACAAACCACACCAGAATCCTGAGGGACATCTCCTGCTTACACAAAACATATGTTTAAGTTGTTATGCTTCAATAAATGTGCTTCAGCATCATAATTAGTTTTGTTGCTCCAACATTTTGGTCTGATCATTGGATAAATCCACCCGAAGAAAATATACTTAAACCTAAAAATGGTATCCATAGAAATATCATTTATAGAAGTACAAAAAAAAGAGAAAAATGTTCTCCATTCCCACAGGCTTTTTTTTTTACCTTTATTTATTCAGGGTAGGGTCACTGAGAGGAAGCCTCTCTTTTGCGGGAAGACCCTGATCCTTTTCATTCAGTACATGAGGTTTTATTTTGGTCAGTTGCGATAACAGAAAGAAGTGGAAAACCAACAAGAAAATATGAAACATAACAGACAACACAAATAGAAAAGTAAACGTATTAAACTTACATGATACTGTAGAATGATTGTCCATATGAGGCCAAGAATGATGGACGGCTTACCATCAATAATGTCAGGAATGTGTATGTTGACTAGTTTGATCTGGGGGAGAAAACAGGATACATTTCAAGTCTGTCTTAATACATTACGAAGGAAAAAAAAACAGATGACGGCGCAGCAGGTATCACATTTTGTAGTTAAAAATTTTGACCTGTAAATATAACAATTTCTGTCATAT
Organism: Gymnocephalus cernua; assembly: GCA_023631565.1. Lineage (NCBI taxonomy): Eukaryota > Metazoa > Chordata > Actinopteri > Perciformes > Percidae > Gymnocephalus > Gymnocephalus cernua. The sequence goes on from CM042444.1 coordinate 24,424,388, forward strand.
GAAATGACAAAATATGATGCCAAAATACATCATCCATGTGGTTTTGCCAATGGCAGTAGTAAAGTTCTCACTATATGGCTGGTGATTAGTTAGAGGGCCGCTTTAGTGTGTCATTTACCGATTTCTGCTTTAGAAAGGAAAGGGCCTTCTCAATGTTGCTCCTGTGCTGAAACATTCCTCTGCCTCTCTCCCGACTCTGCAAAAGCCAACCAGAGAGTCAGTCAGTTGGTTCATTACAACGGTCAGCTGTTGGTTGGAAAACATGTGAAGTACTGAACTGACAGAGTGGACTCACGAGGTGCTGGCCGCTCATCACCTCCAGCAGGTCCAGCAGTTTGGAGCCATCACAGAAATCATTGAACAGATCCAGGACCATACATGGTGGCCTCCGCTGTCACAACACACACGTTTAGGTTTACATTTGCAGATATAAAACACTGAAAGAGCTTTGCCAAGGCTGCAACATCTATTCTGTTAATGGAAGGTTAGCATGTAGAGATGTACATCATCTACAAGTTTTTGTAAAATAAGCCATGTTTACAAGAACTTGGTGATTTTACTTGCTTACATAAACTTTCCTATCACACTCAGTAGAATATGTACCAAAATTGATGAATTTGTATGAATTGATCATTTTTTTCTGAACAATCTGTCAGAAAATTTGTTAGGACAGAAATCTGTGATGCATGAAATGCTCTGAAATGTTCCATGTTTATGCAGCTAGGGCTAAAAGATGACTCGAGACATCCTATTAAAATCAGTTAAACTTTAAAGCACGTGGTGGACAAGCTCAACAAAGCTGTTTGTTAAGTTTCTGAGAAGCTGAAATTTTGGAGATAGTAAATCTCCAGATAATGATGATTATTGTAGTTTTAGTGTTTGGATCTGAAAGCTCATAAATCAACGTTTTGATCTTTGTCATGCAACAATAAATGATTGTCAAGCCGGCCACACACACACTATTTATCAAAGGTGACTGCAACACTATAATAAAATTACTCTGCCCCAATTCTGAATCAATCAGGGCAACACTTGCCAGGGCTCCAGAGTGTGACCAAATGAGTGTGCGACTGAATTTTACACAGCGCTGTTGTTACCATGTTTCCGTGAAAATCATGATGTTGCCATCAATAATACATTTATGAGTGGTGATCCGCAGCCGAAGATCATCCATTTGTTTGCTAAAGACATTGAGATGTACACTGGCGAAGAAAATGCTGCGTAGTAATAGCCGATAAGGAATTAGCCTTAGCCTACCGTTAGCCCTCCTCTCTTTCCCTCACTTTGTTTACGTCTCAACCCGGCTTGCGTGCACTTCCGGTCGGTGGAGCTGTGTTGATAGACCTTGGCAGTGCTGTAGTGCATTCACTGATTTATTTGCATTTTTAAACGTCAGATCCTAAATTTGCCACACGCTGCTGTACTGCTCCTTCACTTGGGTGAGAGAGGTAAAAATGTGACAACAGAGATCGGAGACCGCTTCTATGAAAACAAAATACACAAAGGATGCTAAAATAACTATTTACCTCATAAAAACAAATAGTGCTTGTGTGAGTGTTGTGAGCTCCTCTCTCTCTGGCTCCCTCATTACTCAATATTTCCAACACTGAGTTAGATACTTAGTTAACCTAGATACTCCCCGCTCCATGGACGTTTAAGCACCTTATATGATTATTTCAGTGTAAACAAAAAAAGAGAGGAGAGGGAGAGCCTGTATGAGGCCATAATACAGTACACTGACAATAATAATACTTGATTTACATGAATGTGCATTTGTTAAGCACCATTCAATTAAAATGTGACTGTGAACTAAAATGAAACAGCACATTGTAGTTTCTGTATTTATTCATAAATCAGTAAAACAGTTAACATGGGGGAAATGTGAAAAATTACGTTGCAGGTCAATTTAAGTTGTGCGCTCCTAAATTTTCTGCCTGTCCCCCTAAAATTCTTTAGCGGCTACAATGCTCCTAGTAAAAAAAGTTAGTCTACAACTTAGTGCACATTAACCAACATTTCTGTAAATGCACCAGTGTTAGCCAGTCAGCTAATTTTCAATTGTAGTCCTAGTTAACTAGCATACATGTCTTTTATGGTGGCAGGAAACCCATGTGAACACAAGGAGAACACACAATCCCCACACAGAAAGGCCTGGAACAACCTGGATTCAAACCCAGAACGTTCTTGCTGTGAGGCAGAAGTGCTACCCACTGAGCCACCATACTGCACATATGACGATAAGGTAAGGTAACAAGTTGCAGCACAGAAATGCCAAAGATATGCTAAAGGTATTTAATGTGCAGCCATGACATAATCAGAGAGCAGTGGGATGTTTATGTCCTGTGCAGTGCATACAGTATATAACCAAATTTAGTAATCCCCTAAAAATGTTTGTTAAAGATAACATAAGATTAATATGTAGAGGGAAATTGAAGATATAACACATTTTATATATGTGTTTGTTTAAAATACATATACTTATCTGCTGAGAAATTGCAATCAAATATCACTATAGATATCAGCCTTAGTGAATGCACGTATCCTTCAGGTTATATTATTATCATTATTATTAGTTTAACTTGTTTAGTTTAACAAAAACATTCAATAATCTAATTTTCAGTTTCAGTCTTCTTACGTTGGGATATTCAGCAATTGAGTAACAGCTACATTTTTCCATATAAAATTATCCTACCTAATTAATAGAGCTTTTTAGCTGCAAATCATCTTTAATGGGAGCCTCATAGACCATGACCTTTATTAACCCCCACAAGCAACATATAGGAGGAACATACGGATATTAAAACACCACCTTAAAAGTCCCTTAGTAGCCTATAAATGACATTAACAATAGAGTAATTTACTCAGTAGAGAAGAATAAACAACTTTCTCTTGAACAATTGATCATGAAGTTTCTGATTCCATGCATTTTTTAAATTATGAATACCAATTTTTGCCTTCTAACAGGCAATCTAGAGTCTCTTTGGGCTTAAGAACTCTTTTATACATCAATCTATCCTGTTGCTAAACCAAAATCAGTTTGATACCAATTAAGATCTAGACCTGAGAGTATCATGAAACATCATTCTTATTCATGGCTGTTAATAAGTATTCATCTTTGTACTATATGTGTCATTGTTTTCTAACTGTGTATTTTCCTTTTTTTCTTCTTTTTGCTCGGGAACGCAAAATTAATTTCAGTGTAAACTCACAATAAAGTCGTATCGTATCGTTTCCTGCACCCCAGAATAACCTGTGCTTACTAACACTGCCTGCTGAATGTCAGCGACCTAGGACCTTCCAAAGTGGACTCAGATAATTATGGAAAGAGAAGTATTCACATGTGACACAACATGAAAGGGGTGTGACTGGTGGGTGGTGGTGGAGGTGAGGGGAGGGTGGTGGCCGTCTGTTGCTGTCTGTCTGTGTGCTGTGAACCTTGCTCCTCAATGCTATATTTATGTTCACAGTCATCCCCCCCACTGTCACACTCACAGCTGACCTCCAACAGGAGCTGCTGCTGCTGACTTATGTTAGGAGCTAGTCAGAGAAAAAGACCTGAGAGTGAAAGAGAGTGAGAAAAAGGCTGTTCTGATGAGTCTCCCCCCTCCCCCAATATGTACACTGAGGGTACACATTTGTTTTGATTTGTACAATTTTAATGCAAACCAGTTTTTTCTCATTAATTATAAAACAAATTGACAAATAAGAAAAGGATAGGAAGTAAGAATGTAAATGGTAGACGAATTTTAACAATTCAAAAATAAAAACTATCAATATCGATTTTGCAAAAGGAGCTGCAGTTTGCCTTCAGGGAGGATGTTCTTAATGTTTTGTGCACAAAATGCCTGTATGTCTTTGCAATGTGATATCTTTATGACCTGATTTCCCAGGAATTATTACATTGAATTAAAATGATTATTTTACAAACAAAGATAATATTATTGACAGCAAACATTCTTTTACATTTACTGAGGGAGGCTGCCATATTGATGCTATAATGTGTGTTAATTATCAGTAGACTCACTGTTAAGTTGTTAATAATCTATAAAGCTTTGAGGCAGGAAGTGATGCACATTTGTATTCTCACTATAATAATGTAGACTCTACACATTACAGGTCTTTTGTAGATGTTTTCTTAATGCTTTTTTGCAGGGCAGAATACAAGGACATATCTGCTTAAAGTCGGCTCACCTTTGCCAGCTGAGCGTTGACCCAGTTGGTGAAGGTCTTCTTCTGGATCTGTTCTTGTTCCACTGTTAAAGAAGAAGAAACACACAATGTCAAGTATTATTTATGTATATAATCACAGTCAATAAATCAGGTAGTGCAAATTTAAATGTAGGAATTTAGGGCACAATGCTATACATCATGAGACATGTGATTGGCCCACTAGCTCCAACCCATAGAGACACTGGTGGGGTCAAGTCAAGCCCGATGTATTTGACGGAGTTGGCAGTTCATCGAATGAAGCAGAAGAGAAAAAGGTATCAAATTAAGTATTCTATAGGTATCTGTATCCTTTAAGGGTTCTGGTATTGGTAACGTTATTTTTTTAAACAATACCCAGCCCTATACATTTACATATTTAAAATGTGTTTGTCAAAACATGCAAAGTGAGTTCTTCTTCCATGTTGAATGCATTCTGAAATATACTCTGTACTGTTTGTACATTTGTATAATTGTATGAATGTAAAGACGGTTGTTACTGATAAAGAGCATGCATAATCAGTGAGGTAGTTTTAATCATTTTCATTTAAGATTGAATTTGTTTTTTACCCTTAAAGCTTTAGTGCATAACTTTTTGATATTAATGAACGACCGTTACATTCAAGCCATTGCCAAATGAGTTGCTACAAATCTAATTAAGCCTATCAGCTCCACACAACTCTCTCTGCATTTCTCAGTGGCTGAATCTCATCCCCCCTTATTTGAAAGCTCCTCGACTTCTTGGTCCTCGACTGAACCGGATGTTGTTCTGTCCGTCGTCGGTGAAGGCCGTCTCAAAGCTCTTATTTCGTCCCCGAGGACAGAGCACCAAGGAGCTATAGCCGAGGATACACAAGAGCAGCCTTCCCGGAAGCCGTGCAGCTGAAGGAGTTGCTAAGTCCACCCAAACAGCTGACGTATTCATGTGATGCTTCAGAAGAAAAGACATCTCATCCCTCTAAAAACACATGCTTGTTGCCTCTCTCTGATGATTTCCTCACATCTCTCCCGGGCGAGGAAGGGAGGCAAGTTTTGATCCTCCGTGTCCTCCTTGGCTACTAGCAACTGCGTGGAGGAGGGGTGGGGGGCGGTGCATGATCACGGAAAGCTTGTATCATGTGAACGCGGCAACAGTTTTGTTGTCATTACTTAGAATTCCTCATCGAGGCGACAGAAACTACGCACTATAGCTTTAAGGGCAACTGTTATACAGTATATGCATACATAAAAACTGTACAGTTTTCTAACAATTATCTGAAGCAGGCTACATAAAGGTTACAGCATTCAGATAATATAAATACCACTGGAAGTAAAAACAGATTTGGTGAGTTAACGGTCCACCACTCACCATCGTACAGCTCAATTAAGTCATTCAAGTCACTGACAGTATGAAGGGTCTCACAGATAATCCAGTCCTCATTCTCCATTGTCCTCATGAAATCAATTTACTGACTCAATAAACATCTCAGTCAGAACATTTCTAAACTTCCACTTTTTTTCAGATTTACATACAGTATCTCCAAAAACGATCTATACTCATCGAGATTCCTCTTGCAATTTTAATTACATTTAGTGGCTCTAAATTACCAATCACCAGTCTGATTGTTGTAACTGTGGCTCAGTATAAAATAGTTGTAAAACGTCAAGTAAAAACCATCACCAGTTACGAGGTATGAGCTATTAAAAGGTTTTACAAACTAGGATGTATTCCAATTCTTCCTACCACTAATAATTTCTAAATTGCCTCATCATTAAGATCTTGAAGACTAATATATAACATTAACTAAGGTCCTGTTTAACTTTCATTGACCAGTTTCTCAGTTCACTTTGTTTGCTAAAAGCTAAAGGCTAGTGGTCCATTCTCTAGCTCTCCTTCCCTCTGTCTGGTCCTATGAGATGTATTAACAGACAGTTTACAGACTATTTCTGATTTAATATGTCAACAGCAGGTCAACTTTGGCTTCAGTTCACTTGCAGTCTAATCTTAATCATAGGGAACTCCCATGATAACTCAGACATCTTAATATAATTAATCTGGTATCATCGGACAAAGATAAGGCTGAAGGGGAAGGGGGTCGGTTATCTTTGGTAACATGACCCTGTGAGTTATTTAACATCTGCAGAGAAGCACTGCTGTTCACTAATCCGCAAACACACACAAAATAATGAGCAACCTGAAGTTTCCTAAAGTTCCTGGCTGGCAACTCAAGAGGATGAAGAAACCGGAGAGCTGTGACACACTTGAAAGTTAGCCAGTAGAATTATTTTAAACAAACCCTTTCGGTCACTGTAACCGCAGTGCTTTCAAGTCACTTCCACAGTTCTACCATTTTAGTAGCTGCATAAGCTCCTGAAATGAATCCCTGCTATTTCAATAACATAATTCATCAGAAACACAAATAATGGCAATTTATAGAAGTAGCAACTCCCATCTCAACAGAGATGAAACGTAATGTTCTGGATGTAAAATTATAATTTATGGTACATACTAACCGTACATGTTATATATACGTAAAATATTAAGATTATGGAATTCTGTTATTTGTTTCATTTTTTTAGATACATTTTTTATTGTTTGTTTGAATATGCAGACATACAGAACATAGTAACACAAACTGAACAAGAACGAAAACCCTCTCCCACCCCACACCCCCTGCGGTCTTGAGGAAAATAAAAACAAACAAACAAACAGAAATCACACCTTGCCTAATCACTCTCTAGCTCTTGTGACGCTGAGGTCATTAGGTCTCATATTTGTGCTGCTGCGCTTTTCCATAGGTTGATAGTTGATGATTTAGCTTTGTTAATCCTTGCTGTAGAGAGCTCAAGCATAACTATGTCTAGAAAATACGGCAGCCACTGTTTTATACAAAGCGAGTGAGGGGGGAGCCAGCGCTGAGCTATCATTTTCTTGGTTGCAGTTGAGCCAGCTAGCCACATTTTCCTCTGTCTCCCAAGCATGTGTAATTTAGAGTCGTCATTAAGTAACAAAACAATCAGGTCAGTAGGGATTTGACATCCTATCACATCAGATATTATTGATGTTGTTTTATTCCAGAACTCATGCACCTGTTCACACTCCCAGACCATATGCACGAAAGTTACAATTTGTTCAGGTTGACAGAACATGCAATAGGGAGTAGGAATGACTTTAGAGAGGTATCTCTTCTGGGGAGTCCAATATGTCCTGTGACATATGTTGAAATGGATATACTGGTGATTTGGGTTCTTGGGACAGTGGAAAATGTTGTCCCAAACTGTCTCCCAATTAATTACGTTCCCCTCAGAGCTCAGCTCTCGCTCCCATTTCTTTAATATTGGGAGTTCTCCTATGGATACTTCCATCAGTTTAGCATAAATCTTGGACACTAATCCTCTCACAGGAAAATCAACAACCCATTTAATGATTGGATGCGCCTCAAAACTGTTTCCCCATGGCACTCCATAGCATTTTAGGGCTGACCTTAAGTAAAGATAAAAGAAGGATGTCCTGGGGACCTCAAAACTATCTCTCAGGTCTTCAAAACTTAACATACCTTTCTCATTGAACAGCTGTTCTAAGGTATAAATACCTCTGTCACTCCACTGGTTACAAGCAAAGGGTTTGTTACCAGACATTAGGTGTGCATTGTGCCATATTGGGGTATTCAAATGACACTTATTGGTTTAGCGTAGGTGCTCCTCCACCTGTTTAAAGTTGGTCAATGTGTTGGTGATAATAGGGCCATAGGCTAGCATACACTTTTTTGGGCACACACCTGCAAAGGCAAGGTCTTACAATCTGAGACTTCCAATGAGGTTTTGCTCTATTTTTCTCCATGGAACTGTAGATGAGGGGTCCATCCACACTCTGAGGGCCCGTAGCTGAAAGGCTCTGTGGTACACTTTAAGGTTGGGGAGGGCATGGCCTCCCAGGTAAATTTGACCATAGTAAGACCAATGTCATCTGCAAATTATGCAAGACTGTCATCCCCACCAAGACTCGTAATACCGCATACTTGTTTTACCACCTTAGAGCCAAAGACATGCTGAGCACTGTCGAGAAGCCAGGTTACCACAAGTAAGTTTAAAATAAAAATGTTTAAATTTAATATATTTTTCTCCTATACCTTATTTTAAATAGGTCATAAAAAATATCAATAATTATCGACCGATATGAAACACTTATATCACACAATATTGTGATAGAGTTTTCAGCCATATTGCCCAGCCCTATTACTTAATATAGTTTCATAGTTGTCCTGGACAACTTGCTGTAGCGATGCGTGTATTGTGATGCCCAAATATGTACCTGTCTGTTGTTCAATAGAAGATTAGATTTAATCCAATTGATTTTATAGCCGGAGATTGAGCCAAATTCGTTAACAATCTTAAGAATTTTTGGTCATAGATGTACAGCAAAATATCATCTGCAAATAACAATATTGAGCTGTTATTGGATTTAATATGGACATTACATATTTTATTTTGCCTTATGGCTTGGGCTAACGGTTCAAGAGAGATTGCAAATAGCATGTGAGAGCGCGGGCATCCCTGTTGCGAGCCCTGTTCGATGGGGAATGGCTGAGAATGCAAGCCATTGCTTGAGATTATGGCTGTGGGATTTGCATATAAAGTACGTACCATGTCAATGAATTTGGCCCCCAAACCAAGCCTCTCCATTATTTGCCACAAGTAGTTCCACTCTAGGCAGTCAAAAGCCTTTTCCGCATCCACTGATAAAACTGCTGCCGTTGTTGGAAGGTTTTTGGCTTCTTCTATTACGTGAAATAATCTGCATACATTGTCTGCAGCGTGACGCCTTGGTATAAACCCTGATTGGTCGGGTGGACTAGCTTCTCAATAAAGCGTTCTAAGCGGAGTGCCAAGACTTTGGAATAGAGTTTAATATCAGTCCCAAAGAGGCTGATGGGCCTGTAGTTTGAGCACTCTGTAAGATCTTTGCCTTTTTGGGTATGTATAAAATGAGTAAAATGATAGGTTAGGGCTGGGCGATATGGCCTAAAAATAAAATCTCCGACTTTTTTTTATTTTATTCGATTTCCGATTTTTTTCCGATTTTCCCCCCTACTTATTAATAGGGTTGGGTATCGTTTGGGTATTTTCCGATACTGGTGCTAAATCGGTACTTTTAAAACGGTGCCGGTGCCTGAACCGATACTTTTTAAGAAAGTTTTTTAAAAAAGAAGAAGAAACAAGAAGGATAGGCCTACTAAACAACAGTCGGTGACATTTAAGAACACATTGTTTATTACTAAGGCCATATGGCCAAAATTAAATGATTTAATAGTAATGTAATAACTATAACTTATAATACACAATAACTTATTTCACCAGTAAATTGCTGCTTAACGACAAAAACAACAACCAGATGGGAAAAGGGTATTTTGCAATAACTTTGAATGCACTGCGAGGCTGTATGTTACCAGTTTCAGTGAACGCACCGTCTGTGTTTTTCCGACGTCGGCAGCTGCTGCGCTGCAGAGCAGACTGTTGATATACAGTCACACTTTACACTGTTTAACGTTACCTGTCAGCATTTTAACCGTGTTTAATCCAGCTGCTAGCTAAAGGTAGGCTAACGTTACCTGCTGTTGAGTGTAATGTAAAGTCAGGCACCGAAATAAGGCACCGAAATGTTCGTTCTTATTCGGTCTCGTTACTACCGTTTACATCGGAACCGGGGACCTATTGGCACCGCGTTTCGGTACCCAATCCTACTTATTAAGGAAAGCAATAAGTACAAACGGCAGACAACTTACCGTCTTCTCCACGGTATATATGGGTGCGACCGCTTCGGTGATTGTTCTCCACCATGCCCCTTTCCTGTCATATGCGGTGCCTTGTGCAAAGGATTTGGCTACAGTTAGCTGTTTTTTAGCTAAGGTTTGTTGGTCACTGCGGTTTTGTTTGTCTCGGAGAGACTGGCATTTTTCATATTCGGCTGGATGTCTCTGTTTCAGGTGTTGGAATAGGTTTGTGGTGCTGCTGCCTTTGACTGCGATGGGCTTTGGGCAAATGTTGCAGTGCGGGGTTTGCTGCTCCACGTCTGTCACTGCAAACCCATACCAGTTCCAAACAACAGATGATTTTATTCCTTTCTTGGGAACAAACTTGCCAACTAGCCATGTTGTCAATTGCTGTTGCTGTTTCGTGTGTGCTATGATGTTGTTGTTGTTGTCGCTTGCCATACTGCTATGTGAAACTAACGCTACGGAAGCTCCGGAGAGCCAAAAATGTGCCATTACACAAAAACTCGATTTACTTATTTTTTAAATCGCCCGCAACAAAAATATTCGAATTCATTCATTTAATCGATTTTTCGCCCAGGCCTATGATAGGTCCTAGTATGTCTGTACTGTACTTCTGATGGAATTCCATCCAACCCCGGCGTTTTCCCTTTCTTAGCTGTTTTTAACGCTGTTAACGTTATAGGTTGACCCAGTTCTTCTGCCTCCTCTGTGTCAAGAAGAGGCAGGTTTAGCTCTTTTAGGAACTTTTGGCACTGTCAGATCTGGGTTGCAGGAGGACTCATACAACTTTGAATAAAAGGATTGGAAAGTGGCGGTGATATCTTTAGGATTCGTTGAGATACCTCGGTCCATGCGAATGCTGTTGATAGCAGCTCTGGACTCGCTTTGTTTTAATTTTAGAGCCAGCAATTTGCTTGGTTTACAACCACTAAAATAGTAATTTTGCCTCACTCTGTGCATTCTGAATTCAGCTCTCCTTAGCAAATCATTTATCTCTGCTCGACTAGAAGAGTATGTGTAGATTTAGAAAAACACATCTTTAGAGACTTCTCCAGACCTTTACAACGTTCTTCCAACTCCGCAATCCCTCCCTCTCTTTTTCTCTTCAAATTGACTGCAAAGGAAGATGTGAACTCTCTAATAAATCCTTTAGTTGCTTGCCAAATGTACCCGGGTCAGAAACTGAGTCAGTATTGATTGATATAAACTCAGCCAGTTTGGCTCTAAACTCTGCATCAAAAGCTGTGTTCTGGAGAAGGGAGTTATTAAATTGCCACCTTCTAGATCTTTCTCCTAACATATCACAATGGAATGTGGTTATCAGCGCATTGTGATCAGACAGAATTGCTGGTTCTATTACTATCGTGTGGAACATTGCCTTAAGCTCACTGGATATAATGCAGGAGTGGATGAGGTGACGCATGGAAAAGAAGGTGTAATCCTTGCCATTAGGATTGTGCATCCTCCATGTATCTGTAAAATGGTGGGATTCCACAACTGCTTTAAACATGTCCGATATATGTTTCGTGTGATTGACCCCTGATCTATCCTGATTTAAATCTAGTACCGCATTCACATTCACGTGCTGCATGCTGACGTTTACGGTAAGCGTCCCTGGGATCAGAGCGGGCAATATAGAATCTTATCTAAAGCTGCTGGCTAAAAATAAAATAACAGTAAATACAGTAAGATCATACTCCACGTAGGTGGAAATGATACCCGATTATGTACAACCCCAAATCAGAAAAAGTTGGGACAGTATGGAAAACACAAATAAAAAAAGAAAGTAGTGATTTCTAAATGTACTTTGACTTGTATTTCATTGCAGACACTACAGCAGCACATCATTTAATGTGTTCCTCATGATTTTGATTGTTTTTTATTCAAAAAAACAAAATTCCTATTTTGGTTCTTGCAACACATTTCAAAAAAAGTTGGAACACTAAATCATTTACCACTTTGTAATGTTGCCATTCCTTTTCACAACACTTAAAAGACGTTTAGGGACTGAAGACACCAAGTGATGAAGTGTTTCAGGTGTAATTTTGTCCCATTCTTGCTGCAAACAAGTCTTAAGGTGGGCAACAGTACGGGGTCTTCGTTGTCGCATTTTGCGCTTCAAAATGCGCCACACATTCTCTATTGGAGACAGGTCGGGACTGCAGGCAGGCCAGTCAAGTACCCGTATCCTCTTCCTCCGCAGCCAGGACTTTGTAATGTGTGCAGAATGTGGTTTTGCATTATCTTGTTGAAATATGCATGGACGTCCCTGGAAAAGATGTCTTCTTGAAGGCAGCATATTGTGCTCCAAAATCTCTATGTACTTTCAGCATTAATGGTGCCATCACAGAAGTGCAAGTTACCTTTGCCAAGGGCACTGACACAACCCCATACCATGACAGAACCTGGCTTTTGGACTTGTTGCTGGTAACAGCCTGGATGATCCTTTTCTTCTTTGGTCCGGAGCACACAGCGTCCATTTCTCCCAAAGAATACCTGAAATACTGATTCATCTGACCACAGTATACGTTCCCACTGTGTGATGGTCCATCCCAGATGCCTCCGAGCCCAGAGAAGTCGACGGCGCTTCTGGACACTGTTAACATAGGGCTTCCTTTTGGCACAGTACAGTTTTAACTGGCATTTGTTGCTGTAATTACGTATTGTGGTACTTGACAAAGGTTTGTCAAAGTAGTCCTGAGCCCATGTGGTGATATCGCTTATAGATGAATGACGATTCTTGATGCAGTGCCGCCTGAGGGATCGGAGATCACGGCAAGCTTAGGCTTGCGCCCTTGTCCTTTACGCACTGAAATTCCTCCTCATTCCTTGAATCTTTTAATTATGTTATGCACTGTTGAAGGTGAAATAAGCAAATGTCTTCCTATCTTTCTTTGAGGAACATTGTTTTAAACATTTCAATAATTTTCTCACGTATTTGTTGGCAAACTGGCAATCCTCAGCCCATCTTTGCTCCTAAAGGACTAGACCTTTCTTGGATGCTGCTTTTGTACCAAATCATAATTACAATCACCTGTTGACATCACCTGTTTCAAATCACATCATTATTTAACCAATTTACCTGATTACTAGCCCTTAATTGCTCTTGTCCCAACCTTTTTTGGAATGTGTTGCAGGTCTGAATGACAGGAAAGGATGTATATTTACAAATGAAATTAAGTTGACCTGACAAAACATGAAATATTTTGTGTTCACATTGTCTGCAATGAAATACAAGTCAAAGTACATTTAGAAATCACTACTTTCTTTTTTTATTTGTGTTTTTCATACTGTCCCAACTTTTTCTGATTTGGGGTTGTAAATCGGAGATCACTAAAATTAATGTTGAGTCACTTTGTGCATATGCAAAGACTATGTCGGACTCAGTAGTCTTCTCTGGTCCCCTGCCAAACCTGATCAGCGATGAAAAATACAGCTGCATGGTGCCCACCTAATGATGTGGGCTACATAGATAACTGGAGGGGCGTTCTGGGGAAAGCCTAGTCTGATTAAGAGGGACGGCATTCATCCCACTTGGGATGGAGCCGCTCTCATATCAAAAGATCTGACCGAGTTTATTATCGGTCATAAACCATGACAACCCAAAGTAGATATTAGTAATCAGAGGTGCAGTGCAACGCGTTCTTCTGTGCCTCCGTTAGAGCAGCCGCCCTCTCATAGTCTAATAACCACGGTGTCTGTCCCCCGACTTAGATCGGTTAACTCAAAGGTTAACAAAAGAGGAGCCATACTTAACAACATAATTGGAATTAAAACAGCATCTGCAATGATGGAACAGAATAGGAAAATTAGATGTGGACTATTAAATATTAGATCTTTGTCTTCTAAAGCAGGATTAATAAACAAATTGATATCAGATAATCAAATTGATCTATTCTGTCTTACCGAAACCTGGCTGTGCAATGAAGAATATGTTAGTTTAAATGAAGCCACTCCTCCCAGTCATAATAATACTCAAATTCAGAGGCTCAAGCTGAGGAGGGGGAGTTGCAGCCATATTTGATTCAAGCCTGTTAATTAATCTTAAACCTAAACTAAATTATAGGCTAACTCGTTTGAAAGCCTTGTTCTTAATCTTCAATTAGTACAGCCAATTATATTTGTTGTTGTTTACCGTATTCAGAATTTCTATCTGAATTCTCGAGTTTTTATCATATGTAGTCCTAAAATCAGACAAAGTACTTATTGTAGGTGATTTTAATATTCACATGGACGTTGATGACAGCCTTAGTATTGCTTTCAACTCACTATTAGATTCAATTGGTTTCAGTCAGAGTGTGCATACGGCCACTCACTGTTTTAACCACACCCTCGACCTTGTACTAGCATATGGCATCGAAATTGAAGATTTAATAGTATTTCCGCAGAATCCTTTATTATCAGACCATTTTTTAATAACTTTCGAATTCTTACTACCCGACTATATGAAATCAGATAAAAGCTTCTACACTAGATGCCTATCTGACAGTGCTATACCTAAATTTAAGGAAGATATTCCAACAGCATTTAACTCAGTGTTGTGTTTTAATATAACAGAGGACCTTTTTGTTAACTTCAGTCCCTCCCAAATTGATAATTTTGTAGACAGTGCTACGGCCTGCCTACGGACGACTTTAGACTCTGTTGCTCCCCTCAAAAAGAAGATGAGGAAGCCAAGGAAACTAGCACCTTGGTATAACTCCCAAACTTGCAAACTAAAACAAATCTCGTGAAAACTTGAAAGTAAATGGCGTTCCACCAAACTGGAAGAATTTCGTTTAGATTGGCAAGACAGTCTGAAAACCTATAGGAAGGCCCTCAGAAATGCCAGATCAGACTATTACTCATCACTAGAAGAAAATAAGAAAAACCCAAGGTTTCTTTTCAGCACTGTAGCCAGCCAGACAGTCACAGCTCTACTGAGGCAAATATTCCTATAGCTCTGAGTAGTGACGACTTCATGAGCTTCTTTGATGATACAATTATAACAATTAGAGATAAAATTAATCACCTCTTGCCCTCAACTTCTAACAGTTCACCTTCAAACACAGGACTGCTAGAAGGAACGACAAGACCTGACATATACTTAGACTGCTTTTACCCCAGTGTTTCCCCTACGTTGATTTGCAAGTGGCGCACCGCCACAGTTAAATTTCTGCCGCCACGCCACGGTGTCAATGTTGATTGTCGGAGAATAGCGCGGACACGCGGTTCACAGGTAGAGCACAAACCCAGCCCCCCTGTCTCTATTCACATGCCGGGATTCTTGCCTGCGCGCCACACACACGCAGCCGAGTTGTGTGTGTGCGCGTTAACGTTACCGCACACACACACATCTAAAACACGCGCAGCACCTGACTGGGAACGATACCGAGGATTGCCAACGGCCGCTGGGGGGGCAGATGAACGCTAGTCTCGTTACTGTAAGTAGGTTACGATAAAACCTTCGTGAGTAAAAAGTCGATACTTAATGCACTCACCTGTATAGACCGACGTAAACATGTAGGAAGAGATATTTTAATCTGCTGTCTGCTCTCGTCCACCGCGCTGTTTTACCAAACTCAGCTCTACTCTGCTCATTTTTACCAACACGATCAAACAAATAAAGCTGTCGGTTGTAGTCTTAGCTTAGTTTAGCGGGAATCTAGAAATTTGGACAAATTCTTATAAACTTAACTGCTGGCTGAGCGAACCGTCCTCTCCACTGGAAAACAGATACATGTGGCTACTTAATATGCACGTGAATGATGCAATCGTTACCGTCGCGTTCTTCATTCTTGATGATGATGCTAGATGTATTATTTTGCAACAGCATCATTTCATTGCAAAGGAGACATACAGTATGAATGGTAGCCTGCTTATCAGTCCATTCATCATTAAAGCGTTTTTTCCACGTCAATTTTCCCTTCAGCCTCTGTGACTGTGACATGTTTACCTGACAACAGCCTTTCTTTCTGCAAGCATTTTCCTGCATACTACACTTAATCACAGACTTTAACAATCACTCAGTGAACTGCCTCCTAGTCTGAGATCTTTTTCTAGTTAAAGAGTCAGTTATCATTATGGAGTTTCCATGTTTTTGAGGAGTTTACTCACACTAATATACTGTAAACAAAATAGCATTAATTCAGTAAGAAAGTGAACATTTTGAACGATAATAGGCACATTAGGTATACATAAATTCTATTTTATTCATTTGAAAGTCGGGGGGGGGGGGGGGGGGGGGGTGGTTGACATACCTGCCACCACGGCTAAAAAAAATCCTAGGGGAAACACTGTACCCTATAACCTATGAGCCATTTACCTATCTCTTAGACCCCATCCCAACAAGGCTACTTAAAGAAGCGCTACCACTGGTTAACATTTCATTATTAGATATGATTAATATGTCTTTATTAACAGGGTATGTACCACAGTCATTTAAAGTAGCTGTGATAAAACCTATTCTGAAAAAACCCACCCTCGATCCTGAGGTCTTAGCCAACTATAGACCTATATCTAATCCTCCCTCCCTCTCCAAAATCCTTGAGAAGGTAGTTGCTAATCAGTTATGTGATTTCCTACATAGCAATAGTTTATTTGAGGACTTTTAGTCAGGATTTAGAAAGCATCATAGCACAGTGACGGCACTGGTGAAAATTACTAACGACCTACTAACTGCTTCAGACAAAGGACTTGTCTCCATACTTGTCTTACTAGATCTTAGTGCTGCCTTTGACACTATTGACCATACCATCTTGTTACAGAGACTGGAACACTTAGTTGGTATTAAAGGAATCGCACTAAGCTGGTTTAAGTCCTATTTCTCTGATCGATCTCAATTTGTTAATGACAAATCCTCCAAGTACGCTAAAGTTAACCATGGCGTTCCACAAGGCTCAGTGCTTGGACCATTTCTATTCGCCTTATATATGCTTCCTCTAGGCAATATTATTAGGAAACACTCAGATGACACCCAATTATACTTATCAATCAAACCAGATGAAATCAGTCAGTTAGCTAAACTTCAAGCATGCATCAAAGATATAAAATCATGGATGACCCACAATTTTCTGATGCTAAACTCAAGCAAAACTGAAGTTATTGTGCTGGGCTCTAAACAACTTCGAAACTTACTATCTAAAGATATAGCTACCTTGGATGGTATTGCCCTGGCTTCCAGCACTACTGTCAGAAATCTAGGAGTTATTCTTTATCAGAATATATTCTTCAATGGCCACTTAAAACAAACCTCAAGAACAGCCTTTTAACATCTTCGTAACATTGCTAAAATTAGGAACATCCTGTCTCAGAACGATGCTGAAAAACTAGTCCATGCATTCGTTACTTCCAGGCTGGACTATTGTAATTCCTTACTATCAGGATGCTCAAATAAGTCCCTTAAGACTCTCCAGCCGATCCAGAACGCTGCAGTGCGTGTTCTGACAAGAACTAAGAAAAGAGATCATATCACTCCTGTATTAGCTTCTCTGCATTGGCTAACTGTAAAATCCAGGATTGAATTTAAAATCCTCCTCCTGACCTACAAAGCTCTAAATGGTCAAGCACCATCATATCTTGAAGAGCTCATAGTACCTTACTGTCCCACTAGAGCACTACGCTCCCAGAATGCCGAGTTACTTAAAGTAGAATGGGAGCCAGAGCCTTTAGCTATCAGGCTCCTCTCCTATGGAACCAGCTCCCAGTCTGGGTCCGGGAGGCAGATACTGTCACTACATTCAAGAGTAAACTTAAGACTCTCCTCTTTGATAAAGCTTATAGTTAGGGAGTGAGGAGTTGCAGCATCTGCCTAGCCCGGCCCACCTGCTTCTCTGTCCCAGAAATGCTTGTTACTAACCTAACCCTGGGAGCTTGCTCCCCGGAGTCTTTATGTTTCTTTTCACCCAGGATGAAATCCCGGGATTAGGATGGCACCAAAATCATGGTTCCAGCTGTTGCCGTAGTTCTGCTGAAATTCCCTGCTATGCCGTGCTGCTCCCTGCGCTACTACAACCACTATTTCTAGTCACTGTTTCATTATCTATACTGTGATACACCCCAACCGGCACGTCAGACACCACCTACCAAGAGCCTGGGTCTGTCCGAGGTTTCTTCCTAAAAGGGAGTTTTTCTTCGCCACTGTTGCACTGAATGCTTGCTCTTGGGGGATTTGTTGTTTTTTTTGTAAATTATAGTGTGGTCTAGACCTACTCTATCTGTAAAGTGTCTTGAGATAACTCCTGTTATGATTTGATACTATAAATAAAATTGAACTGAATTCTACTGTAGACTACTTGTCTCGCCCCCTGAAGAATTGCTGGTATCTGAAACACCTGAAAATCAGCGTACGTGTCGGTGTACCCTTGCTGTAGATTCTGTGTGCTCCGTCAATTTGATGGTAGCCCTGTTCTGTAAAGAGGGGTAGGGTAGCTGATTTTGCAGGAACCCAATTGGGTCATCTTTTTCGCTGCCCTCTTTCAGTCCAATGATGCGTATATTGTTAAGCCGGGATCTGTCTTCCATTTCGGCTAGTTTATACTCAAATTTCTTCTGGTCATCAACACAGGCGGTCACCATGCTTCTCATTTGCCTGTTATTTTCCTGCGTCCTTTCCAGTCGTTGTACCAGATCACATACCGTAGCTCCCTGCCTCTCAAGCTCTGTCCTGATATGTTGAAGCGAGGTATCAATTTCTGCTAACGCTTCCTTCACTGCGTTGTGGACCACTGATTGAAGAACATTTTGTTGCTTTTCCACAACCTTGGCTATAATGTTCTCCATGTGTAGGTCCGCGTTAGCATCGGTAGCCATGCTAGCCGTTGCCACGTTGGTGGACCTTTGTGCTCGGGTAAACGGTAGCGAGATCTGCTTTTTTGCACCTGCAGGCATTCCACTAAGTCACTGTGGTAACAAATAAATGATTGACGTCGAATAAGAAAGAATAGACCTGGTTTTTCAATGAAAATGCGGAGGTGGGTGCAGAGCCTTAGTGCTGAGCAACCATTGCGATCGTCGTGACCTCCATTTTGTTTCATTTTTAAGAAACAATTTAATCCTAAATTCATGGCAGAATACAACACAATCCACACTGGTACAAACCTGTGTGAGTAGCAGACAGAACAGTGCAAAAAAAATACAAATCTATCAATCGAATGCACTATGTACTAATTACAAAACAATAAAAGAGGAAAATAAAATGTATTTGAAACAAATGACTAATGCCGACCTTACACTAAACGACTTTTCAAGCAATTCCACTGTCGCAGACTATTTTCCAATATCGGAATTAAATCATAGAGTCTTGCTGGATTTGGGGCGCACTCCCATGCATGTAGCAAGCTTGGTTAAATTTTTTAAAACTAATCTAGTTGTAGTGCAATGTGTGACCCTGCAAGATCCCCAGTCTTTACATATTATGACAGTCTTTAGAAGTAAGATGATTGTCTTTAGATGTGAGATGGTGTCAGTCTTTTCAAAGTCTGTTCATAGTCTTCTAGTGTATAGTAGGCATTAGTAGGACAAATTTTTTCTTCCTATCAGGTCCAAACCTACTGTAAAAACAAAACTTTACTTCAAAAGAGTAAGAAGCCTGTATTTGACTTTTGATTTATTTGCGGATACAAAATAAAAAAACACAGTTAAATGGACACATCATGGTTCTGAGCAGAACTTATGTTCAGGTATACAAGCGTATGATGAGCTACATATTTTCCATTCTAGATCGATATCTTATATTTGACAAAAAATTGTTGAGACTTTCACCACTTAGTTGTTTTTGTATCGCTGTAGATCTACTGTTATACTGCAGAGCTCCACCTAATGTAAACAGTTTTATATATGGTGATAATTTTATCCATTATTGTATCCATTATAGTATTGTGCCTTTACACTAAGTTCTACACATTCAGTTTTGTTCTGTACCAATAAGTCACTACCACAGAGACAAATTAAAAAAAACTCACCCATGATGGGATCACTCATGCTGAGTCAGCAGGGAATGTTTCCAGGTCAGCAAACTCTGGTGCATATCACTATAAAGCAAACTTCTCTATCTAGTAAACATATGCTTTACCACACTGCTTCTAAACACTGCAGATCCATGATTCCAGGCGAAAAGATGTGAAGGAAAAACACATTCTGAGAGTAATTCCCATCTACATTTGCAGCCTGCAGGGAAGCAGGTAAGATCAGCTGGGCTCCACCTCTTTTGAATCAAACTCACAGAGGATTCGGGCCTGCTGAAACAAGACCTGCAACAAGCTAGTGCTTCTGCAGCCTCCTGGCTTATTTATGCTGCATTCATTGGGAAATGTGGGTCAAAAGCGTGTATAAATGGAAGTGTGTAATGTGTAAGTAGGACTTGGAAAATGAGCGAGGTTGAATTACCAAGATGTGATGTTGAGGAGTGTGTGGAAGCTGTGTCAACAACTGCTGTTGATAAATTAGATTTTCTGTTTCAACTATTAGTATTGTGATATGTTTCTATTTTCACCTGCTGTTTAACTCCTGCTAAACTATATTGCATTCTTATAAGATGCATGAAACACTACATTGCATCACACGTAGTACAAGGATGGCATTATTAATTGTTAAATAATGATTCTCAGTGCAATCTGCTGTTATATTTTACTCTGTTCTGTAAAAAACATTTCATTTTGAATAGCAACGATAAAGTGAGAAACACAGATTTGCCAACGTGACATCATGACTTTGTGTGAACATGCACACCACATTCTAAAGCCAAGTGGCGTGTTATCTGTATGCATTTTGAGCTATCAGTGTGTATGTCTACGTCGCGCCGTATGCAGCATGTTGCATTTTGAGCTATCTGTGTGTATGTCTACGCCGTATTGAGAATGAGGACATACGTCATGGTAGCTCGCTGTCACGTGATGATTTGGGAGGTGTCTGAGCCCGCCCACCATTTTGGGATCCTACGGTATCGGTTACCAGGGGCAACAGTGTAAGAGTGACACAGAGATGTAGCAGGAAAGACGGCTTGAGGAATTAGCATTATGGTGAACAGGTTGGGTTTAGGAAAAGAAGAACGGGACGGTTGGGTTTAGGAAAACAATAACGGGGTTGGGTTTAGGAAAATAAGAACAGTACGGTTGGGTTTAGGAAAAGAAAGCGACATTTGGGTTTATGAACGTGACACGCAGGACACGATCCCCGGTCTCCTGGGTGAAAGTTCTGTGTTGTTTTAACCATCCACCACCCCAACCAAACTCCCTAAGCGAAGTTCCGGGCTTGCATACTACTCGCTAAGGCGTAAATTGACACCCAGTCGCAACGTAATGTAAGTCAATGGAGGCCAAATGGCGTTGATAAACACGCTAAAAAGCGATTATGTGTCTTGATAACACGCCAAAATGGCATACAAATTGCCGTGTCATACATACGCCACTTCCTGAGATCAGTCTGGATTTGTACACCCCTATGACTCTTGAGTTGGTTCTGTCCAATTATGCTCTTTGCAGGAGGAAGGCACATCAGGATATACATAATCATACATGATAAAGATTAAGGGATACCATAGCTAATACTAAAACCATTAAGATATTGGAGTGTCTATTTGCACCCCAGTACGAGTAGCCTTGGCCACACAGATGAGCTATTCACACCCTGTGAAGTAACAACAAAAACACG
Organism: Gymnocephalus cernua; assembly: GCA_023631565.1. NCBI lineage: Eukaryota > Metazoa > Chordata > Actinopteri > Perciformes > Percidae > Gymnocephalus > Gymnocephalus cernua. Next base: position 24,445,975 of record CM042444.1, read on the forward strand.
TTGCTCACGTGCACCGAAATCATGGCCGACATTCATCTTCCTTGACAGCAGAAACTGGCATATTAAGAATGTTTAGTCTCTTAAGTTTATTAGCGGTCCAAGCCCGAGTCTGGAAGAACCGGTGGTAGCAAAGCTACGCCGTTCGGACAGCAGGGCTGTGGAACCCTATTGTTTTTCTAAAGGCCCAAACCGAGCCTGACGGGTCCCGACAGTACCCGACGAGCCGGGCCGGATTCAGACAGATATTTAGAAATTATAGTCAGGTTCGGGTCGGGTTCGGTCACATCAGCGCGATAAGGCATTTGTTGTAAAATGGTGCTGCGGCTCCTTTAAGAGAGCTCATGTGCGTGTGGGGGTGTGTTTATGTGTGTGTGGAAAGTGGGCAGAAGAGAGATAGAGAAAGAGGAAGCAGACTTGTAGATGCAACCGGAGCAGAGTTATTCATGTTATAACGGCGACCCTGGAGGTAACGAGTCTCCCCTGGTTTTCTGATCACGATCAGAAACGAAGCAATCAGGAAAGGTTAACACATTGAACATTTTAACAGCTTATTAATGTGTGCTTGTTGCCCTATGTGCGCTGATGCGCTCATCTGTAGACATTTCCGAATGCCTTCCTATAGTTGCTTAATAAAAGCGGGCTTTTCCACGCAAACAAACCTACATGTGTCATTAGTATGAGAAAAAAACTTGATTTTAACTGTGTCGGGCTCGGGTTGGGCTCGGACATAAATCTCTTAATGCCTGTCGGACTCGGGCCAGGTTCGGTCACGACTCTGTCGGACGCGGGCCGGGCTTGGGCAGAAATATTTGTCCCTGTCCGGACTCTATTTCCTCCTCCATTATTCTTCTCCACGTAAAAGTCCTGCTCAGGACAGGTCCAAAACTGTGCAAGGACCTCAGGCGCAACAATTGACCCACTTGGCGCTATAGCAGAAAAAAATGCATTTTGCCCTTTAACTTCCAAACCGTACATTGCACATTAAAAATACACAAATCCACACGTTCCCTGGTTCCAACTGAATCTCGTGATATAGGCCACGCCCATTTCCACCTAGACTTTTATGTGTGTAAAATCGTGATTTATCAAAAACCTACTTTTTCGAACTCCTCCTAGACCGTGCGACCGATCCGCACGAAACTTGGCAGTTATCATCTCCAGACTGACCTGAAGGATACAAATTGTGCATATTATGCACAAACAAATTTGTGCAGCTAACTATGAATAACTTTGCCATATCTCGGCCAAAATAAATGCTATCAATGCGAAACTTTAGATTCTTCTTTGCCAAGACGCTCTAGAGGTCCAAAAATTGGCCACTAGGGGGTGCTACAAGTACAAAGAGTTTAAATCTCATGAACTTTTTTACAAAATTTGATGGGTACTATCTAGGGCCACTCCTTAGGCCACCCCTACAGTGGGGCACTGATTGATCATAGTGGGCATGGCCTATGGGACCCACATTTGGATTCACCACTTGCACTGATGTGAGCAACTTTAAATTTACAGGGTGGATGTACAATGGGTGCCTTTAACTCCCACATTACACATCGCACATAAGAAAATTTTACATCCACATGTTCTTTGAATTAAGCTGAATTACATGATGTATGCCACGCCCATTTCCTCTAAGAAGATTTTTCACAAAATCGCGCAATGCGCAACACTACCTGGTAGGTAGCACCTCCAGATAGACCTGACAAAAAGTTGTAAAAAGAATTTCGCTATGTTAAAGTATGCGCATTTGACGACCAAACAACTTTTCCTAGCTAGCTACAAAACACAAACTTAATCATATGTTGGCCAAATTACATGAGAACCTTGTTCAACATCCCACTACGATGCTCTGTACCAAATTTGGCAAAGATCGACAATTATGGGGCACTATAATAAACGTTTGCAAATAACTCAATGCATTTAAATGGGAAATTTGCAATTGCAATATCTCTGCCACAGTAAATGCCATCAGCATGAAACTTGTGATGCTTGTTTGGCATGCCGCTCTGAGGCTCTAAATTTGGCAAATATTGGCCATTAGGGGGCATTAAAGTCAACGTAGACCAGTTTCTGCCCTTTTACTCCATCCAAGGTCAAGTGTGTTGTATACTATGCCAAACGGCACTTCTGATTCATAACTTAATAACTTTATAATTATAACTAGTAGAAACATACAGTCTTTTGGAGCTAAAAGCTAACAGTCGCACTGTTCTGCTGATGTCTTTGTTGTCTTCCTAGCCATTACACAAGGTTTTGTATCCAGCCTACAAGTCCAGAGTTTTTCGGGGTCTTTGTGCAATTAATCCATACTGTTACAATACATCCAGGATTTATACACTGTACATAAGAAATGTAAATAATTTGTCCTTTATATGAGTTATAATGAGTTTTTGCACTGGATGACTCCAAATATATAATGTTTTGAACAACACAAACGCTTGTGTGGCATTGCTGTGTGTGTGATATCAATAAATATGGCATTATTATTTTGAGTATTGGCATAAGTGTATGTCATGAGGACAAAAGCGTCTGGACTTTTTTTGAAAAAATGTAGATATTTTGACAACTGTATAAGTTACGTTTAATTTTTCACTGTTTGACTCTACAACACATGAAAACTGTTTAGGACAGCAGATTGGCTTAGCTTTTATTGCTGTGTGTGTGAAATCAATATATATGTAGTGATGATAGACAGGTCTTAATGAAAGCTGATGGGATCAGCTGTTCATACCTGTGGTGAAATGTGAAAGCTCCACAGGGTACTGCAGAGAGAAATGAGAGAGTGAAGAGGAGGGTGGAGGAGGGGAGGCAGGGGTGGTGGTTGAAGGAGCAGGGGAGGTGGAAGTTGTTCTAAATGGTGTTGATTTTGGATTGAAAAAATTAGATAAAAGAGTTGCATTTGTCCACTGTGAAGGTTGTAGAAATATTTTCAGGGGGGGGGGGGGGGGGGTTAAGAAGTTTGTTTATTGTAGAGAAGAGATTCTTGGGGTTGTTGCAGCCAGAGTGTATGAAATGTGAGTGGTAGTCGGACCAGGCAGTGTTTAGGATGTTTTTGTATTGGTGAAGGTACTCTGCATATGCATGGAGGTGAACTGTTAAACCGGTACATTTGCAACGGCAATGTACCTGACGTTTGCCTCCTCACCGTCAGGCTTTGGGTTCCGCTGTCGCGCGCTCCCTGGGGCGTCGGAGGCGACTAGCACTGGGAGGCTTGGGAGGTAACACTTTGCCATATATTTGTCATTTTTTTAAGTTTTAATTAGCACTACAGCACTTAACTTCTCTAGCTACAAGTCAATCAGGTCTTCTGGCTAATTGCTAGCTAACATCAGATAAAGTTAATGTAAAAGGGATTTTTTGGGAACTTAGCTAACGCAAAGGGTTATTTGTCGATATTTACGTAGGCTATGTCATTGGTTTACTCTGATTTTGTTTACGTTGGCAGACATAGTATTAGCCACTGGTAGACTGCATTTAGCAATAGATAGCGCTAGCATGGTTGCTTTATGTAGGGTGACCAGACGTCCCGGTTTGACCGGGACGTTGAGTTGTGTGACGCTAAAATGTCCCAGTTTACACCCACCACTATGACATTGTCCCGGTGTTGTGCCAAGGTACTTTTCCCTGCCAGGATTTGTATCCCCTGGCAGCGGGAGTGCGCGTGCACTTAGAGAAGCAGAGTTTAACTGCTGCACTTCGAATTCACCTCTTAAATGGAACAAATAGCGATGTGGAAGACTCAACAGGGTTTTCCATAGTAATAAGGGACTCATTTATCGTTTATAAATAAACGTTTGTCTATTACATTAAGGCAACGTGTGAATTGTTGTGGATTAATCGACAGTGTTTCATATTGCCGTGCACCTTAGCTACATATAGGCCGACTGACATCACATGCAGGTTTATGAACAATATTTTTGTGCACGAGCACTACGGTCACGTGCAAAGTGTCCCGGTTTTAGTTTCAGGAAATCTGGTCACCCTATTTATCAGAGACACAAAACAGAAACATTGGAATACTCATGTATAATTTACCCATATTATGTCATTCTGAGGGGGTGATTTTCTGCATTATATTAGGCGGACAGTTATACAAAGAAACTAAGCAGATAGGGCAACATCTGAACATCTAGGAACTTAGCGCTTACCAAACAAATTCTTCACCAATGTGTTTGTAAAGATGTGTAACATGTATCTAAATGTTGAAATTCAACTCCAGTGGAAAACGTCATAAAAACAGCTCAAATCTGAGGTACTCCTAGATGTTCAGATATTGCCCTAACTATCTAATCCTTAGAGTCATGTTAGTATTCCAGTGTTTTTGTTTTGTGTCTGACATACTAGTAATACACTTTATTGCCTTATGTCACACTTTTGCTCATTTTCTCATAATTCTACCCGACTACAATGTTTTTTTCTTCTTTAAAGGAAAACCAGCCAAGGAAAATATACTCGGGGCAGTCTTTTGACAGTTATGAAGAGTTCCACCTAGCAATGGAAGCATGGAGTGCAGAGGGCTACCATTTAATGCACGAGAGATCTGAAAAAATACATTGTTGAGATACAACTGTCTCAAACATTTAAGTATTCTAAATTGACCCTTTCTTGTGTCCATTATGTACAGAGCCTCGGAGGTGACATAGAGGGGAAGAAACACTAAACTCGAGATCTCGAGTTTTGGACATGGAGAAAAAAAAATGTATGTATATATATATATATATATATATATATATATATATATATATATATATATATATATATATATGTATGTATGTATAATATATATACAAAAAAATGGAGGTGACGTGGAGGAAAAAAGATTGAGAAAAGTCGGGATCTCAACTTTCAAAGTCGGGATCTAGACTCGTCGACACACACACACACACACACACACACACACACACACACACACACACACACACAAACACACAAAGCTGGGCGAAGTCGAGATCCCGACTTTTCTCGATCTTTTTTTTCCTCCATGTCACCTCCATTTTTTTGTCATTCTCTGTAATTATGGAGTCAGGAGGATACAAAAAAGTTAATAATGTTTGATCCAATGCAATCAAATTATATTTGGAAATAAAATCATTTATAACATGGGCTATTGTTTAAAGTGGCTGCTTCCTAGATGTGCATGCAGTGTGAAACCACTAGTCAGCAAGCCAAGATGGCCGACTTACATTTAGCACCTTTAACTATGACTAAGAGACATATCATATTCTTTGATATTTTTACAGGCAAAGATGAAAGACCTTTTCAACACTCTTTGCGGATAGGCTGTCCTGTAGTCATTAAGATTCATTTTGACAAAAAAGTCAACAAGCTGGTTGTTACCAACGTGGCTGAAGAACACAACCATACTGTATCTGCTGAGCTGTTTGCAAAGTATGCCCAAAACAGACGACCAAATGCGTAGGGAAAGGCAAGAAATTGAGAAGCTGTTGGAGTTGAAGGTAAGTGTAATTTTAATGTGATGTTAGGTTTGTGGGTGTAAGGCATAGGGTGTCATACACTATGCCAATTATGTTAATTTGACATTGCCAGGTCAGTGCTCCCATGTTGAAAGGATTGGTCAAAAACAGATCCGGCAAGGAAATGAAGTTGAAAGATCTGCATAATATTAGACAGAAAGTAAAAATCAAGAATAACCGCTCAGATGCAGATCAGATTGTCAATATAGTGAAAGACTTGAAAGCTGCAGACATTGTTGCAGATGAGAGAGGAGTTATCCAAATTATTTGTATCCAAACCCAAAGCATGAAGAAAACTTTCAAGCAAAACCCTGACATAATCTTCATGGATGCCACATATAAAAACAAACAAACAAGGCTATACCCTGCAATGCCTTGCAGCGATGAATGAGCAAGGTTGTCGAAAGCCGGTGGCTTATGCCTTCCTTCGTTCCGAAACTGAAAAAAGCCTCTCTCACATGTGTGACCTATTCAAGCAGCAAAACATTGATTGGGAAAGGATAAAAACATGTATGTAGACAAAGACAAGACTCAGATTAAAGTTCTTCAGAAGAATTTTGAAGATGCAAACGTCTTGCTATGCTCTTTCCATGTTGTTAAACACTGGAGAATATAAATTGCTGAGTTGGTACAAGCGGCCGAAATGGGTTTCCTCAGGAGGGTGGCTGGCGTCTCCCTTAGAGATAGGGTGAGAAGCTCAGTCATCCGTGAGGAGCTCAGAGTAGAGCCGCTGCACCTTCACATCGAAAGGAGCCAGTTGAGGTGGTTCGGGCATCTGGTAAGGATGCCCCCTGGGCGCCTCCCTAGGGAGGTGTTCCAGGCACGTCCAGCTGGGAGGAGGCCTCGGGGAAGACCCAGGACTAGGTGGAGGGATTACATCTCCAACCTGGCCTGGGAATGCCTCGGGATCCCCCAGTCAGAGCTGGTTAATGTGGCTCGGGAAAGGGAAGTTTGGGGTCCCCTGCTGGAGCTGCTCCCCCCGCGACCCGACCACGGATAAGCGGACGACGATGGATGGATGGATGGATGGAGTTGGTACTACCAACGTCATAAAAAAAAATAACTATTGACCGTGCTGACAATATCTGAAAGCTCTTGAACATTTCAAATGTGAGTGCAAAGATGAAAAATGTCTCAACTACTTCATGACACATTGGGATGCTGAGAAACCAGCTTGGGCACACATGTTCAGAAATAGTTTAGCCACTATGGGCAATAATACCAACAACATCATTGAGAGTCACTTTTCAAAAGTTAAGGTCCTGCATCAGAAATAAGATCTCTGAGTGTTTCAGAAATGGACAGCCATTTCAGAAGCACTCAGAGATCTTATTTCATTTAATGAAATACAAATGAGTGAAAGAAATTTTCAGGAACATTGTGAAGTAACGAGTCACTTCAATTGCAGCCGTACAAATTCAAAAACAGCAGTGGAGCTGTCTGACATTGTTACGAACAAGGCATACAGGATGGTAATTGAAGAGCTAAATAAGTTGGAAAGTGGTTGCTTCATCATTGAGAAGGAGAAGGAGGAGGAGTGGTACTCTGTCAAACAAGAAGGGAAACATGGTTGCAAGAGGTATATGATCATCCTAGACATGACAAACTGTTCCTGCTCTTTTTCAATTTCCTATGGACTCCCCTGTGCCCATATTCTTTACAGTAGGGAATGCAAAGGTGCTGATGGAATAGACCCATCAAACATACATCCGAGATGGATAAAGCACACTGAGGATGTTCTAGAAAATGTCCTAAATAATTACTCTAGGCCATTCAAAGTAATTACAGTTTCCACATCTAAAGACAGTGGCAATGACATATTTAACACAGTTCACCAGGTTGCAATGGAGGTTGCATCCTTTATTGTCAGTTGTGGAGGCCAAGAATATTTAGATAATCTGCAAACATTAAAGAATTTGCTTACTTCCTCGAAGTCAAATAAACAAATCCTACTGCTTGAGACTGTACCTGGTGACCAATTAATTGATGAAGACCCATGCAGTCCAACAAAAGATGGGAAAAACACCTGTGATGACCAGTTGAATAGCGAACCAAATTGTCTGTCAACTGAAGGCAAAGTCAGAAAACATGCTGAGTGAGAAAAAACATAAGGACTCCGGGGAATAGACTCCCCAGAGCTAGGTTAGTAACAAGCATTTCTGGGACATGGATGCACACAAATGGGAAGAGAGAGGAGAGAGAAGCTCAGTATGTCAAAGGAAGTCCCCTGGCAGTCTAAAACTAAAACAGCATAACTAAGAGAGACAGGTTAAAGAGAGGTGCCTGGTCGGGCTAAAACTCATGTTTTTATATTTCTTTGTGCTTTTACTCTGTATCCTTTGTCTTTTTTACTTCCTGTTTACATCCTGCGTCTTGTTTACATCCTGCGTCTTGCCGTCCAGACGAAGACGTATTTCAATGCAAACGCACATCTTTTGCATCGTTTGGGCCGTCTGTCCACACGAATCCTGTAAACGCACTGCCCGTAAACGCACTTTTTTGAAACCTGGTCCCAGGGTGAATAAAAAAAAGCCGGCTCACGTTTGGACGGCGAAACCGCATACGTGCGTATCGATGATGTCATCCCCACACACCTCGGCCTAACAGCTCCGCCTTCAACCCAGCTGACGGTGCTAGCAGGGCGCAACGCTGCTAGCTCGCTAATCTGTCTGCTTATCAACTCCTTGAACGGATTATAGTAACTTTTAGCACCGCTTATTGTAGAAAGGCTACCGCAAGAAAAACGTGTAGCTAGATTATCAAAAAGACATCGGATCATTGATGTTTGTGTGACTGCCGATGTTGATGTTAGCTAGCGTTAGCGCGCTAGCTAGCACTAGCTAGCGCGCTAACGCTAGCTCTGCTAGCTGCAATCATGTCCGATAGAATGTAAACAAAGTTTACATTCTTTTTCTAGGTGGCCTCTATATAACGAGCAGTGGTGTAAGTTATTAAAGTCTAGTCCATGGATGTGTTAAGCTAAGAGAACTAGCTAACAGTCATGTTATGAACTTTAATATACTGTCTATGGTTATGAAAGGAAGTCACTGAAGGCTGCTCTTCTTCTTCGTTCCGTTCATTTCTGTAGCAATAACAGCGCCGCCTACAGGCCTGGCATATGAAGTACCGTGTTTAGTCATTTACATATGGATTCATCTGGACGTGAATTTTCTTGAACCGAATCCAGGGAAGACGGATGCGTTTTCATCCTAACGTCTTCATGTGGACGGGGCCTTATTCTAGCTAAGACACCTTGTTCTGATGAATACCCCGTCAATCCCTTGCCATCACCTCATTTCCTTGTGCCCACTGAATCCTCGGAAATATCAGTAAGTGAAAGCTTCACTGTTGGTGGAATCACTGTATACAAAGTGGACCTTGAGACTCTTGAACCTGGAGCATGGCTCAATGGGACTACAAAAATGCCAATAAAACGATTGTACAATAACTTGGCCAGGTAAATTTACCCGATGAAGGTCTAGGACCGAAACGTTGTAAATAAATTGTTTGCTTGCGTAATGGTCAGTGTGCGGGATTTTCTTCTAACCTTCTGATCTGCCACTTTGGATCACATCCTATGCACCTGCCCGACCAAAAGAGGTGTGCAAAAAAGCTTTCTTATGATACAATAACTTGGCCAGACTTAATATTGTTGTTGTGTCCTTACTGAGACTATTTTGTGTGTTTTGGTGAGTAGGTGCGTTTGGAGGACTATGACTGGATTCTTCTGCCGGTATGCAGACATGCACACTGGTTCCTTGTTGCTGAAGATTTATTTTATCTTGGACTCCATACCCAATGTCACAAGAGAGCGTCAGTACTTCTTACACTGGCGGTACGTTTACTCATCAAATATTTACCAACATTTATTAGAAAATCACACTTAAACGTAAAGTTGTATCAGTGATCCTGCCGGATATTGCGTTTGTTTTTGTTTGTGTTTGTTAAAATTTCTTAGCAGACGCTTTTTCCAGAGGAGGAAATATTAAAGGGATTACCCACTAGTGACGTCAACATCATCATCTACACTTTTGATTTATGGTGACTGTGCCGTCAGACTACATCCCCTTTCTTCCAGATGAGATGCCACATGAGATGCAACTCAAGCAAACAACACATACAACTCATTTCAAAAATACACTGCAAAGGCCACTTTTACTCCAATGCTGAAGAGCTAAATTGCTAAAGCTAAATTGGATGACTAGCTTAAATCCGTAAAAAGAAGTTGAAGTAGTGAGATTAGGTGGAAAAGTATGGACATGAATTTCATTAAAAAAAGTTGAACACCACCAGTAATGTATAAAAGATGTGGAATATTTAAAGTTTTTATTTTTTAAAACCTGACGCTAAACTGAGCTGAAAAGTTTAACGATGCCAAACGATGTAGAACATTGTGAAGTCTGAATTTATTTTCTAACTGAAATCATGAATAAGTATGGAAGACTTACAAATGCTATAAGAAACATACATAGATGAAAATGCAGAAATATGAGAAAGGAAGAGAAATTTGCGACTAGTGGTTAAGTGACACATTGGTTGATGTACCACAACAAGATTCGAGTCTCCCACACCAAAGCCATGTGTCATACCCACTGCGCCATCAGGTGTTCCTTCACAATGCAGAAACCTGTAGTATTTAACTTGACTGTCTGTGAAAGTGTTGACATGGTTACTAATGACCCGTGACTTATGGCGTTTTTCCATACATGGTACCTGCTCGACTGGCCTTGACTCTACTCGCCTCGACGCACTGTGCATCCGTTTTCCATTGCAGATTTTAGAACCGCCTCAGCGTGGATGGTCGTCATAGCGGCGCCGCAGTAAACTGCCGTGACCTAGGCCTTTTTACGGTTGTGCGTGGAGCCGGCATGTGTGTGTGTGTGTGTGTGTGTGTGTGTGTGTGTGTGTGTGTGGGTGGGGGGGGGAGTGTGTTTTAGAGCAAGGAGGAAGTGAGAGAGTGACGGTGATTAGCTCCGGAGCGATTAGCGACTCTAGAAGTGTCTCCCCTGTTCTTTCTTTCTGTTGTTGTTTGTGGAAACAAAATGTGTCGTCTGGCTGTGGAGACCCATTTTGTTTAAAATGAAGCTGGAGGCAGCAAAAACAAACACCACTGGCTAAACTATTTAAAAATGGCGAGTTTGTTCCGTCTGTCGCTTTCACGTCACGTTTTGGGATGCTTGGAACCTTGACCTCGACTGAGGTAGTACTAAAAAAAGTACCTGTTAGCAGGTACCAGGTACTTTTTTTCGTAATGGAAAACCAAAAAAGGCGAGTAGAGTCAAGGCGAGTCGAGCAGGTACCATGTAATGGAAAAGGGCCATAAATCTTAAATATGACACCTGTGTCACACTGAAGCTATTCAGAGACACTGAGATCAAGCTCTCAAGCAAACACTCAGACTGCCAAAATGAAAAGCAGTATCAGTCAAATGATGTAATCATGACCACCACAAGGCTTTAGTGATAAACTTAAAAAAGTGGGCATATCAGCGATTTTAAAAAGTGGATTCTCAGTTATCGCATAACTGAGCATATTGCCTGAAACTAGATAAAAATACCTACGTTTGGATGTATAAATTATGCATGTCAAGTTAAAATTGTGGGTGTAAGAGCAATTCATAGAAGGAACTAAGATGATTCTTTCGAAGCGCCACACTCTAATCTGTGACATCAGTCATTACGTTTACAAGCAGCCAATACCCCGTTCAAAACCGGAATATTAGCAATAACCCGGTCGCGCACGGCCACGTAAACACCGGCAAAAACCCAAATATGCTCATATTCCTGTTTTTAAAGACCCGGATATGACCCCTGGGTTACCCCTTTTCTAACCCGAATATTTGGTCATGTAAACGCATATCGGCATATCCCCATCAAAAGGAACATTGATTTGTGTTCTGCGCATGTTCTATTCGTAAGGAACCTTGGTCTTTTGAGTAGAGGAACTTCTTGTGCAGTATACCGGAAGTAAACAAGAAGTAGAGGCATGGCCTGGCGAGACACAGCACAGCACCACACGCAGCACATCACCACACGCAGCACATCACCACCTTTTTGGAGCGAGGAGGAAACCAATTTCTTTATTAGTGTGGTGAAAACCATGAATATAATGTCTTTTGTTGTTGTTGTGTTTGTTGAAATGACGCATTTCAACAAGGTTGTTCGTACGTCCAGACGCTAACCGTGCGTCGCCGTTTACATCGGGATATTGCCAATTGATTACAAATTCCATGTATACAGGAGTAACTCTCTCTGCTCACGCATGTAAACGGGTTATTCTAAATGTTTCAGAAACCCGAATAGTGACCTTAACCCGACCATAACCCGAATATTGGCTGCTTGTAAATTTAGTCACTCACTCAGCAAAATCAAAAAATCCTGAAATGTACACTAAATAGCTTTCTCACAAAAACTGTAAAAGATATCAATCTATAAAGCCATTTTCCAATACCTAAATATTTTGTGAATGGTTAAAAGTTTGCATCACATCTGTAGGCGAACGAATGTAGGAGGAGATACATTTTGAAGCAGAAGATTTGAAGGATTTGAAGCTTGCTCTCAGAGTTTAATGTTAAAATAAAATGTTTCAAAGCTTAATATTAAAAAAATTATAAATAGTAGAAAACAAGTTGAAGTCCCATCGTCTGCTGAAAGCGCTGAAGATTTTAAAAGCTGAATGGTTTTAATAGCTGAAAGTATGCAGAAGTTACAGAGAGCCAAACAACGTACGGAATAAAGAAGATAAAAATAAAGAACAAGATAACAATAGTTGGGAATGCTGAATCAGCATTCCCACCAATAATAAAGAACAGGATAACAATAGTTGGGAATGCTGAATCAGCATTCCCAACTATTGTTATCCTGTTCTTTATTTTTATCTTCTTTATTCCGTACGTACCAATAAAGAACAGAATAACAATAGTTGGGAATGCTGAATTCCCACCAACTATTTGATGTTTTTGTGAAGCACTGTCTTAAAAAGTGATAAATAACAAGCTGTCAATACTTTTACAAAAAAGTTTTTTTAAGAAGATATTTTGCTGTGCTTTTAAATATTTAATGTTAATGTATTTTACGGTTTATTTTTTTTTACTGTTTGCATGTTTTATTGGTGTTTCTGTTATATGTTGTTTTACTAATGCATGCTATGCATGGATAATAATATTGTATACTTTATTAATTACAAATTACAATGTTTTCACTCTATTATTAGACACAGGCCTGAATTACACACACATGCTCAGTACCCATACATGCACTAATGGAGAGATATCAGAGTGAGGGAGCTGCCCATGGAAAGGTGCCCCGAGCAGTTGGGGGTTCAGTGCCTTGCTCAAGAGCACCTTGACAGTGCCCAGGAGGTGAACTGGCATCTCTCTAGCTACCAGTCCACCACCATACTTTGGTCCGTATGGGGAACTGAACCAGCAACTCTCCCTACTGACTGAGCTACTGCCACCTTGTTAAAAATAAAGTGCCTTATATTATTATTGGATTGGTTTCACCTGATCATAACCTAATGAAAATGTATTTGAAGTGGAGTCACAACGTCACACAAACCATATTTTGTGTACTCAGTACAAGAAAGAACCCTTCCTAACCCTGCTGATGCAAACACTGAATACGAGCCGTGAGTATGAGCCGTTTTACTGACATTCTTTCATCATTACCACTTCAAATATACACGGATAAAACAGGACTTTCCCTATTCTTTTTTAACAAGCTGGCTTGTCAAGGGGGCATTGGGCTTACATCATCCGTTCTGCACTCTGTACCAGTTGGATATAACATAGCTGGAAAAAACATTTGCAAGGCTTTAATAAAAAATAACACTGTTCTAAATGTGGAAAGGAAATATGGGGAGTCGTGTTAAAAAATAGTCAGGGTACCCCCAGGATCTTTCAAGGCTTTTTAAGACCTTTTTAATACCATTTCAAATGAAATTCAATACCAACTTGGTACCCATTCCGACAGAACTATGAGGGGAAAATGTCAAATATGTATACATTTTAAACAATAGAAAATAAGTATATACAAGTAGGCTACTTGAATTAAATAAAACGTTTTATTTAAATTATCAGTCATATTTAATACAATTTATTGGATTATAATATAATCCAATAAAATAATATATATTACACTGCATAATGAGCACTTTTACATTTGGTACTTAAGTATATTTTGATAATACTTTTGTACTATCACTTAAGGAAGATGTTGAATGCAGGACTTGTAACTGACAAGTAATTTGTAACTCTACAACACTTTCTTCTACTTTTACTGCAATACATGATCTGAGTAAGTCTTCCACCTCTGTAAATCACCAACAACAATCGTGCATGAATACCTGCAGCAATGTGTGTAATGTAAGCCGTTAGCCTGTTAGTTTGAGCTTTATCTGAAGGCGGCAGGCGCCGAGCGGCCAGCAGGCTCCGACACACACCGAGACATTCCGCACATCCTCCGCTCAGTTTAACCGCTAACCCCTCCTGGTACCGGTCAGAGAGGCGTGTTTACTTTGTGACTCGGTCCTCCAGTGCGTCCAGCGACGGGCTCCGGTCAGTTTTTAATTAGCCTACATTAGTAACAGTTAATTTTGTTATTATTATGAACTTAATTCTAGGAAAGGCAAAAAATATAAGACCTTTTTTAACGAAATCCAAGATTCTGTATACCAAATTCAAGGCTTTTAAGGCCTTAATTTGAGATTATCAAATTTAAGACTTTTTCAATGCTTTTAAGACCCCGCGGGTACCCTGATAGTTCTGTGGAGAACCTTACAAGAATGGACCCAAAGGAGATGTCCCTGTCAGAGCCTGTTCTGCCATCTATTCCTGGTGCAACTATGACGAGTACAAGGAAAAGATGAAACAGTGTCAGATTTACAGCCTTCTGCGCAGATACACAGTTTAAATGAAGCTCAGCGTAAGTTCATTAAGGAAGACTTCTATGTCTCTCTCTCCCAACCTAATCAGCTGCATTTTCAGCTGAATGTGGGCGTTTACTCTTACAGTTAAACCAACCTATTTTTTAAGATAATTGTTTTGGGCATTTTTGGCCTTTATTTTGACAGGACAGCTGAAGACATGAAAGGGGAGAGAGAGAGGGGGGAACGACATGCAGCAAAGGGCTGCAGGTCGGAGTCGAACCCAGGCCTGCTGCGTCGAGGAGTAAACCTCGCCTGCTCTACCAACTGAGCTATCCGGGCACCCAAACCAGCTACATTTTGAGTGTCGAAATAAGGATCTGGTGGTTCACTGTGTCAAAGGCAGCAGAAAGGTCCAGAAAGATGATGATGGAAGAGAGATTGGTTGTTCTAGCGATGTGAAGCTGCTCAGGGACAGCAAGGAGGGCAGTTTCTGTTGAATGACCAGCCTTGAAGCCAGACTGGTGGGGATCAAGAAGGTTGTTCTGGTGGAGATAGGTAGAGAGTTGATTATAAATGGCACGCTCAAGAGTCTTAGATAGAAATGGAAGAAGGGAGACGGGTCTATAGTTATTTACATCAGAGGAGTCGAGTGTTGGATTTTTGAGTAGTGGGGTCACTCTTGTATGAATAGACGACTAATCTAATGCTAATTTAGCCAGCTAGCACCCCGGGCTGTCTGCATGGGATAAGAGCTGACAACACAGCCAGGACATGTAGCAATAGCCAGTTACCGTTAGCCCATAGCCAGCCAACAGCCAGCCACCATTACAGCAATCGATATACTATTACTACTACTATACAGCACTTAACTCCGATGCCGGATGCTTACGACACTAACGGCAGTTTAATGAAGCATCGGGAAACGGACCATATCAGACCCAGATCCGAGTCGCAACAGCAGCCATCTATAGCTAATGTTAGCTATAGTGTGCCGAAAATGTCCTCCCTGCCAAATTTCTTCCCCCTTCGCCTTCCCCTTACCCGACAAGCACCAAAACGAATAGTTAAGATTAAAGAAAAGTGAAGGGGGAGATCGTTCCAGGCAGCTTGGAGATGTTCTGCTGCTGCTCAACGGCCATTGACCATCCTCGCCGTCCCGGCCGGAGATTCCCCCAGTAATCCCCACCCACACCCGTCTCTCAGCCTCGTTGAGTAGCTAGCGAGCGTTACAACAAACCTCGTCCGCCCCGGTGTTGAAACCATCCAAAAGGTGACAGTGACACGTGAAATATATTGTGATAGTCATTGTGGTTTTAGCTGCTGGCTAACGTTAGCTTGCTGTCTCACTAGCTAACTGGTTAGCTACCAATACAGATCGAATCAAGAAAAACGTAATTATGTTGGGGAAAATGCAGCTAATTTATTAGAATGACATGAATAAACATTACTAAACGTAATGTGAATAAACTTGAATGGGTAAACTTGTCCGTGAACAGATGCATTCTAATCAGCGAAGGTGTTTAACATTAAAAACTACAACTCCCATAATTCTACGCAACTTACCAACGTCATCAAAAGTCCGTGTTTACAATCCATTGTTTTGGTTGAGAGACCCCTAGCAGCAGAAAGTGACATATTGTACGTTTAAATCAGACAAAGTACTTATTGTAGGTGATTTTAATATCCATGTGGACATTGACAACGATAGCCTTAGTATTGCTTTCAACTCACTACTAGATTCAGTTGGTCAGAGTGTGCATAAGGCCACTCACTGTTGTGCTGGGATATGGCATCGAAATTGAAGATGTAATTAGTATTTCTGCAGAATCCTTTATTATCAGACCATTTTTTAATAACTTTTGAATTCTTACTACCCGACTATATAAAATTAGATAAAGGCTTCTACACTAGATGCCTATCTGACAGTGCTATAGCTAAATTTAAGGAAGATATTCCAACAGCATTGAACACAATGTCGTGCTTTAATATAACACAGGACCTTTTACGTTAACTTTAGTCCCTCCCAAATAATTTTGTAGACGGTGCTATGACCAGCCTACGTACGACTTTTGACTCTGTTGCTCCCCTCAAAAAGAAGATGATGAAGAAAAGGAAACTAGCACCTTGGTATAACTCCCAAACTCGCAAATTAAAACAAATCTCACGAAAACTTGAAAGTAAACGGCGTTCCACCAAACTGGAAGAATCTCGTTTAGATTGGCAAGACAGTCAGAAAACCTATAGAAAGGCCCTCAGAAATGCCAGATCAGACTATTACTCATCACTAATAGAAGAAAATATGAACAACCCAAGGTTTCCTTTCAGCACTGTAGCCAGGCTGACAGAGAGTCACAGCTCTATTGAGCCATCTATTCCTATAGCTCTGAGTACAGCTTCATGAGCTTCTTTAATGATAAAATTATAACAACGCACAGACATATCTGTAGAAAAGAAATCATATAAAATCAGTCTTTTGGCTTCTTGGCTTTTTTCTGTAGTGAGCTGAGACATGTGGCAAATGTCCTGGATTGTCTGTCACCTGTCGGATGTGTTCACAACAGTGTATTCTAATCATTTTACAGATGTATGACTCCATTCTAGCCTCTGTAGCTCTGTAGCACCCTGACACTTGTATTTCCTTTCCAATGATATCCATCACATCACATCCCAGAGTGTCAAAGTATATTGGAGCTGTACCACTTTTAATTTGGGTATGCCGTTTAGACCAAAAAGCATGAAATTTCAAGCTTTTCTTAAGAGGTTAAAATCCTTCTCCTGACCTACAAAGCTCTAAAAAAAGAGCTCATAGTACCTTATTGTCCCACTAGAGCACTGCGCTCCCAGAATGCAGAGTGACTTGTGGTTCCTAGAGTCTCTAAAAGTAGAATGGAAGCCAGAGCCTTCAGCTATCAGGCTCCTCTCCTGTGGAACCAGCTCCCAGTCTGGGTTCGGGAGGCAGACACCATCACCACATTTAAGAGTAAACTTAAAACTCTCCTCTTTGATAAAGCTTATAGTTAGGGAGTGAGGAGTTGCAGCGTTCGCCTAGACCGGCAGCGGAGGGCTGGTAGCCACAGTAATGGCGCACCTCCTCTGTTGTGTCCTGTTAATGCTGTTGGTGAACACTAGGGGCGCTAGAGTGCGCAGGAGGTGATAGAAGTGAATGTTATGTAGGTAGAAGAAGAAGAAGAATAAAGTTGGGAATGTGCCTTTACCTACACCGTTCATGCCTTGCCCCGGCAAACCTGCTATTCCCTTCCCTACATGGCTGAAAATGTTCGAGAATTACATGCTAGCAATCGATGCTAATGGAGAGAAGTGGCCCAAGGCAAGATGGCGCACAATTCTACTCCATGCACTTGGCACCAAGGGACAAAGACTGTTTTACGCACTACCGGATACAGGTACTACATATGCTACTGCAATGGATGGACTTAAAAAACACTTTGTTCCTAAAGTAAATGTGATTGTGGAACGTCACAAATTTCACCAGAGAGCACAGCGACCAGATGAGTCGATAAACCAGTATCTAGCCTCATTACGTGAACTGGCTGCACTGTGTGAGTTTGGTGAAATGGAGGAACAAATTATTCGAAATCAACTGATAGAGCGTGTTGCCAACGCGTATGAGACAGACCTTTGTTAGAAGCGGATCTGACCCTGGCTAAAGCTACTTCACTTGCCCTGCAGATAGAGGCTGGGCTACGGAATGCTGACGTTCTCTTCGACGGTACTACTACTACTGCTGCTGCTGCGTCAGTGAGAGCCATACACAGCAAAGGAAGGCCCGTCCGACAGAAAAAAGGACACCTGCTTCAACAATGGCGCTTACAAATAGTCGCTCCTGCTACCGTTGTGGATCCACAACACACCTTGCAAATAAACTGCCATGCCCTGCTGCTAAAGTGACGTGCAATTCTTGTGGAAAATTGGGACATTTTTCCAAAATGTGTTGTTTTTCCAAAATGTGTCGTTTATCACTATTTCACGCACCTCCTTCTGGAGGTGCGTGAAATAGTGATAAACGAACTGACTGTACTTTTAATGACAGGTACTGTGCAAGATAAAATTCTCTGTACTGTGTCATGATAATAGTAGACACAGGTTCATCCGTTTCTGAGAGCACTTACCAGACTCTCTTTCCTACATGTGAACTTTCTGAGCCTGCAGTGAACCTGTTCACATATTCAAGGGAGAAAATACCTGTTAAACGGTGTATGAATGCCACAGTTACTCATGATGGGTATTCTCCTGCAGGCTCATTTGTAGTGATAAAGTCAGGCACTGCTCTATTAGGGCTAGATCTAGTTGCAGCATTTCACATGTGTATGGCTCAAAAGTTGTTAAAGCTGACAGCTCTGATGATCCTACTGCACTGAGGGCACCTACTGCACCAAACACATTATCACAGATTCCACCCGAGATCCAGGTACAGGAGATTGGCTGTGAAAAGGGATCTGTGCACAACATTCAACTCAAACCAGAGGCTGTGCCAATACAACAAAATCTCAGAAGAATTCCACTGCCTAACACAGTTGAAGCTGAAGTGGAACCAGACATAGTAGCTACTGTTTTCATGGACTCTTTGCATGCCATGTACTTGTCTGAGTTCACCGCTGCATGTGACACTTGTCCTGAACTGCCTCAATTGCGACAGCAAATACAGAAAGGCTGGCCAAAATGCAGAAAGAATGTACCAAATAAGCTAGCTTCATACTTCAATGTACGAGACGAACTGGCTGTAGACAAAACACTTGTCATGAGAGGTACTAACCGCTTGATTGTGCCTACATCACTGCAATCCAAAGTGGTAGACTTGGCACATGAGGGGCACCAGGGTGTGGTGCGCACTAAAGAGAGACTGCGAGAACTGTATTGGTGGCCACAAATGGACAAAGATGTACAGAGTAAGATAGCTTCATGTGTGTCATGCCAATACAATGACAAAACAGCGAAGACTGCACCTGCACCACTTACACCTGTCAAACTGCCAGAGGGACCATGGGAAAAGGTGGCCATTGACATAACCGATCCTTTCGAATGTGCTACATGGGACTGTTGTTACAGATTACTACAGTAAATGGCCAGAAGTTGCAATCGCCTCTACAGTCACAACAGAGGTGATTACTCGCTTTTTAGCTACAGTGTTCAGTCGTGAAAGAAATCCGACCTGCCTGGTCTCTGACAATGGATGTCAGTTTACTTTCCATGAGCTTGCAAAGTTTCTGAGAGAGAGAGAGAGAGATAAAGCATATGCGCTCAAGTGTCTACTACCCAAGAGCCAATGGAGCGATTGAGAGATTTAATAGGGTATTAAAAGAGTGTCTCCAGACTGCAGAAAGAACACACAAGCCTTGGAAACAAGCAGTGACCGAGTTCTTACAGATTTACCATGCTACACCGCATGCTACTACAGGTGTTACTCCAATTTGAGTTGCTGAGAAAGAGGAAGATGTGCACAAAACTGAACATCCTTCCTGTCTCACACAAAGTTATATCACACAAGCAACTCAAAGAAACAGTGAGACAAAATCAACAAAACAGTAAGGAGTATACAGACAGAAAGCGAGGAGCAAAAGTGTCCACCTTCCAAGTGAATGATGCTGTACGAGTCCGGAGACCGGAACATGTCTACAAGGGTCATCCAAATATACAGAACATCTGAGTGTCGTAAAGAAGGCCGGACCAAGTACTTACCTTCTCAGTGATGGTCGGAAATGGAATGCCTCAAAGCTGGCGCATTTCCCAAAGGAAGCTCTACCTTGCATCAGTGAGAACGTGCATGTTGGGCAAGAACCAGGCCTTAGACGCACTACCAGAGTCAGAAACCCACCTCAGTGGTTAACAGACTTTGTGAGATGAATATGATACAGGATCAACATGTGAACTGTGCAAATTGGGAAAAATCCATGCTGTTCTGCTATGTAAACAAAAGTATATTCATACTGTTCTGCTAAGTGAAAAAAGAATATTCATACTGTTCTGCTATTAATTTGCTGCTATGTATACAGTTATGTTCCTTTAAGAAAAGGGTAAATGTGGTGTCCTGTTAATGCTGTTGGTGAACACTAGTGAACACGCTAGAGTGTGCAGGAGGTGATACAAGTAAATGTTATGTAGGTAGAAGAAGAATAATAATAAAGTTGAGAATAGCAGGATACATGTCTCTTGACTCGTACTTAAAGGGGTGATAGAATGATTATATAGGGTATTTGACACTGTTCTTTAAGGTCTCC
Organism: Gymnocephalus cernua; assembly: GCA_023631565.1. Classification (NCBI taxonomy): domain Eukaryota; kingdom Metazoa; phylum Chordata; class Actinopteri; order Perciformes; family Percidae; genus Gymnocephalus; species Gymnocephalus cernua. The sequence continues at coordinate 24,466,550 of CM042444.1, forward strand.
TAATAGGGTATATAACATTGTTTGTGCTGTTCTGTGCTTCCAATGCAACCCTGTATTTTGTTCCCTGGAATGAATGAGAGCTTTTCTACCTTATATGGACATGCTCATGAATATTTAGATGAGCTGCGCGCCGATTGGTTGGTTTAGGTCCTCTGCAGCTCAGACACAGAGAGGTGATTTGGAAGACAAAGGAGAGAAATAGACAATACTGTCTTTTCTACAGAAAATTGCTGTATTCTACAGAAAGTCACCCGATTTGTCGCTAGTCACTTTTGTGAAGAAAACAAAATCGCTATGGGGGTCTGAAAAGTCGCTAAATCTAACGATAAAGTCGCCAAGTTGGCAACACTGTCACAGTGTGCAGGCAGGTAGAAAGGGGAGAAGGGACAGGGTGCGGGGCCGGTGTAGAGAGACAGCGGCAGCTGGGAGAAAATATCCCCGGCTTCCAACTTCATTTCTACTCCGACACATTTAAACTCATCAACTAATGTTACTGTTCAAACCACCAGAGCGCGCGCACACACATACACACACACACACACACACACACACACACACACACACACACACACACACACACACACACACACACACACACACACACACACACACACACACACACACACACACACACACACACACACACACACACACACAGGGCTTAAAGTATTCCGGCACCGTGCCGGATCTCCGGCACGCGGCAGTGAGGAAAAAAAAAATACATATATTTGGGAACTTGCATGTGGTATAATATTTTCAAGTCAATTGATTTTACCTACCAATCATATGAGAGGAACGCAACTCTAACGCAGGGCTTAAAGTACTCGGGCCTGGTGCCGGATTTCTGGGGGTAGCCTATGACTATTTTACAACCCCAAATCAGAAAAAGTTGGGACAGTATGGAAAACACAAATAAAAAAGAAAGTAGTGATTTCTAAATGTACTTTGACTTGTATTTCATTGCAGACAATACAACAGCACATAATTCAATGTGTTCCTCATGATTTTTATTGTTTTTGTTTAAAAAAAACAAAATTCCTATTTTGGTTCTTGCAACACATTTCAAAAAAAGTTGGAACAGTAAAGCATTTACCACTTTGTAATGTTGCCATTCCTTTTCACAACACTTAAAAGACGTTTAGGGACTGAAGACACCAAGTGATGAAGTGTTTCAGGTGTAATTTTGTCCCATTCTTGCTGCAAACAAGTCTTAAGGTGGGCAACAGTACGGGGTCTTCGTTGTCGCATTTTGCGCTTCAAAATGCGCCATACATTCTCTATTGGAGACAGGTCGGGACTGCAGGCAGGCCAGTCAAGTACCCGTATCATCTTCCTCCGCAGCCAGGACTTTGTAATGTGTGCAGAATGTGGTTTTGCATTATCTTGTTGAAATATGCATGGACGTCCCTGGAAAAGATGTCTTCTTGAAGGCAGCATATTGTGCTCCAAAATCTCTATGTACTTTTCAGCATTAATGGTGCCATCACAGAAGTGCAAGTTACCTTTGCCAAGGGCACTGACACAACCCCATACCATGACAGACCCTGGCTTTTGGACTTGTTGCTGGTAACAGTCTGGATGATCCTTTTCTTCTTTGGTCTGGAGCACACGGCGTCCATTTCTCCCAAAAAATACCTGAAATACTGATTCATCTGACCACAGTACACGTTTCCACTGTGTGATGGTCCATCCCAGATGCCTCCGAGCCCAGAGAAGTCGACACTGCTTTTGGACACTGTTAACATAGGGCTTCCGTTTGGCACAGTACAGTTTTAACTGGCATTTGTGGCTGTAACTATGTATTGTGGTACTTGACAAAGGTTTGCCAAAGTAGTCCTGAGCCCATGTGGTGATATCACTTATAGATGAAGGACGATTCTAATTCTAATAATTTTCTCACGCATTTGTTGGCAAACTGGCGATCCTCGGCCCATCTTTGCTCCTCAAGGACTAGACCTTTCTTGGATGCTGCTTTTGTACCAAATCATAATTACAATCACCTGTTGACATCACCTGTTTCAAATCACATCATTATTTAACCAATTTACCTGATTACTAGCCCTTAATTGCTCCTGTCCCAACCTTTTTTGGAATGTGTTGCAGATCTGAATGACAGGAAAGGATGTATATTTACAAACCGGATCGCTCACTCGCTGGCCGGACATCATGCTGGGACGCCCCGATGTAAGGTGCCGGTCTGTCAGACCGATCTCGTAGATAAGAGGCTTTTATTTCGCCGTTGACGGATTGTTTGTTTAAATATCACAACACTTGTCCATCATAAGATTAACGGGAACGTGTGGTTCATTAAAAACACACACACGGCCACAGGCGCGCAGAGAGAGAGAGAGAGAGAGAGAGAGAGAGAGAGAGAGAGAGAGAGAGAGAGAGAGAGAGAGAGCTACCTTCGGGAGATTGTTTAAATTATGACATAGGCTACATTAGATTTAGTATATAGTTCATACTTTTTTTGGCGTATTTCTTTTCTGATTCTGCGGTGGATGATGTTTCCTCGTCCACCGCCGAGGCAAACTGTTGATCAGCTGTAGAGCCAGAGTCTGAAATAACGTTAGCAAGCAGCAGCCGAGGAAACATCAACTGTAACATCTACAGATATAATCTTGCTAAATTTAGCCGCATTACTATTACGGAAGAAAAACTCTTGTATCCTTTGTTTTCTGCGACATACTCTTCTCTACAACTAACGTTCAGTCAACTAGTCTCAGCCTGCTCGCTTCTCAGCATGTCACGTCACTGTCACCTCTATCAGCTATAACAGTTCATTTTTAGTCAGCTATATTTTAGAACCTATCCATAACCCTTTTTTTGCTATTTTCCTCATTATTTGTTATACAAAAATATAAACAATGTCACACAGCGAATTAGTAATCATTTAAAAAATATAAAATCCAGCTCCTGCCAGCAGGTGCATGTGATTGGTTCACAGGGCTTGCTGAGGCCAGAGAAGAGGCTCTTTGATCTGTTGCTGTTCTTTGCTAATGCTGTTATCAGTTATTATCAATGTTTGTGCAGACAGGTGATGGTTGGTGATGTTTTTCATAATATCGTTTGAAATCATACTTTCACACATTTTGGTTTTATCATCACCATAAGTTGCTGTGTGTGGTTGTCACATAAAGTATGTTGTGTTTATGCTCAGGTGGACTCAGTGATATGTTAATAACAATATTATGGTGATGTCTGGCTCAAAGAGGGAAAACTCACTGTTGTATGCCTCGAAAGAAACTAATGCATTTAGTGATGTAGATTACCTAGATATTACACTTTTTTAAAATGAGACTCTGTAAATCGAGGGGATGGAGGGCCTACAAAACCTCTCAGCCCCGGGGCCTAACATTAGGTTAAGGCGGCCCTGGTTAACAGTGTCCAGAAGCGCCGTCGACTTCTCTGGGCTCGGAGGCATCTGGGATGGACCATCACACAGTGGAAACGTGTACTGTGGTCAGATGAATCAGTATTTCAGGTATTTTTTGGGAGAAATGGACACCGTGTGCTCCGGACCAAAGAAGAAAAGAATCATCCAGACTGTTACCAGCAACAAGTCCAAAAGCCAGGGTCTGTCATGGTATGGGGTTGTGTCAGTGCCCTTGGCAAAGGTAACTTGCACTTCTGTGATGGCACCATTAATGCTGAAAAGTACATAGAGATTTTGGAGCACAATATGCTGCAAGAAGAAGACATCTTTTCCAGGGACGTCCATGCATATTTCAACAAGATAATGCAAAACCACATTCTGCACACATTACAAAGTCCTGGCTGCAGAGGAAGAGGATACGGGTACTTGACTGGCCTGCCTGCAGTCGCGACCTGTCTCCAATAGAGAATGTGTGGCGCATTTTGAAGCGCAAAATGCGACAACGAAGACCCCGTACTGTTGCCCACCTTAAGACTTGTTTGCAGCAAGAATGGGACAAAATTACACCTGAAACACTTCATCACTTGGTGTCTTCAGTCCCTAAACGTCTTTTAAGTGTTGTGAAAAGGAATGGCAACATTACAAAGTGGTAAATGCTTTACTGTTCCAACTTTTTTTGAAATGTGTTGCAAGAACCAAAATAGGAATTTTGTTTTTTTTAAACAAAAACAATAAAAATCATGAGGAACACATTAAATGATGTGCTGTTGTACTGTCTGCAATGAAATACATTTAAAAATACAATACAATTGTACAATACAATTGAAATACAATTTAGAAATCACTACTTTCTTTTTTTATTTGTGTTTTCCATACTGTCCCAACTTTTTCTGATTTGGGGTTGTACGTTACCGACAACGACTGCGCCTTCCCTGACCGACTGTGTTGGTGATACAAGCAATACGTGCAAAACATGATTTGTCATTAACGATGGCCACTGTGTAAAAGCTCTCTGAAGCCCAAACTGCCTTGACAAAGCTGTTTGTTTGGAATCAGCAGGGCAGTTATTGAAACATAACGGCCTTGTCCCAGAGTTTAGACGTCTAGCTATATGAAAAGATAAACAATGCCAAGTTTTTAATAAATGTACATGAAGCAACTAATGTCAACATGGACAAAATCATGAATGTACTAATTTGCTTTTTTGATGATGACTGGGCCAAAGTAACAACCCAACATCTAGAAAGTTCTGTTTTCACAATGATTCATTGTAGGATTATGATATTATTGCAATATGGAAATCTAAATTGACTCTTAATTTAACATATGGTTTAAAATTATGACTTTTACTATTGTGTAATGTAAGAAGGAATTTATACTTTTATTTACACATTTAAACAACCCCCCCCCCCCCCCCCCCTCCAAAAAAAATTCAGGTTCAGGATTTTTTTTTCACTTTAAGCCCTGCACGCACGCACACACACACACACACACACACACACACACACACACACACACACACACACACACACAGAGAGAGAGAGCTGCCCCTCAGCACACATACACACACACCGCTGCCCAGCGCACAGCACACAACTGCAGACACACACACACACACACACACACAGCGTTACCCTTGGGACATAAAAAAACCTCCACAAAGGAATCACAACTCACCCTGTCGCTAGTCAGCGCGGGGACATTTAGCGGAGACAGCCCTGCAGACAACTAACATCCAGTAAGTCCCACTCCATTGTCCGATATCTCATTCTAAACACTTTTCTCTGGGCCAGTATTCCGTTGTACAGCCTGGAGCACTGCATTTACGACTGTGGTTCATTTTCAATATTCTTGTGTGGCTGTGGGTGCGGGTCTGTGAAGGTATGCAGGCCGAGCGGGAAGGCAGCATACCCGGCAGGCAGCCGCCGGCTGTCACGGCAAATTGTGGTGCCTCTAAAGTCCGACATTGTCATACCAAATTTGCAATTAGCCATCAATTTTCGTAACACGGCCCATATTTGAGCTCTACATAGTTGATTTCTCGCATAAAAAGTCTCAGAATTAAATTTAGTATTGGAATAACAGACGAACAATGTATAAACTTTCTGAGATCTGCGCAACCTAGATTAAGAAGACTAGCTGATCTCAGGTCAGTAGTGTATGTAAATTTCGGGGTGTGACAAAGACAGCGACTTGAGCCAAATAAGGGACAGTCAGCGAGTTGACGTCAACTATGAGCTTTGTTGGGATTTGCCCGTTTTCAGAGGCAAATAGTGAGATTTGCAGAGGAAAGAGGTGTCTTTGGGATTTTGAGGGATTTTGAGGTTCTATGTATGTCCTATCCTATGTATGTCCTATCCTGAACAAAGGACCTCCTCAACCTGTCAGTTGAGCATGACAGTGACAGAAGTCTGCCACTGAACATGCTCCTCTGTTTAAAGAACGTGCTGTGTAGTGGGTGGCAGTCATTGTCCATGATCACCAGCATCCTACTCATGGCCAGTTTCTCTGCAGCTCAATGCCAACAACAGAGCCAGCTTTCCTTACCAGCCTGTTCAGTCGCCCATTGTCTCTCTTCTTAATGCTGCCTCCCCAGCACACCACAGCATAAAACAGGACACTGGCAATGACTTACTGGTAAAACATCCAGAGGAGCTTACTGCAGACATTGAATGACCTCAGCCTCCTCAGGAAGTAAAGCCGACTCTGCCCTTTCCGATACAGTGCATCCATGTTGGCTGACCAGTCCAGTTTGTTGTCCATGTGTACCCCCAGGTACTTATATGTGCTGACCACCTCCACATTGACCCCTTCAATGGAGACTGGTGGCATATGTGGCTTGGATCTCCTGAAATCCACCAACTCCTTGGTCTTTGTTGCATTCAGCTGCAGATGGTTGAGCCTGCACCATTGCACAAAGTCATCCACCAGGTTCCTGTACTCGTCCTCCTATCCTCCAGGTAAATACTTTGTTTTATTTGAAGCACAATTATACTGCATATAAAAATAAAAATATAAAAAAAATATATAAAGGTTTAAGATGCTTCACTGAGTTGCCAAACTAAAACATTTTAAGCAAAATAAAACATTTCAAAATAGGAAGTGTTAGTGTTTCAAAGTGCTTCCCTGAACTGAGACCTAACATTTCATGGCTCAAAGTCTTATAGCAGGTCCCCCTTGCTGTCGCATGCCCCTCAGATGGCCAACACCTGTAATTTGGCCTTCTTCCCCTTTGGCCTTGGCTAAACCAGCTCGCCACACTCCCTAGCATCAAAATCCTCCAAACTGCCCCCCCACACTGATTCTTATCAGATCTTCCACTAGTCCAGGACTATAAATTATATCTCTGTATTTTTTTACAAAGTGGGCTAAACGTTCAGTTTTAAGTCAAAGCCACTTTTCACAAGCTCTTTTATTAAAACAGATTGTGATTAAAATAAAATGCAAAGACAGGGTTTACTTCTCAGTTTGAAAATATACAGCTGCAACACATGTAAATGAAAATTATCTGAAATAAATAGCCTAGGATATATTTAAAATATATCTCTCTGAGAATGTTCCTTCACTTGTTTTCAACAACAATAACAGACTGATTAAAAGAGAAAGCAGGCGCCCGGATAGCTCAGTTGGTATATATAGAGGTTTACTCCTCGACGCAGCGGGCCAGGTTCGACTCTGACCTGCGGCCCTTTCCTACATGTCATTCCCCCCTCCCTCTCCCCTTTCATGTCTTCAGCTTTCCTATCAAAATAAAGGCCGAAAATGCCCTCTCTCTCTCTCTCTCTTTCTGTCTCCCTATTTTTTTAGTGGGAGAGGAGGCATTTTCGGGAGTGCGATGGACTGAAGCGTATGCTACTCACAGAGTGCCAGCTGACTCATTATGAATGGGTCCAGCACGGGTCGAATGCTTTGGTGGGTCAGCGGCGTTACACACGTCTTGTGCATGAAATATCTGTATCGTCACTGCGCTGCATTTTTATGAACTATGATATTCTGGCCACATCTCTCGCCCAGGTCCAGCAGGCTCCGTCTGAAGTTAGTTGCATTCAATAACTTTGCCTGTGTATTTTGCCGTGCGGCAGACAGAGTTACCAGCGGAAACACTGGTACAAATACAGGTTTCCCTCTCATGCTTAACAATATAGAGCTGTGTTAATAACAATTAAAACTGTAGATAAATGTTGCAGTGTGGACCGACGCCGTCTCTCTCCATGTTGCAGGGGTGCCGTGTGTGAGTGAATGGGGGCGGGGCTGTGCGGAGAGTAAGAGGAGTGATCCAAACACAGGCATGGCTTTACAGAACAAATGGGTCATGTAACGCAACATTAAACCATATCGATATAAACGACATTGCTTCGTTCGTGGAGAGGCAGTGGATTCGAGGACGTTAGGTGCAACCTAGGAAAAATGTTAGTCGTACCCTTACAAATTTTGGTCGCATGTGCGTCCAAATTGGTCACACTCTGGAGCCCTGTAGGGTGAACATGAATTTACAGGATCTTCCAACTTAAATTCAAGGCTTTTTAAAGACCTTTTTAATACCATTTCAAATGAAATTCAATGCCAACTTGGTACCCATTCCAACAGAACTATGAGGGGAAAATGTCAAATATGTATACATTTTAAACCCTAGAAAATACTTATGTACAAGTAGGCTACTTGAATTAAATAAAACGTTTTATTTAAATGATCAGTCATATTTAATACAATTTATTGGATTATAATATAATCCAATAAAATAATATATATTACACTGCATAATGAGCACTTTTACTTACTTTTGGTTCTTTAAGTATATTTTGATAATACTTTTGTACTATTACTTAAGGAAGATGTTGAATGCAGGACTTGAAACTGACAACTAATTTGTAACTCTACAACACTTTGTTCTACTTTTACTGCAATACATGATCTGAGTAAGTCTTCCACCTCTGTAAATCACCAACAACAGTCGTGCATGAATACCTGCAGCAGTGTTTAACACTGAAAACACACAGCTCAGTTCAGCATTTACTTGCAGCTCTGCTACAGTAGCAGATAACCTTTAACGTTACCTGCCGGTCACATCATCTAAACAGTCCGCTTACAGTGACGTCCTGCACGGATCAACAGATGCTAGGCCGATTACACACTGCAAGCTCTCCTGAGCTTGGTAGCCGCGTGGCGTGTCCGTTTTTATTTCGGCTCCCATGTTATCAGGTTAGAGCTTACACACTGCCTGCGTGAGATGCACGTCTCAGGCGCGGCTCGAACTGACGCCTATATGTCATTTAGACACGAATGCATATTAATAAATGACATCTTGATGTTTGAAAGTCTCTAGGTTTTGACATCAATGTAGATATAATGTAATAAACATTTCAGAGAAAAGATTTTCCAATATTGCACCTGTCATACAGAACAAAATATTCTGTAACATTTTGCAGTCAATACTGCTTACCGCTTTAATCAAATCAGTAGGCTATATATAAAGGGTAGGATAGGCTACAATAACAACGTAACACCCATTTTTCAGAGTTTGAATCTGTCGGCGCTATGTCCCGAGATCAGCCCTTCCTGTACCTAGCTGCAGGAGCAGCGCCGCGTCAGACACGCTTCTGGTGTGTAGATCCACGCAGCCGCCACGCTTCTGAGACGCAACAGAAACGCCATGCTCACGAGACGCTTGCAATGTGTAATCGGCCTTAAGCTTCAGATATACTAGCGCTTTCAACAGTGTGTGCGGAAATCGTGACGTCACGGGACTGCCGTGAGTATTTATACTCGCGCGTGGTGGTCGCGGCACTAGTTGCAGTCTTCTCCTGAACAGCGGTGGCGCTAAGGAGCAAAAGCTACCGATGTTTTTCTTTCTAAGGACTAGAATAAGAAGAAAAAGATAAACAACGGCAGAACAGGCAGCAACAGTGCCGTCAATGCTTCAATTTGATTCAGTGAGCTACTTGGTCAGATCAAGGCTTTCATTCACAAAAAAAGAACTCACCTTAACCCAGTAAGTTTACCAGAGAGACCTGCAGTCAGTCGGCGAGTCCTGGCATCCGGTTTCCCAGGAGCTCTTTCAGGCTTTCTGTTTCCGGTCTGTCGGGCGCCGCTGAAAAAAAATAGACTGGTGCGCGCCCTCAGCTTGCGCGCTGAAAATTGGACGTGCCGGCCGGAAATTACGTCATTTTGATGTCACGAATGCGCGCACCACCTCCAAAGCGTCTAGCATAAAACGGCCTTTAGAGTCCGGCGGCTGCTCGCTCTGTTTGTTATAAGACGCAGAGATTAATGCGCACAAAGCAAATCTTTGCAGATGTTACCGCTTGGTGTTTGGCTAGCTAATAAGCCGTTAGCCTGTTAGCTTGAGCTTTGTCTGAAGGCGCAGAGCGGCCAGCCAGGCTCCAACACACACCGAGACATTCCGCACATCCTCCGCTCAGTTTAACCTCTAACCCCTCCCGGCCGGTACCGGTCGGAGAGGCGTGTTTACTTTGTGTCTTGGTCCTCCGGTGCATCCAGCGACGGGCTCCGGTCAGTTTTTAATTAGTCTACATTAGTAACAGTTAATTTTGTTACGGTATGAACTTAATCCTAGGAAAGGCAAAAAAATATAAGACCTTTGTAATGAAATTCAAGACTTTGTATACCAAATTCAAGGCTTTTAAGGCCTTAATTTGAGATTATCAACTTTAAGACTTTTTCAATGCTTTTAAGACCCCGCGGGTACCCTGATTTACACGGAGAATACACAGTATAAAATAAATAAAACTTGCGTGCCAATGAATTAATGTAATACGGAACTACTGTTAGATACGCAGGTTCTGGGGACACCTAATCTGTTTCCTCGCCTTAGCTCTGAAGCTAGCCGAGCGTGTCACTGGGCGATGTGAGTCGAGTGGTGATTTCAGTCGCGCATGCTTCACTTTGGGATGAGTACAGATGTGAGTTGCGCATGCGTCACTTTGCGACAAGTAGCCTACAAGATGCTAACGCCGTGTTAAAACATTTTTGAAATGACTGCTGGCTTAAGTTAGCAATCAAACATAACAAAAGCTGTCACTTGAATGGTGTTTTGAGCTAACATTAGCAATCAAACAGGCTGCCACTTGAATTTGTTCTCTTAATACATCCATGCTTGAATGGCATTTTGAGCTAATGTTAGCAATCAAACAATCATAGATAGCTAAAACGTTTTTGAAATGATTTCCATCTTCTGTTATTGTTTGTAAAGAGAAAAATTTATTATTTTATGGATTTCACAAATTTCAGTAAGACATGTTATGCCGTAAACAGTTTAAATCTGAGCATGCACAACTCACGTCTGCACTCGACCAGAGCCGGTCTGACTCGGCTAACATCGGGTATGACACGTTATGCCGTAAACCGTTTAAATCTGAGCATGCACAACTCAAATCGCCACTCGACTCACATCGTGCAGTGACAGAGCGAGCTCCGCCTACATGCCGTTTTTTGTCAGGTCGACGGTCCAGTGAGCGAGTCAGAGATAGCAGCACTAAAGGACGAGTATGGCGAGTGGTGTATTCCCCGCCAGCCTCTTAAGATCGCAAGTTTGGGAAAACTTCAAGACTGTATGGCTACAGCCTATATATATATTAGGGCTGTAGCAATACACAAATCTCACGATACGATATGAAATATTCAGCTCACGATACGATATATATCATGATATTCTGCCAGCGATACGATTCAATATAATTCGATACACTTACATCATTTTCTGAAAGATTTAAAGGGGACTGAAAACTAAAAACATCAATTACACAATATATGTCTCTGACTGGACAGAGTCTACAGCTTGCAAATGCTGGACAAAATGAATCAAAGATGTGTTGAGAAAATTAGTTCCATTTATTGAAACAGTGCAAACTGTTTCTTACAAGCCTTTGAAATGTAAATAAAGTGCAGTATTGCAATTAACAATGGAGAGTTAAAAAGTGCAGCAAGTGGCCTGTTCTGAACAGTTTCTTTGACAGCTTTTTTAGCTTGACACTGAACATATGAGGTAGCCAGTCTAGCCACAAGGGAAGTAAACATAGTACCATGGCTTCTCCAAAACATCCAATAATTCAAGTCACTAAGTTAGTTGGATACAAATCACCTCATTTCTGCAACAGTCTGTGTTAACACCATGGATGTATTAAGGGAACGTTAACACAGCCCACCGGTGACAGAGCATCTCTAGCTCGGAGGGCTAGCAGGCCTGGTAGCTGGACAGTCCGGTACACTGTTGTTCAGCCATGTTTCCACAAAAACAAAAACACAGCAGTCTCTGAACTTGTGTTGGGAGTTTCGTTTAAGTTGGAAACTGAGACCGAAGCACAACAAATAGCTGCTCAGAGGTGTCATTTATAAAACTGTGCGTACGATCCTTACTAAAAGCCAAAAATGGCGTATGCCAAAAAAACAAATCTGATTTATAAAACCGTGCGTGAAAGCAATTACAGGTTACCCACAAATGTGCGTACGTGAATCAACATCTTATCCCGCCCTGTACACGCCCATTTTTAACCATAAATAGTCAATGCAAAGCACCTCATAAATGCTGATCAGTATGTTAATGGCCTGGCAGTTATTTACGCCAAATCATGACGACTGGCGGGGAAAAAGCAAAAAACTTCTCAGATGCTCTATAATTGCTGCAAATTGAATTATAATTGTGGCCTGTTCTCACACAGTGTAGGTAAACCTGATGTATAGACTACCTATATTAATAATAACTTCCAAAACGGCAGGCATTACGGCACTTGGGGACAGCTTCGATATACCAGACCTATATGATAAGTTTTAACAGAACAAGCTTGAAGTTGAAGATTATATAGCCTATAATATTTATATAAAACACTTGCTGCCTGCCATTTCCCTCTGGAAACAGTCGGTTGCTCCCAGAGTGGCGAGGACCTGTATTTGGACCGGGATGGCACATATCCGGCGCGTTGCCCTCTCTACTGGACCCAATTCAGTACATCAATCCAAGAGCACAGCTTTAGGGAATTTAAAATCGGCATATTAGCCAGTCATCGTCATGGTCCCTGAAGTCTCTTTCTCTCCTGTTTCTTCCATTGGCGACCTCCAGCAGCGCCAGCAGTGCCGTCATGCAGCATTACGCATGGGGGTCACCGCAGAATTTATATGCTTACAACAATTTGTGATTGTAGACACCTTGCCAAAATCACAGCATCAACTAGTGGTATCCACCCACCCCGAGATACAATTTGAAGACGATAGTCTAATAGGCAAACACACTTATCTTCATGCAGGTTTTGTCACAGACAGTATTAAAGTTCGGACCGATAACGAGGACATTGAGTGTAACGATTGCGCAACAGCTTAACGGCTGTATTTCCAGACTTTGACATTTGATGATATATGCACAGTATTAAAGACAGATATTTAGTTATTTACACTGTGTTCTGCAGTTATCTAATACTAGGGTATTTGCAAATAATGCAAATAACATTGCTGGATTTAATCTTCACGATAACGTGGATGATATGGAGTGAAGAAACGTGCGTGAGACATCAATACTTGAAAATAAGTAATTGTTATTCCCACATTTACTTTCTGCAGTCTGACTTCAGTTCACCACCTCACCATCTGCGTCGGCAATTCCCATTGTCTTCAAAATGTGCGTATGCATGTGTTAGAGTTTGCGTGGAGGACCGCAGAACTGGGCCTTCATAAAATTATGAAATAATTGAAAAAAAAGTTTTTAAATAGGCCTATTTGTGGAAAAAATATGTAATATTTGAGTTACATAAAAGCTTTTTATTTGTTTTCTTCCTACTTGTCCTTGAAATAGTGGTCAAGAACCCCCCCACCCCAGAGAGTCACAGTGATGTGGGAGGGGCCCGCTGCCCCGTCGGAGAGTCTGAGCAGGATGGATCAGAGACTGATCACACACTTAATTTCAGGAGGAAGAGCAGAGGAGAGGAACAGGAGAGGAAGAGCAGAGCAGAGGAAAAGCAATGGAAAAGGAGAGATCTGGGCGCTGGGGCAGGCCCATCTAAGATTGTCCCGGGCCCAGACAAGACTGTCAACTGGCCTGATCACAACATCCTGCAATGTGACTATCGCGCATGCGCACATCACGATGTAGACAATGAAACAAAATATCATGAAGCCCTATGCTACAGTAATCTTATTAGAAGTCGAGAGAGACTGACCCTGCAGCAGCATGTGGACGTTGTCGATGTCCAGGGGAATGGACCCCCTCTCCACCAGATCATCTCTGGAGTCAAAGTCTGACGACATACTTTCTCATTCACAGCCTCCCGGCAGCATGGCAACGCTCTGAAAGAAAGAGAAAAAAAAGTCAGCGTTAGTGCAATCCAGTGTAGCTTGCTGCTATTTCGACATGCTGCCAATCCGACACATTTTAGTACCGCCATTCCGACAGTCCATTTTCTTTTCAAGTCAATCTATCTCCACGGTTCCTGTATCAAATTCCAACATCCTGAGAAGCACGGATGAGCTGTAATATCATCTGCACCTGTGGCTACATATCAATAACCCTAACCCTAATGGAAACAAAAATTGTCGGAGTGGTGGGACGTTTAAAAACAATTAGACGTCAATGTCGGAGTGGGGGTATGTCGGAATAGATGGCGGAATCCCATAATCTCTGCTTGGCTAAAGGCTCAATGACACTGTGTTGAAAGGTATGGTTCTTAAGATGACCAACTTACAGTATATCCTACCTATTAATTAAATTAGTTGACAGTCAACACAAATAAAAATGATATTTTTAGTATTTATTTCAGAAGTATGAATCACTTTGTTTGCCAAACGTGTGATTCAATCATGGTGGCATTGTTGCCATAATTACAAATGCAGATATTAGGCTCATTCTTGATGAGCCAGGTCTGCGCAGAATCGATCACCGGCAGTGTTGGGAGTAACAGCGTTTAAGTATAACGGCGTTACTAACGTAACAGAGTAATCTAATTAATTACTTTTCCCATCGTTGCAACGCTGTTATCGTTACTGAAAATGTAAAGTGGCGCGTTACTACAATTTGGTTGAATGAAGCGCGAGGTGTCAGGCTTTGGCTACACATCAGCTTCCTGGAGAGAGCAGGGATGGGGATGATGCAAAATGCGATGATGATTGGCTGGGTGGGCGGATGCCCTGCTCACGCTGTCTCACTGCACGCTCTGACTACCACTTAACACAAGGCAGCGACAATGGCGACGAGCCAGGGAAATTCAAAGGTAGCGTTCTCGAATTGGATGTACCGGCACTACTTCTCGCTCATTGAAATTAAAGGCAAGAATGTTTATGTAACATGCACGTTATGCCCATGAAAAAAAGACTTTATCCACGTCTGCCTCAAGCAACTCAAATCTTATGAAGCACCTCACATCAACACATGCTAACACGACACTTGTTGTTGCTGCTAACCCAACCCCAAGCCCAAATGCAGCTAGTGTGAGCTCCAGCGAAGGAGACGGAGCAACTCTGTTAAAACAAGCAACGCTCGATTTTTCAGGTCAGCAATAGGTGACCAAGGCCAAGCTGAACACTGAATTGATTGCAAGGTATGTTGTTGAAAACATGCTACCCCTGTCCACTGTAGAGTCTGAGTCATTAAGAGCTATCCTTGCTAATCATATGGCAGGCTGCAATCTATTGAATTCAAATAAATACCAAATGTTCTAAAATACTGTAGCCCATACAGTGTTTTTATTCTTCAATCAGTTAAAGGTCCCATGGCACGAAAATTTCACTTTATGAGGTTTTTTAACATTAATATGAGTTTCCCCAGCCTGCCTATGGTCCCCAATTGGCTTGAAATGGTGATAGTTGTAAACCGAGCCCTGGGTATCCTGCTCTGCCTTTGAGAAAATGAAAGCTCAGATGAGCCGATCTGGAATCTCCTCTTTATGAGGTCATAAGGAGGAAGGTTACCTCCCCTTTTTCTGCTTTGCCCGCCCAGAGAATTTGGCCAACCCATGAGAGAGAGACATCATGGCTTTCAAACGAGCAAAGTGGCAGTTGGTCAAGGCCACACCCCCACCCTCCACCTTGCCCTCCCCTCTCTCCTCCTCAATAGTTACAGACACAGAAATGGCACGTTCTGAGTAAAGCTCATTGTGGGACTGGCTCTAGTGGCTGTAATTCTGCACCAAGGCTGAATTTTGGGAAAGATACATCAGATATAGTATTAGGGGACCACTAAGGCCTATATAAAAGCATCCAAAGAGCACCATGTCATGGGACCTTTAAAGGTATAGTGGAGGATTTTCTTTTTCCGGGTGGATCATCAAGACTATTGGTCCTCCTAGTTGTCAATCATTCTGGGATATGTTTACGTAAGGTAAAGTCGCCGTGACAGGTCAGCGAGCAGACGGCCACAGCCTCTGACCATAGACAGTATATAAAAGCCTCCGACCGCTGCCTCCCCGCTCTCGGCGATAGCTTGTTTGCTGGCCTGTAGCATGCTAAAGTTAGCTAGAGATGCTTGTCATAAATAGATTTCCACTTACTGGTGGCGAGTCTGACAGTGGAAAAAGTGCAAATCTTCTTTTGGAAAGTAGGCTTGTAGAGCCATGCCGACAGCAACTTGTAAACAGAGCGTGCACGAGGAGAACTAAAATCGTGCATGCTCTCTCGTGCACACGTTTAATAGGCGTTCCCTCTCGGGAGCAAGTAGGGTGTTGCGCATGTGCATTTTTTCAAAAAGTGGAGAGGGCGGTTCTTTTCTAAAATTCGGGAAAATCCTCCATTATCCATCCATCCATCCATCCATCCATCCATCGTCGTCCGCTTATCCGTGGTCGGGTCGCGGGGGGAGCAGCTCCAGCAGGGGACCCCAAACTTCCCTTTCCCGAGCCACATTAACCAACTCTGACTGGGGGATCCCGAGGCGTTCCCAGGCCAGGTTGGAGATGTAATCCCTCCACCTAGTCCTGGGTCTTCCCCGAGGCCTCCTCCCAGCTGGACGTGCCTGGAACACCTCCCTAGGGAGGCGCCCAGGGGGCATCCTTACCAGATGCCCGAACCACCTCAACTGGCTCCTTTCGACGTGAAGGAGCAGCGGCTCTACTCCGAGCTCCTCACGGATGACTGAGCTTCTCACCCTATCTCTAAGGGAGACGCCAGCCACCCTCCTGAGGAAACCCATTTCGGCCGCTTGTACCCTGGATCTCGTTCTTTCGGTCATGACCCAACCTTCATGACCATAGGTGAGGGTAGGAACGAAAACTGACCGGTAGATCGAGAGCTTTGCCTTCCGGCTCAGCTCTCTTTTCGTCACAACGGTGCGATAAACTGAATGTAATACCGCCCACGCTGCGCCGATTCTCCGACCAATCTCCCGCTCCATTGTCCCCTCACTCGCGAACAAGACCCCAAGGTACTTAAACTCCTTCACTTGGGGTAAGGACTCATTCCCTACCTGGAGAAGGCACTCCATCGGTTTCCTGCTGAGAACCATGGCCTCAGATTTAGAGGTGCTGATCCTCATCCCAGCCGCTTCACACTCGGCTGCAAACCGATCCAGTGAGTGCTGAAGGTCACAGGCCGATGATGCCATCAGGACCACATCATCTGCAAAGAGCAGCGATGAGATCCCGAGCCCACCGAACTGCAACCCCTCCCTACCACGACTACGCCTCGATATTCTGTCCATAAATACTACGAACAGGATTGGTGACAAAGCGCAGCCCTGGCGGAGGCCAACCCTCACCTGGAACGTGCCCGACTTACTGCCGAGAACCCGGACACAGCTCTCGCTTTGGTCATACAGAGATTGGATGGCCCTGAGAAGGGAACCCCTCACCCCATACTCCCGCAGCACCTCCCACAAAGTCTCCCGGGGGACCCGGTCATATGCCTTCTCCAGATCCACAAAACACATGTAGACAGGATGGGCATACTCCCAGGCTCCTTCCAGGATCCTTGCTAGAGTAAAGAGCTGATCCGTTGTTCCACGACCAGGACGGAATCCGCATTGTTCCTCTTCAACCTGAGGTTCGACTATCGGCCGAACCCTCCTTTCCAGCACCTTGGAGTAGACTTTACCAGGGAGGCTGAGAAGTGTGATACCCCTGTAATTGGTACACACCCTCTGGTCCCCCTTTTTGAAGAGGGGAACCACCACCCCGGTCTGCCACTCCTTTGGCACTGTCCCAGACTTCCACGCAATGTTGAGTAGGCGTGTCAACCAAGACAGCCCCTCCACACCCAGAGCTTTCAACATTTCTGGACGGATCTCATCAATCCCTGGGGCTTTGCCACTGTGGAGTTGTTTGACTACCTCAGTGACCTCCACCAGGGAAATTGACGACAATCCCCCGTCATCCTCCAGCTCTGCCTCTAACAAAGAGGGCGCATCAGCTGGATTTAGGAGTTCCTCAAAGTGCTCCTTCCACCGCCCTATTACCGCCTCAGTTGAGGTCAACAACGTCCCATCCTTACTGTACACAGCTTGGATGGTTCCCCGCTTCCCCCTTCTGAGGTGGCGGACGGTTTTCCAGAAGCGCCTTGGTGCCGACCGAAAGTCCTTCTCCATGTCTTCTCCGAACTTCTCCCACACCCGCTGCTTTGCCTCTTTCACGGCAGAGGCTGCAGTCCTTCGGGCCCGTCGGTACCTTGCAACTGCCTCCGGAGTCCTCTGGGATAACATATCCCGGAAAGACTCCTTCTTCAGTCGGACGGCTTCCCTGACCACCGGTGTCCACCACGGTGTTCGAGGGTTACCGCCCCTTGAGGCACCTAAGACCCTAAGACCACAGCTCCCTGCCGCAGCTTCAGCAATGGAAACTTTGAACATTGTCCACTCAGGTTCAATGCCCCCAGCCTCCACAGGGATGCACGAAAAGCTCCGCCGGAGGTGTGAGTTGAAGGTCTGTCGGACAGGAGCTTCCTCCAGACGTTCCCAATTTACCCGCACCACCCGTTTGGGCTTACCAGGTCTGTCCAGAGTCTTCCCCCACCCCCTTACCCAACTCACCACCAGATGGTGATCAGTTGACAGCTCCGCCCCTCTCTTCACCCGAGTGTCCAAAACATACGGCCTCAAATCAGATGAAACGATTATAAAATCGATCATTGACCTTCGGCCTAGGGTGCTCTGGTACCAAGTACACTTATGAGCATCCCTATGTTCGAACATGGTGTTTGTTATAGACAATCCATGACTAGCACAGAAGTCCAATAACAGACAACCACTCTGGTTTAGATCAGGGAGGCCGTTCCTCCCAATCACGCCTCTCCATGTGTCTCCGTCATTGCCCACATGTGCGTTGAAGTCCCCCAGCAGAACTATGGAGTCCCCCTCCGGAGCCCCATACAGGACTCCATTCAAGGTCTCCAAGAAGGCCGAATACTCTGAACTCTTGTTTGGTGCATATGCACAAACAACAGTCAGAGTTTTCCCCCCAACAACCCGCAGGCGTAGGGAGGCGACCCTCTCGTCCACCGGGGTAAACTCCAACGTTGCGGCGCTCAGCCGGGGACTTGTGAGTATCCCCACACCCGCCTGGCGCCTCACACCCTGGGCAACTCCGGAGAAGAAAAGAGTCCAACCCCTCTCCAGGAGTACGGTTCCAGAACCGAGACTATGCGTAGAGGTAAGCCCCACCAGATCCAACTGGTAGCGCTCCACCTCACGCACAAGTTCCGGCTCCTTCCCCCACAGCGAGGTGACATTCCATGTCCCCAGAGCCAGCCTCTGCTGCCCGGGTCTGGTCCATCGAGGCCCCTGACCTTCACCGCCACCCGTGTGGCAGCGCACCCGACCCCAGCGGTTCCTCCCACAGGTGGTGGGCCCATGGGCTGGAGAGATAGGTGCCACGTAGCTTTTTCGGGCTGTGCCCGGCCGGGCTCCGTGGCAAACCCGGCCACCAGACGCTCGCTGACGAGCCCTCCCTCTGGGCCTGGCTCCAGACGGGGGCCCCGGGCTTCCTCCGGGCAGGGTCTCTCTATCCCTTCCTCGTTTTTCATAGGGTCTTTTGAACCATTCTTCGTCTGGCCCCTCACCTGAGACCACTTTGCCATGGGAGACCCTACCAGGAGCACAAAGCTCCAGACAACACAGCCCTCAGGTTCATAGGGACACCCAAACCTCTCCACCACGATAAGGTGATGGTTCCCGGAGAGGTGTTTAAAAACAATGTTCCTCAAAGAAAGATAGGAAGACATTTGCTTATTTCACCTTCAACAGTGCATAACATAATTAAAAGATTCAAGGAATGAGGAGGAATTTCAGTGCGTAACGGACACAAGCCTAAGCTGGACAACCGTGATCTCCGATCCCTCAGGCGGCACTGCATCAAGAATCGTCATTCATCTATAAGCGATATCACCACATGGGCTCAGGACTACTTTGGCAAACCTTTGTCAAGTACCACAATATGTAGTTACAGCCACAAATGCCAGTTAAAACTGTACTGTGCCAAAAGGAAGCCCTATGTTAACAGTGTCCAGAAGCGCCGTCGACTTCTCTGGTCTCGGAGGCATCTGGGATGGACCATCACACAGTGGAAACGTGTACTGTGGTCAGATGAATCAGTATTTCAGGTAAATTTTTGGGAGAAATGGACGCCGTGTGCTCCGGACCAAAGAAGAAAAGGATCATCCAGACTGTTACCAGCAACAAGTCCAAAAGCCAGGGTCTGTCATGGTATGGGGTTGTGTCAGTGCCCTTGGCAAAGGTAACTTGCACTTCTGTGATGGCACCATTAATGCTGAAAAGTACATAGAGATTTTGGAGCACAATATGCTGCCTTCAAGAAGACATCTTTTCCAGGGACGTCCATGCATATTTCAACAAGATAATGCAAAACCACATTCTGCACACATTACAAAGTCCTGGCTGCGGAGGAAGAGCATACGGGTACTTGACTGGCCTGCCTGCAGTCCCGACCTGTCTCCAATAGAGAATGTGTGGCGCATTTTGAAGCGCAAAATGCGACAACGAAGACCCCGTACTGTTGCCCACCTTAAGACTTGTTTGCAGCAAGAATGGGACAAAATTACACCTGAAACACTTCATCACTTGGTGTCTTCAGTCCCTAAACGTCTTTTAAGTGTTGTGAAAAGGAATGGCAACATTACAAAGTGGTAAATGCTTTACTGTTCCAACTTTTTTTGAAATGTGTTGCAAGAACCAAAATAGGAATTTAGTTTTTTTGAAAAAAAACCCAATAAAAATCATGAGGAACACATTAAATTATGTGCTGTTGTATTGTCTGCAATGAAATACAAGTCAAAGTACATTTAGAAATCACTACTTTCTTTTTTTATTTGTGTTTTCCATACTGTCCCAACTTTTTCTGATTTGGGGTTGTATATGCCAATGTTGTTTTCAATAAAAAAAACATTTGCACAAAGCAAGCCGATTCACTTTTCCATGTTGATAAGAGCATTAAAATGAGAAAATATAATGCGACAAAAAGAAATCAAGGGACATTTAGAATAGATAAATATGCGCGATTAATTGCGATTAATCGTGAGTTAGCTATGACATTAAAGCGATTAATCACGATTAAATATTTTAATCGTTTGACAGCATTAATTCTTACACAATGTAGCTTTAAGGTCCGTACACACCGGGCCGATAATCGGCTGTTGGACAGTCTGGGGAGGTCAGCGACATCAACGTCGGCAGTATTGACGGCAAAATCGTCTCAACTGCATTTTTCACTTGAGACACAGCCACCTACGACGTTGGACGGAGAGGACGCTGGCGCTGTTTGTTTGCCGCTTCTCCGCCTGCTTTGCCTCTTGTGTCCTTGTTTGTGTTTGTTGTGAACTTCTGAGGGAAAGCAAGTTTCTTCCCTTCATCTCATCTCACCACTGGACCAACTCTAACTCTGGACAGCCTCTCACCTGCTTTCTGAAGCCGCTCCTCGACTGGACTGTCGCCTCGCTAGCTAGCTAGCTAGCTGGCTTCCCTCGTCAACCCAACGCGTGGCCGCTACTCCGACTGCCTACCCTCCTTCTCACAGGCTGCTGGAGGCCCAGGCCGTCAGACATGGGGGACTCGAGTCACATGACTTGACTCGAGTTAGACTCGAGTCGCAAATTTTAGGACTTGAGACTTGCTTGATAAACATTCATAAAAGACTCGACTTGACTTTGACTTGACATTCATGACTTGAGACTTGACTTAGACTTGAGTCAAATGACTTGAAATGACTTGATTTTCTGTTTAATAAATATATATTTTCCCCCTCTGATATTGAGGAGGAGTTAACGTTACGATTTTAGTGCTGTTGCATGCGCGGGAGCCCGTTGTTATGGTGACGCGCCACGCGGCGGCAGACCTGCAGTAAACGAGACTGGCTACGACTGTTACTTAACGTCATGGATTCCTCTGCACCGAAAATAATAAAGTTTGGCTATCAGGATTACATATCTGACCAGGGCAAAGAAGAAACGGACAGCAGTTTGCAAGGTCTGCTGTACAAAAAAATCCGACGTCAACCACCACCGCGGCGAATTTCATCAGACACTTCAAATCGGGAAAGATTCAGGTTCCAGTCCCCATATTCAGCTGAACCACTATTTGGACGCTTGTGATGAACAGAACTCCCTTCAGTTTTGGGCCATGAATGAGCACACCCTCCTCCCTTTGTTCAAGGTGGCGGTAAGAGCGAATACAGCTAGGTACACTGTATACATACACACAACAAACTTCTCTCTCTCTCTCTCTCTCTCTCTCTCTCTCTCACACACACAGTTGTGCAGATGAAGTATGTGAATGAAGCTAGGCACACATACACACACACACTGCACACACCACATGCACACATTCACTCACCAATATTAATAACTTTTCATTCACTCTCTCTCTCAAACACGCACACATTCACTCACAAATACACTGACAAATATTAACATATAGCCTACTATTCAATCTCTCCAAATTATGCAAAGGTGGTGGGATTCAGCTACTCTTAAAGAATGTTTTTTTCAAGAGAAGGAAAGGTTAAATGTGTTTCTGTCCCATAAAAGTGAGGCATGTTTGAAGAATATTATTTGACTTAGAAACCATTATACTTGAATTGTTTGAATGAATTTCATGATTTGATATCATGTTTGAGGCATATTGATATTTTTGTTGGCCTAATACCAGTTTTAGGCTGTGCTTTTTTAAATCTTTATACATTTAAACTGTTCAGATATATGTGGCTTGGACGCAATGTCTTTTGAATATTGAGTAGGAAAAAATGCAAATAAAACTCCAGCAGTTATAACCACTGTCTTTAGCTTGTTTAAAAATGGAAACTTTTGTATGACTTGACTTGACTTGCTTGACCAAAGCTATGACTTGACTTGACTTGCTTGATTGTCACACAAAATGACTTGGACTTGCTTGAGACTTGAAGGTTAAGACTTGAGACTTGCTTGTGACTTGCCCATGTGTGACTTACTCCCATCTCTGCAGGCCGTACTGCTGGGCCCGCTGGAAGGAAGGGAATCCCGGGAGAACCAGAACCAGGACTGAGCGGGGCAGACTGTCACAGCCTGCTGAAGTTTAAATCACAGGTTTTCTAAAGGGAGTCTGGCGGGACTCGTACTGTGCACGACGAAACATGTCTTGTTAAATAAATAAATGCAGAAATAAATTAATAACTAGAACTGCAAGCAGTTATGATGGGGTCCAAGCCACCGATGCAAGTCGCCCCCCGACGCTCCGGGGAGCGCACGAAAGCGGAACCTACAGCCTGACGGCGGAACCTACAGCCTGACGGCGGGGAAGCAAACGTCAGTAAATGTCGAGAGGCGCGAGCCGCAAGGTCTGCCGTACGTTGCAAATATCCCATCAACATCGTTAGAGCAAAAGGGCCAAAACTGGTCCACGTTGACTGTAGTGCCCCCTAAAGGCCGATCTTTGCTAAATCTGGTACAGAGCGTCAGCGCGGCATGTCAAACACGCACCCCAAGTTTCGCCTTGACAGCATGTACTGTGGCCCCATTTCAATGCAATGCAAGTGTTTATTATAGCACCCCCTAATTGTCGACATTCGCCAAATTTGGTAGAGCATCGGAGTGGTATGTTTGACAAGGTTCAAAAAGTTTCTTGCTGATACCATTTAATTTGGCTGACATATGATTAAGTTTGTGTTTAGTAGCTAGCTAAGAAAAGTTGTTGGTCGTCAAATGTGCATACTTTAACGTAGCAAAATTCTTTTTGCAATAGTTGTTCACATGTATCTGGAGGTGCTACGTACCAGGTTTCATGCAAAATGGTCGCATGGCCTAGGACGAGTTTGAAAAAGTTGTTTTTTGCAAAAATTGAAAAAATAATTCTCAGCTGAAATGGGCGTGGCCTACAGCATATGATTCAGCTTGATTCAAGGAACACGGTGATGTAAGGTTTTCTAATGTGTAATGTGGAAGTTAAAGGCAAAAAAACATTATAGCGCAACCTAGTGGTCCACGTGTAATTTTTGGTAGGTGAAGTCTATGACCCATTGTACATCTACCCTATGAATTTAAAGTTGCTCACTTTAGTGTAAGGGGTGAATCTAGACGTGAGTCTCATAGGCCATGCCCACTTTGACCAATCAGTACCCCACGGTAGGGGTTGTCTCAGGAGTGATCCGAGATGGTACCCTCCAAATTTGGTAAAAATCGGATGACCCGTTCATGAGATATAAACTTTTTGTACTTGTAGCGCCCCCTAGTGGCCAATTTTTGTAAAATGTGTGGGGCGCCTCCAGAGGGTCATGGCAAAGAAAGAATTTTGTGTTGATAGCATTTATTTTGGCCGGGATATGGCAACGTTGTTGTTTTCATAGTTAGCTACACAAATTTGTTTGTGTGTAATATGCGCAATTTATCTAAAAATGTATCTAAAAATTCTTTGTACAACTTTTTGTCAGGTCGGTCTGGAGGTGCGACCGGCCAAGTTTCGTACAGATCGGTTGCACGGTCTAGGAGGAGTTTGAAAAAGTAGGTTTTTGATAAATCTCGATTTTTCATGCATAAAAATCTAGGCAGAAATGGGCGTGGCCTATATCAGGAGATTCAGTTGGATCCAGGGAACGCATGTGTGTATTTTGTGTGCGTTGTACGGTTTGGAAGTTATAGGGTCAAACGTGTTTTTTCTGCTATAGCTCCACTTAGTGGTGAAGTGGGTCAATTGTTGCGCCTCAGGTCCTTGCCAAGTTCTTCTGAAAAGGGCACCTGCCCACCATATACGGTTTAGGCTGCAGCGGGACTTTTACGCGGAGAAGAAAAATAATAATAATCCCTAGAAAAACAATAGGGTTCCACAGCCCTGCTGTGCGAACGGCGTAGCTTTTGCTACCGCCGTTTCTTCCAGACTCGGGCTTGGACCCCTAATGATTCAAATTCAGTTTCTGGTGGCACATATTTCAGCCCATATCGGGGAGCCAACTGATCAGTCCAACTGCCTTTTCTGCCAATGGTCGGCCGTCTGGTTGGTGTGTAAGTAGGGCTGGGCGATATGGAGAAAATCAAATATCACGATATTTTTGACCAAATACCTCGATATCGATACCGCAACAATATTGTAGTGTTGACTATCGGTGCTTTCACAAAATATTTACACAATGAGAGTTTTGATAAATAATCATCATGTGGATATAATGACTAGGTGGGGGAAAAGGCAAATAATAGAACAGTTACAACAGTCTGGTAGGTTCAGAAAAGTATATCACGATACTGTAATGCAGCCTTTAAAACCAGGAAAAGACAACACTTATGCCATATTACGATATCCAAAATCTAAGACGATATTGAGTCTCATATCACGTAAGTAACACATATTGTGCCAAGGGTTCATAAGTATAAGTTTGATCTTCATTGTGGAGAACCTGATGAGTGATCGGCAAGAACTTGAATTTGATTTGAAGAAGTAAAGGTTTTTGCTAACCTACGTACAAGATGCCAACTTATTAAATTGCCCATATTATGAAAAAAAAACACTTTTTCTGGGATTTGGGGTGTTATTTTGTGTCTCTGGTGCTTCCACACGCATACAAACTTGGAAAAAAATCTATCCATGCTGTTTTGAGTGAGATACGGGTCGTGCCTTCAGTCTCTGGGTGAGCTGTTCAAAATCTGCAGGGCTTGTTACGTAACTAGCCAAAACGACGGGCTAAACACAACCGTTAGCATGCTAGCGCTAGCTTTAGCATGCTAGCGCTAGCATGCTAGCTCGTTCTCAATGGCAAAGCACTGCTACAACACACAAGTTCACCATAATCTACAAAAGAGGTACTTAGGCTACATGTGCGCCCTCCTTTAGAGAAGTCTCCTGGCTAATCCTGCCTTGTAACTGACCAAAGTTGGAGAAACAACCTTTCTTTTACTGTCTATGAAGCTAACTGACATGATCTACGATCTGAGCTACTGCGCATGTGCGAGTGGAATCAAAGAGTACAGAAGAAAAGATGATTCACTCTGTCAGCTAAAACAGAGACCTGAACACAAGGTGAAAAGAGGAGCTGCAGCAGTGAGAGAGAGCTGTGCTGTACAACAAAAATATGGTGTTTTTTGAAAATTAAACCATGTAAACCTATTCTGGTACAACCTTAAAATACAATTATGAACCTGAAAATGAGCATAATATGGCATCTTTAACGATACAATACAGTTCATTTGTGAAAATAAGAAAAGCCATCACATAAACAAGACCCTACAAGCTCACCAAATAGGCTGTTGCAACACCTACAGCTAATTACTCTAGCTGATTTACCTATAACTGACTGTCTAAAGAATTAGACAATCCCTCCAGGGGCCGCATTTTTTCAAATAAGCCACACTTTTTGCCGATTTCCACGCAAAATATGCAGGGCTTGCATGATTTCATAATCCCCGCATTTGCATTGCAAAAAAGTCACATATATCTTAACAGAAAGTTGAAAAATGTTGCGTCATTTCGCCTAGTGAGAACACGGTGTTGGGGGAATCACACTTTTTTCTATTTTTCATCAAACCACAAGTTTTTGCAAGTTCCCGCAATTTTTGCAAGTTCCCGCAATTTCATCGCATAAAATTGCATAAATATCCCACATATTCCATCGCGTTTAAGAAAACGTGCTACATAATCAAGGATTTTTGCCCGCAACAATCACAAAAAAACTCTGCGTTTTTCTGGAGGGACAGATTAGAAATAAAATAAGTCAGTAAAACAAAACCATGAAGTTGTGGAGTATTTCTGAGGTAAATAACACATGCAAGAAGTGCACCACTGCCCTCTCACATTAATGTGTGCACATGGACACACAATGACATAAAGCTACACTGAGCAGTGTGTGTATGTAGGGGTTAAACCACTATAGTACGGCATTTGAGCTATCCAAAGGCTTCGTGTCAGCTGCAGACAAAATGACCGTGGGGAGGTGAGATGAGAGGGGGAGGTAGGGAGAGAGAGGAAGTAAGTCCAAGTAAGACTCTTAGAGAGTAACTAATGACAAACTGTCATGGGCCTCAAACACAGACACCATATGTAGGAAAGGACTTCAGATGTATTGTCTATAATTATTAAAAAACAAAACTGTATAGGTTGTTATACACTCCTGGATGAGTCATGTCACAAATGGTAAGGAACAGGCAACTTGCCTCTTGTGGATTTGAGTTTTTGCCATCAGGTCAAAAGGTATGTGGTAAAGGGGTACCACCTTTTTGGACTACCTATAACCAAACATATTTTATACCTAGCAGTTTAGCTCTGTTAAACAAATCAATGTGACATGGGACTTCCAGTTATGGTGGCGTAGTGGGCAGACGTGGCTTCTCATGCTCTGTTGCTCATCCTAAAATAAATACTACTTAGATAATTCCAATTAGAGTAAAAGCATCACAACTTGAAACAATAGTTGTAATACAAGTGAATATACGGAAAAATGTAACCAAGGACCAATATAAAACCGTTGGAGGACTCGCTACTGAAGAAAATGAGCCGGTGGGACTGGATTCCAATGAAGATAGAAGTGTAGGCCTACTCGTTGCAGAGTCAGGTACCATCAGCACTGAAATCTTGGGCAACCTCTCCACAATGAAACCGACATTAAAGAATGCAGCGGCCACATTGCTGAGCCTGAACAAAGCATATCCACAACAGAAGACGAGATCAAGGTGATATGAGTGTGTGAAAGATTGTATTTGATTGATTGTTAGTGTTATCATTCCATAAGAAAATGTTTTGTTGTATTTGTCTGATAAAAAAACTAGAAGAGAGTTAAGGAAGGAGAAATGCAGCGGAATAGAGGGGAAGACAATAAAGTGTGCCGCGGAGAGATAAAGGGGAAAAGATAAGAGTAATAGTAAGAAATAGGCAGAGAGAGAGTAACAAAAAGATTATGAGAAAGACAGGAGAGAATAAATACAGAAGGGCAGGAGACAGAAACAGAGAGCGAGCCCGTGACAGAGTTTCCATGAGCCAAAGTCACAAGTCTGTCCGGTCAGCTCTAATTGTAGCAACAAGGCAAAGAACAGTGAAACACAAAGCACACTGTTGTGGAAAAAGCACAGGGAGGGGGGACATCATAAGGCTGCAACACCAGCATTAAATGTTTTTTAAATATATGTGTATCCAGTTGAGGTGCACACATTATCATTATTATATACAGCATTAGCCTGTAAGGAGGTATGTCTTACGTGTCATTATTTTGTCAGTTATTATTTTTAAAGCATGGTCCAAGGACATTTCCCAGTTCGTCAAACTTTGTGTCAACTGAATTGCTACTGATTGGTTAGAGCAAAACCAAACACAATAAGCCCCCTCCCACCAATAAGTTGCCGTAGATGACCACAGTCCCAGACTGAGAAATGGGTACTTCTCGGCATGTACTGTGTAGTATCCAGCCTAATATAGAATTGTTATTCATATATATTTTTTGGATGAATTTATGTTCCACTTGGGAGCAATAAAGAGTAAAATGGAAGTAGACTAGACAGAATTGACTGAAATAGACTGAAAAAAACTTAACCGAGTCAACACAAGTCAGAACTGAGATGAACTGATTTTAAAAACGCTGTGATATCCACAATACAGTAGATGTAAACAAACACGTGTGGAAACCACATTTCCTTGCAGCTTCAGGTTTAACAACAACTTTCTCTCCTGATGCTTCTCTCTCATCGTCAATGTCGTGACTCACACTCCAACAACACGCTCTCCTTAGTTCTCTCTAAATAATCTCTAGCAGGTCTTTATTCTCTTTGTCTAAGCGTAGGCAAAGAATCAATAGCGTCTGTGTTGCTGAACCTGTCACACAGTGTTCACAGACACACCCTGAAAGATATGATAATAGCAAAAAGGGAGAGGCAATTTCTGCTTTCATTTCACTGAACACACCACACACAGGCGAATTTGGGTCAAATATCCTGCAGGTAGACTTAGTGCCATTTCTCAGACCTAACTTTATAAAAATAAGAATATGAATGGTGTACATACAGTAGGATATTTTGGAATGATGCAAAAAAATCAGCCAACTATTATTTCTGGGTCAAAAACCACTACAGCTGAGTGGGGAGGGGCAGTTTTAACCTACCGAGCATGCGCAGACCCTTAAGCCAGTTAAGGTGTATACAAGGGAGTTCTCTAGGTCTGTTAACCGGGTTATGAGCACTCTGATTTTAACCGGGGTACGGTGTTTACATGGTGTTTGCCTTAACCCGAATATAGTCGTTTTTTTAAACTGCATGTAAACGCTGTGAAAAGGTCACTGCTACTGCTTTGTTACTTCAAGTCACTTGCAGAAAGGCTGGTGTTAGCAACAGTCCCCTACTGCTCCAACGTGTCAGCTGTGACAGTTCAACAGATCCCCAGTATGCCAACATTCAAACTAGGTCATACTACCATGCATACAGTGATGTGCATTTCGAATCCAGTGTGCTTAGCAGAATGTTTCCCAGGTCACTACAATTATCATTTACATAAGTGGGTTGTATCAATGTTGTTTATCTGCTTTAACAGCTGGGAAATGTGGATTTATAAACAGGACTGTTTTATTGCACTCCTCAGCTAAAGCACAATCTCTGGGTTTTCTCTGTTTGTCCACAGAGCTGAAGACACATGAACAGAGTGCCCACTGACTACATACCACTTAGCCTAAACAAAGATCCTGTAAGCCTTAAAAATTACACGACTAGGTACAGAGAAGATTATGGTAAATATACAGCTTTAACAAGGAAGTTTATCCATTTAAATATTCTCCTATATCTTACAGTCACTTTTGTGTTTGAAATCAGTTGTGAGCCATGACATCTCTGAGAAAATAAACCTGGAAGCCAAATAGAAACACAAGTCCACAAACAACCACTCAATATTTAAATGTGATTCTCAATTTCTCGAAAAATAACACTTCAGGTAGTTTTTCCCCTTCACTACATTCCTGTCAAAGCATTTATCATAACACAAAGTGTGTAATTGTGTGTTAAATAAGGGGTGATGCATTATAATGCCCTCTAATTAGATTGAAAATGTAATTAAAATAGATATTTTTAGTAACAAAACTTGTTATATTTTAGGAATAATAAAGGAATATATTATAATATCATGCAGTTATAGAATTGCATCAAACTATTATTATTACATCAAACTTAATAATATGTATGGCATTACAATGTCTTTTTTTTTAACTACATTTGGCCAGTTTTTATGCTAGTTCTGTATATTATCAGGTGCTACAAAGTGCGCTCCCTTGGGCTGCAGGAATGTGAGACAGTGTCGCTGTTATGAACCTGTCGGGGCCTGAAATAGCAGCAGGGAACACGTGTGGATGGCTGTTTTCAGATCAGTTCAGCTGAGCCGTGGAAATGAGTCCTTGAGAAGGCCCAGAGGAGTTTTTAAAAAGCACATAACAAGCGGTTCCCTAAAGGCTTAACGAGACTGTAATGAGAAATAATTATTTGGTAAAAACACACACGGCAGAGGAAACACAGGGGAGAGGAGCAATAACATGATAATACCTACGATCAATTAAAGCTGGATAATGTAAACCTCCCCAACAAATAAAGCTGTAAGCTGTAAAGAGCCAATGCATCTGTTACAACTGCAAATACTACAGTAGGCTATTCGTTATTCTAAAAACATTCAAAAAGTTGCCTGTACTTACATGTAAGTATGCAGCAAAGTGCAGCAGAGTGCGTTTTAAGGGAAGATGAAAGAGGGTCCAGCCAATAATGATTTCCAATGTGGAAGAACAGATCTTTCTCTGTAATAGTTGGTGGTAATGAAACCTGACGTGCTGTTTGACAGATCTGCAGTCAGACAGACAGAGCTCCAGGCCGGGCCTGTCACCGGAGAACCCAGAGCTATACCGGGCCGCGAGTAAAAAAAAAAATAAAAAAATAACTCACTGGGAGACTAAATATAGAAACCAGTCAGGGTTCAACACACACGTCCTCCTCCAGTTTCGCACTAGAGGCTGTCACCTGAAATAAAGGCTTCAGCCCCAACAAGTGCATGCAACCTTTAGTTTAATGTCAGCTTATATACTCTGGACCTCCTAGAGTGCAACTCTGGTTTCCTCCTCATTTATGAGGAGTGAAACGGAGGGGAGACTATCAAATAACTAACGTTACTAACTATGAGAAGAGACACAAGAACTAGCGGCTAACGTTAATTAAAAAGACTATAGTAAGGCAAGCCAAACTTTAACGCTAATGTTAGCCAGTTACCGTTAGCCCATAGCCAGCCAACACACAGCCACCATTACAGCAATCCATACAGTACTATACAGCACTTAACTCCGGTGCCGGGTGCTTACGGCTAACGGCAGTTTAATGAAGCGTCGGGAAACACACCATATCAGACCCAGACCCAGATCCGAGTCGCAACAGCGGCCATCCATAGATAATGTTAGCTAGCTAACTAGCTAAAGTAGCTAGTCTCCGTTAGCGCTAGCTACCGGTGTTCGTGCCGAAAATCTCCTCTTGAATCTTTCTCAACCCTTCGCGTTTAGCTGTCTTTACAGTTAGCTAAATTAACCCGACAAGCACTAAAACGAATAGTTAAGATTAAAGAAAAGTGAAGGGGGAGATCGTTTTGGGCAGCTTGGAGATGTTCCGCTGCTGCACATCAGCCATCGGCCGTCCTCGGCTCGCCGTCCCGGGAGATTCCCCCGGCAATCCCCACCCACACCTGTCTCTCAAGGTTGAGCAGCTAGCTAGCGTTACAACAAACCCCATCCACCCCGGTGTTGAAACCATCCAAAAGGTGACAGTGACATGTGAAATATATTGTGATAGTCACTGTGGTTTTAGCTGCTGGCTAACGTTAGCTTGCTGGCTCACTAGCTAGCTAGCTAACTGGTCAGCTACCAATACAGATCGAATCAAGAAAAACTTAATTATGTTGGGAAAATGCAGCTATGTTATTAGAATGACATGAATAAACGTAAAGTGAATACATTTGAATGGGTAAACTTGTCCGTGAACAGACGCATTGGTCTGAGCCCGTCGGCCATTTTTGGGTGCCTACACTATCGGTTGCCAGGGGCAACACTGTACGAGCGAGCGACACAGAAACGAGGCGAGCGACACAGAGATGGACCTGAAAATTATTATCACGGTGTTTAAACTTAAGAAAATTGAGAGGAAATGGAGAAAACGTTACAGAGCAACAACTAAAAATGACATAATTAAACGTACAATATGTAACTTTCTGCCGCTAGGGGTCTCTCAACCAAAAATAATGGATTGTAAACACGGACTTTTGATGATGTTGGTAAATTACGTGGAATTATGGGAGTTGTACTTTTTAATGTTAAACTTTGCCGATTAAAATCTTCTAAAATGTTCTCTTAATACATCCATGGCTCAGACCCCTCCCAAATCATGACGTATGTCCTCATTCTCAATAGCACTAGTTATGCTAACGCTAGCTAACTTTAGCCTACATTATTGAACTTAGACTGCTAGCCAAACGTATTACTGCCATAGACGGTATATAAAATGGACACAGCGATCCCGCTGTTTTTGACGGAGACAAGTGAAGCCTCTTACCAGCACTTTTCCGGTGATGGGAAAGTGTTACTGAGCGTTACTGCGCAGCTGCAAACTTAGCTTCCCGCCGCCGATGTGACGTGACCAACGTCTCTGAACGTTGTAAGTCTTCTGGTAGCTGTGCCAAGAGAAATCTCAATCATTCCCAATCTATCAGAGACGGAGAGCGTAGGTATATGTAAGGAGATAACATAGGCACAGGCTAATTATTGCTAACTAAAATGCTAGTTAACATTAGTAATTAAACTAAACAGCTAATGTACCTCGAAACTGCCTGCGAGCTTCTCATGTACTATACGGTAATTCCTGTACTATGCGACAGTAAGTCGCGTGGTTATGACACAATCTTTAGCCTATTTTTACAAAAACGTCTGCTACGGAGCCATAACGTGAGGTACAAGGTAATGGAGCCTTTCATACATTGTCGTGTTTCTTTAGAAATAAACGAGGGACAAATGAAGTCTTGAAACGCTTCAGATGTAAAGTTATTGGCTGTCAAAGTGACGCCA
This sequence comes from Gymnocephalus cernua, assembly GCA_023631565.1. Lineage (NCBI taxonomy): Eukaryota > Metazoa > Chordata > Actinopteri > Perciformes > Percidae > Gymnocephalus > Gymnocephalus cernua. The sequence continues at coordinate 24,499,367 of CM042444.1, forward strand.
AAATGAATGGCAGTGAATGGGATGCTAACGGGGGGTGATGGCTTATTAGCATCAAAATGGCGCCATAGGAGGCTTCACTCTGAGGAGAGAAGCCTGGCCCCTTGATTACTGCAGTGGCAGTTTAGCAGCTAGCTTAACTTATAATCAAACTTTCCACAAGAAAACTATCAAAACTATGCTGACCCGTCTTTTTTATCTGACCGTTAAAAAAAGCCATGCTGTCTTAATAAAATATGTGGATGTAGCTGTGCCTTGAGTAGACCTATGGAGGTATTAAAAAAATAGTAGACCACTAGGCGTCACTGTTGCCAATTAAGCTTTCACATCAGATGGATAGTACACCTTCTCAAGGTGTCAACTACAATGTTTCAGGACATTTTGATGTTGTTTTACAAAATAAGAGCCCCCCAAAACTCATATATTAGCTGTTTTGTCCATATATTCAGAAAATCATAAAAATAAAAGTCGTAGCTTCCACAGACCAATTTCACATCAGATGGATAGTACACCTTCTCAAGGTGTCAACTACAATGTTTCAGAACATTCTGATGTTTTACAAAATAAGAGCCCCCCAAAACTCACATATACGCTGTTTTGTCTACACATTCAGAAAGTCATAAAAATAAAAGTCCTAGCTTCCACAGACCAATTTCACATCAGATGGATAGTACACCTTCTCAAGGTGTCAACTACAATGTTTTCAGGACATTTTGAAAACATTGTAGTTGACACCTTGAAAAGGTGTCCTCTCCATGTGAGGTGAAATTGGCCTGTGGAAGCTAGGACTTCTATTTTTATGATTGTCTGAATATATGGACAAAACAGCTAATTTATGAGTTTTGGGGGGCTCTTATTTTGTAAAACAACATCAGAATGTCCTGAAACATTGTAGTTGACACCTTGAGAAGGTGTACTATCCATCTGAGGTAAAATTGGTCTGTGGAAGGTAGGACTTTTATTTTTATGATTGTCTGAATATATGGACAAAACAGCTAAGTTATGAGTTTTGGGGGGGGCTCTTATTTTGTAAAACAACATCAAAATGTCCTGAAAACATTGTAGTTGACACCTTGAGAAGGTGTCCTCTCCATGTGAGGTGAAATTGGCCTGTGGAAGCTAGGACTTTTTATTTTTATGATTTGCTGAATGTATGGACAAAACAGCGTATATATGAGTTTTGGGGGGGCTCTTATTTTGTAAAACAACGTCAGAATGTCCTGAACCATTGTAGTTGACACCTTGAGAAGGTGTACTATCCATCTGAGGTAAAATTGGTCTGTGGAAGCTAGGACTTTTATTTTTATGATTGTCTGAATATATGGACAAAACAGCTAATTTATGAGTTTTGGGGGGATCTTATTTTGTAAAACAACATCAGAATGTCCTGAAACATTGTAGTTGACACCTTGAGAAGGTGTACTATCCATGTGAGGTGAAATTGGCCTGTGGAAGCTAGGACTTTTTATTTTTATGATTTGCTGAATGTATGGACAAAACAACGTATGAGTTTTAGGGGGGCTCTTATTTTGTAAAACAACGTCAGAATGTCCTGAAACATTGTAGTTCACACCTTGAGAAGGTGTACTATCCATCTGAGGTAAAATTGGTCTGTGAAAGCTAGGACTTTTATTTTTATGATTGTCTGAATATATGGACAAAGCAGCTAATTTATGAGTTTTGGGGGGGCTCTTATTTTGTAAAACAACATCAGAATGTCCTGAAACATTGTAGTTCACACCTTGAGAAGGTGTACTATCCATCTGAGGTAAAATTGGTCTGTGGAAGCTAGGACCTTTATTTTTATGATTGTCTGAATATATGGACAAAACAGCTAATTTATGAGTTTTGGGGGGGGCTCTTATTTTGGAATTCAGCATATCATGCAGTGACAGGTTGTGAGGTGTGCTAAAATCTATCTATCTTTCTTTCTTTCTTTCTGAGAGACAGTTCTGATTGTCTCACCGCAATAGCAAGTGTATACGCGCACCATGAAATATAGGGGCGATAGTTTGACTGCTCATTTCGAAAGTGGAGGCTGGCTTGACCGCAGTAACGAAATACTGGGAAAGCAGGCTGCAGCTGATGTAACAACTGTTATATATTTTAACAGTTCTTTTCAGGTTTTATTTTGAGGGTCTTTTAAAGTTATTACATGTTGTCTAAGCTAGCGGTTAGCCGAATTAGCTAAACTAACGCTAGCTTCCTTCATTCAGTGGTGCACGGTGGTTTGTGGGATTGTAGTTCCTTTGTTCGATATTGAAAATATGTACACAGTCTTGTACCTTTGACTTTTTGGGGATTTTCTGTTCGTTTTTTCACACGTATGCTTATGATTCATGTCGTAGTTGGTTAGCCTAAGGCATGGTCTAAAACTCTTACTATACGGATTCTTCCAGACGTCAATAGGAAAAATGAATGGTAAATTTACTTCCGGAACCCAAGGTCTCTCGGAGTGTGGGCGGGACTGTTGAGCTCTATAAGGATAAGCAGTTTGGCTCTGGAAATGTGTAGATTTTAGTTTTGCTCTTTTTTTTTTTTTTTGACAGGCCACTAAACTCTAAACCGTCTCTGATCATAGAGCCTATTCATTACTTTCAGTAATGTTCAGTAATGTATAGGTCTACATAAAAATATGTAATAAAGCTATCCACATTGGTCCAGGTATCGTTCGTTCATTTGTTTTTGCTTTAACATATGAAAATGAAAAAAACGAGAAAACAACTCCTTTTTCCGTTTTTTCGTTTTTTAGAAAAACGAAAGAACAAAATTATGACTTGATTTTTGGTTTTCCCGTTCTTGCACGGAAATCAGAAAAAACACTTGATATTCCGATTTTCCCCTGTGGGTGGTGCTAAATCTGATTGGCAGGATATGCATTCATTGTTTTTCAAATTAAGAGTTTACCCACACTGTATTTGTTAGCCTGTAAAATGAATAGGCTATATGCATGCTATTTGTCACCCAATTATTTGGCTTAACTGACTGAAAAAAACGTGGTATTCATGTCTTTATTTTAATAATAGTATTTTGCTCTTATTACCTGTGAAATATTACAGCGATATTATTTTTATCGCCCAATAAGAGTCTCACGTTAACGCAGCACATTAACGCCGATAACGGCCCACCACTAATATATATATGAGCAACGTGTTGTTGTTGGTGACAAAACCACTGATATGTACATTGAAGAGATACTGGCGTTAAAGACCCGCTGATCACTGTCAGATTCTCTGATATGAATGGCCGCGTTGCATTGTGGGAGATCGGCTTTGCATGCGCCCAGCTCGGCTCTTATCGTAGTGTTCTGTTTTACAGCATACTGTAATACTTCACCGGTAATAAGACCGAAATAATATTATTAAAATAAAGAAATGAATACCATGATAACATCTAAATAAATGTTGATAGATGTAGCGTTATAGTTTAAAAAATATCAATAAATATAAAGCCATCCAGCTTCCCTGGCCGAAATAGACCAAAATAATAACATTAAAAGAAATACATATAAACCATGATAAGATCTGGTAAATAAATGTTGATAAAAACAGCGGTTATTGGGCTAAAAATACCAATAATAGCGCCGCTGTATACAGCTTCTCTGCTGCAGCCGACTGGCAGAAAGAAACATGGTGTGATCATGAAAATGCATGCTTCCCATTAAAATACATTAGTTTAAAAAAGTGACCCCATCACGTAAATCTTCACAATATCGTGATGGTATCACGATCTAATAGATTTATTTTCGTGATGCCATCACAAACTGACGTGAGACCAAATACAATATATAAACTGGACCAACATATCCCGTTGCTCTGGATGGAGACGAGTGTAGTCTATTTGAAGCACCTTTCCGGATTCCGGTGATAGCCGAGCGTTACTGCTCAGCTGCAAACTGAGCTTGCCGACGTAGATGTGACGTGAGCAACGTGTCTGAACATTGTAAGTCTTCTGGTAGCTGTGCCAAGGGAAATCTCAATCCTTCCGAATCTTGCAGAGACGGAGAGTGTAGGTATATGTAAGGAGATAACATAGGCACAGGCTAATTATTGCTAACTAAAATGCTAGTTAACATTAGTAATTAAACTAAACAGCAAATGTAAGTCCAAATTGCCTGCGAGCTTCTCCTGTACTATACGGTAATTCCTCTACTATGCGACAGTAAGACGCGTCGTTATGACACAATCGTTAGCCTATTTTTACAAAAACGTCTGCTACGGAGCCGTAACGTGAGGTACAAGATAATGGAGCCTTTCATACATTGTCGTGTTTCTTTAGAAATAAACAATGGACAAATGAAATCTTTAAACGCTTCAGATGTAAAGTTATTCGCTGTCAAAGTGACGCCAAAATGAATGGCAGTCAATGGGATGCTAACAGGGGGTGATAGCTTATTAGCATCAAAATGGTGCCATAGGAGGCTTCACTCTGAGGAGAGAAGCTTGCCTCCTTGTGTGAGACTGGGTTGGGCAACGGCCAATCCTGCCTTCTCACTGAGCCCTGTTCCACGCGAGCCCAACACAGGTCCAACTTTTTCCTGAATGCAGATACTTTATCATGTACCAAAAATACATGGCACTCCTTTCCATAGATCATCATTTCCCTGCTTTTTTCACGCCTACTACGCAAACCTTTTCTCATAGTCTCTCTCTTTTTCCAAAGTGACAGATAAAATCTCTCACTTTTGACCCAAACAGGTGTTACTTTATGTGAATGTATACATTTTTAAATGGTTTCTAAACAAATGTCCTTGGTAACTTTGGCCCAAAGTAATCTGTGATAAACAGTATACTATGTTTCATCTGATTATTTATTATAGTCAAAATAATCCAGCAATTCTGTTTTTTAGTAACCTAGGCCTATGATTGAATTCAAGATGTATAAACTCAGATCAATGAGGCATACAGGCCATAAATAACAAATAGACATAAAAAAAATGGTATTATTCATAAGAATTTAAGTTAATAAAAACATCTAAAACAAAGAATACATGTATTATTTAATTTTTATGATGAGTATTAATGGAACGGTCATTTTTGACCGGGAACAAAACAATTGTTTAACATGACATTGAACACAACAGGGTTAAACGATGAGATGGGCCTTCCCCTCTCCTACAAAAACAGATTGTGCCTTTTGTCTGACAACTGTCAATGCGTGAACATGTTTACATTTAGTCTATTTCAATACATTTTTTCAGTCAGTTAAACCAAATAATTGGGTGGCAAATAGCATGCATATAGACTATTAATTTTACAGGCTAACAAATACAGTGTGGGTAAACTTTTAATTTGAAAAACAATGAATGCATATCCTGCCAATCAGATTTAGCACCACCCACAGGGGAAAATCGGAATATCAAGTGTTTTTTCTGATTTCCGTGCAAGAACGGGAAAACCAAAAATCAAATCATAGGAAAGGAAAAACAAATGAACGAACGATACCTGGACCCACATTATATTAGGTGTTTTCCAGGTGTTCACACTATCTGTACAATAAAAACCTAAAACAAACATAACATTTGGTTGAAGACAAGAGAAATGTTCCATTAAAATTACAAAAGCAGTTAGCAAAGTATACAAAAATAGAAAAGGCATTAAAGCAAAAAATGATCAGCATCATGTTACTGCTGGGCTGGTGGCTTTATATCTGCAGGGAAACCAACACAATTTCTCACTGTTTATTTAGGAGGAAAGCTGACACAACAGTTATGATCTCTTGTTTGTTAACATTCGGTTTCATTATGAGCTGTTTAGTATACCCAGCATCTTCCACTGCAGGCCAGTGAGAACCTCTACTGGGGCAGTTGGGTACCTCAGTGGCAGTGGTTTTTCATGTATTTTTCCTAAGTAAACATGGATGAGTCCTAAGCCCTAAAAGTGCTAAAAAACATAAAACGTTTACAGTTCCATGACAACTAAGCAAACTCCATCTACAGATGTAGATAGTGTGACATGGTCAAAAGCTAGTAAGTGGACCTTGAGAGGAGAGAGAGGTTTTTGACCACATGGTCAAGAATTAATTTTCAAGCACATCATTGAAGCTGTTATTGTGTTTCTGAAGAACAAACATCACACATGTTGCTTTTTATCCTTTAAAATCAACAAGCTCCAGGGGTCAGAGTTTGGTTTTGGTGGAGTTTTACATGCACTCTGTATTTTATTTATTTTTTAAGAATTTCTTTTGGGGCATTTTCAGCTTTTATTTAGACAAGACAGTTAAAGACATGAAAGGGAAGAGAGAGGGGGAATGACATGCAGCAAAGGGCCGCAGGTTGGAGTCGAAGCCAGGCCTGCTGCGTCGAGGAGTAAACCTCTATATGGGCGCCCACTCTACCAACTGAGCTATCCGGGTGTCCATCATGCAATCTGTATTCTAACAGGATCTTCTCACACTAAAATAAATGCATTGTTGGCTGAAGTATTATGAATCCTGTCATTGCCCTTATGCAAAGCACTGGCCTCAGAACTGGAGCTGGTTCTTTTAAAATAATGTGCAATAATTGCACAAGAGCAGAATTGTTGTTGTAAATATACAGTTGTAATTGTTGTAATCCAGGCTCACTGGATTACAATTAACCTCATTGTAATCACCATTGTTACCAATTACATGCAATGTGTTATTCCACATCCTGCACATTCAATAATAGCCTCCAGATGGGTAATTCTTCCTGATAGTGAGCGTCTGAGAAGAGTGTGAACCTGTACCCGGCTCATCCTCCTCAATATTTTCTCTAATGTAACTTTAATTGCTTGGCCTCAACTTTAAACTTTACTTTTAAAGATTAATTTCCTGAATTACTTGAGAGCAGTTCTTCTGCTCGGCTGGCTCCACACCCTGCCCCGCAGGGCCTCTGACGATGTAATTTCTTGATGAAGTGCTTACTCACCCAAATAAATTCTTCCCCTTTCTTCACGTCTCCTTTCTCCACCTCCATTGTCTCCTGCGAGGGTTGACACATCCTCGGCATGCATCCTTTCTGCCTTAAGTGAAGCTTTACCATGTCTGCAAGGCACGACATGAGTAACAGCCAGCTTTCTCTCTGTGTGTGAGGCAATGTCACTGGCAACAACAAAAAAGACATAATGAAAAATGTGAGACAAAGTGGCAGAATAAGGCAAACAGCAGTGATGGAACTCAGCGGTGAAGTCATTACAGTCGGCATGTGAGAACAGGAGCAGGCTCTATCTCTGGAGCCAGCTAATTAAGCTTGGATGACTACCTGTGTAGACACAGGTAGGCACTATGTTTGAGTGTGTTGTTACCCGTCTTCCGTGTGGATGACTATGAACAAAAGGACACACTCTTTTCCCTAATCAAGCAAATGGAGTGGGTGAGCTAGATGGGCAGCAACAGGTAGAAGGGCCTCCAGGGGATTTAGTGAGTCAGGGGAAGAGAGAGACCGAGGTGAGGATTTCAGCCTTTGATTGGCAGGACACCGCATGATAAAAAAAAATGCTGGTTCAGGTCTGAGGAGCATACAGTGACAAGTACTGTGGTTCATGTTAGCCGGTCAAAGAGTCACTTCTGAGCTGATACTACAGGCCTGTGTGCTACAGCTGTGAGAACAGCAGCAACAACCTGCTTAAACCTTAGTGTCTCATTGTATTTTAGCACATAACCAATAGTCAACACATTTGTGAGTCACAGCCAAGATGATCCTGCAACAGAAGAAATCAAATTGGTGAGTGAATTCAGCTTTACTGCTATATATGGAGTCCTGTTCTTCCCCTGTTGTTCCCCTGTTGTTCATCAGCAGAGGGAGTTTGCCTAGTTGAAGTGGGATTTTACTGTGATGTACACATTTCCATTATATTTCTGAGAAATGTAATGTGACGAAAAGCTCCAGAACAGCCACTAAATTGATCTTTTGGTGAGATTGTTTCCCCAACTGCTGTTAAGAATGGACCTTACATCTTAACTTTTAAAGCAGTGTCCTCAAAGTTTTTAGAAAAAAATGGAAAGTTGAACATTTATTGGGCAAACTCCTATGAATGAAGATCCATATGTTGACAGGACCAAAAGTGCCAGAATGGCCATTGTGATGAGATTTCAGTTTACATTTGAAAACATGTTGAAGAGTCTCATGTAGACCTGTCTCGCTGATAGATAGTGGCAGCCTAACACTGCAGACTTCTTTTGACTGCAGTGATTACCAGCAGATCTCATAAGCCTTCGCTGCCGACATTGTGCAATATGGGCCGGTGGTGGAGCCCACCCAAACGCTTCTGCTCGGTATGGAGGGCAATGTGATGTCCACTACTCATGCAATTACTTCTGTCCAAAGTGGTGTCAATACTAGCCATTTGCAGAAGCCTGTCAATCTCTGTGTGGTCTTATAAAGACTGGGCTGTCGTAAAACATGCCCAGTCTGTAAAAGTATTATTAACGTCCACTGACTTTTTAATGTTCAGCAGTGGTGGAATTTACATTTAGTCAATTACTGTACTTACGTACAAATTTGAGGTACTTGTACTTTACTTGAGTCTTTTGTTTTCATGCCACTTTCTACTTCTATTCCGCTACATTTCAGAGAAAAATATTGCTTTTTACTGCACTCATTAATCTGACAGCTTTAGTTTTAAGTTTTAGAAATTAAATGTTTTCACACAAAACACATAGTTTTTAAAATCTGATGTTTCAAGAATAAATGAAAATAGCCAACAATATAACAGCCTACAAGTCCAGCTGAAATGATTAGACTATTAAACACACAACTGTTTGGATCCTTTCCAGTTTCTAAAATGTGAGGATTTTTCTGCATTGAGTACTTTTACTTTTAATATTTTAAGTACATTGATGATCTGATGATACTACATACTTTTACTTAAGTAACATTTGCAACGCATGACTTTTGCTTGTAACAGACTACTTTTACAGTGTGGTATTAGTACTTTTACTTAAGTAAAGGATCTGAATAGTTCTTCCATCACTTGTACAGTAATAGGCTCGTTCGAGATGAGCCAGATCTGCGCAGAATCGATCACCGGCGATTGCCGCCTGTTGCATGCCGGTTAGATTTGTGTCCGACTTGATCCCGACTTGCTCTGATGTCATGCATACGTAGGCAACGATAATCTCACGAGAGCAAGGCGGCCGCAGTTCTGAGACGCAGGTAGTGCAGTTGCTTTTCACCGACTGTCACCGCCCCCGCTGCTGCCGCCTGCTCTCGTCTACTTTACAGGCGAGGCGCAGTTCATCTCGAACGAGCCTATTTTCAGACAGTGGTAGCCCTAATTCTGTTAGCCGCTCGCTAATGCTTTTTTCTCTTGGATCCTTCTTTTGGAATATGGACGGGGAACCTGAAATGGGGCCTTTTATTCCTATATTCTCGTTACACAAACGGCAAATATCCTTTACCGACATGTTGCTTGCTTGCTGAGCTAACGAGCTATGCTTTGCTTGCAGCAGCCACTGACCTATATAAAAGGCAGCAGCAGGGGGAACCTGGCTTCGTCGTTGCTCTGTTGGTACGTCATACACTTCGTTGATCTGATTGGTTGATTTGGTCCGTCTATCACCAACATAGGTGGTGATAGACGGATGGTTTATCTAATCAGCTAACCAGTATTTTCGCCCCTTCCCAAACGTTCTCCAACGGAAAGTTCCCAGATGGATATGCTGAGCAAATGCAAAGCAATCCATCTGGTGGAGTCAGGTTACAGTAACGTACAGCCGTTGAGGAAAGATAAGCCCAGAAGGGAATTAATTTAACCTCAATGAGCTTATTTTACTCAAACACTGACATCAGTTTAGTGGAAATTCATTTCCCAAATGTTTTATTTAGTTTGATTTAGTTTTAAATACGCAATCTGTCACGCCAACAATTATTTAAAAAGCAATACACTTTTCATTATATTTCAATAAAAGTTAAACTGGATGATTGAAATTGAATTATGTTTTTACTAATTCCATGACTATTCCTGGGCCTGGAAAACGTGATTTTGAAATTCCATGATTTTTCTAAAACTTTCAAGGATTTTACCAATTCCATTAGTTTTCCGGGCCTGGAAATTTAGATTTTGAAATTCCATGACTTTCCCAGGTTTTCCATGACCGTGGGAACCATGTGTATTATAAAGCATTTATAAGGATTTTGTTAGAAGTATATGATAGTCTTTTGTAATTGACAGCCACACGAAAAAAACTAGTTCAGGAGGACTTTCTGTGCATCTTGAATAAGACTCCTTCGGGACATAACAGACCTCAGAATGCATTAGAACATTGTGGGTATGTGGTTAAGAAAGCTATAAAATATTACTGATTCTTGCAAGAAAAAAGGCTACTCCTTTTCTTTTTAGTCCCATTCCTTAAGCTGGTTGGGATTCAGTCGCTGCCCTGCTTTGGTGTCCTTGAGCAAGTCATTGACACTTTTCCAGCCTTGATGCACCCCAACGGCACGTCAGACACCATCTACCAAGAGCCTGGGTCTGTCCAAGGTTTCTTCCTAAAAGGGAGTTTTTCCTTGCCACTGTTGCACTAGTGCTTGCTCTTGGGGGATTTGTTTTTTTTTTTTTTGTAAATTATAGTGTGGTCTAGATCTACTCTATCTGTAAAGTGTCTTGAGAAAACTCCTGTTATGATTTGATACTATAAATAAAATTGAATTGAATTGAATTGAAATTGAATTCTACATCGATTCTTTTTACCTGAAGCATCTCATTTGAAGATACAGTGCTGTGTTGCATCTCTTCTCCTCCTCCTCAGTGGGCCTGGCCTGGCCCTGTGCTGCTTTCTGCTCTGGATCTCTCTGCAGCCAGACTCCCTCCACCGGGTGTCGGCTGTCAACCTGCGGCGCTTTATTGGTTGTGCCGTGCGGGAGTTCACCTTCCTGGCCAGGAAGCCCGGCTGTGGGGGCCTGCACATCACCACTGACGCCTGCTGGGGGCGCTGTGAGACCTGGGAGGTGAGCAGCTGCAAGGCAGCTACTGTCCTGTATACACAGAGAGGAGACGAGTGTAAATGTGATTACATCGAGAGGTGACGTAAGCAATGCTGACAACTTTACACAAAGGACATCGTCGTCTGTTTCCATTAGTAGCATATAAAGAAAGAGAATAACGAAGAAGATGGATTAGATGCAGATTCAGCCAGTCACGCAGACAAATACACATAGACTGAGTTGGCTGTGAGTGCCCGCAGGGAGTCAGCTGCGAGACAGTAGATGGACAAATATTAGAATAGATATATACAGTATAGACAGTATGTCAGATGTCTGAGAAAAATATATTCTGTTTCAAATGACTAAGATCTTATTTTTGTCACATAGTAATGAGCAGTGGTGGAATGTAACTAAGTACTGTACTCAACTACACATTTAATGTACTTTTGTACTTTTAGTCTTTTTCTTTTAATGCCACTTTTTAATAGTTACTTTACACATTAAGATGTTTGCACACAAAACACATGTAGTTTATAAAATCTGATGTTTTTTTATTTAAACATTTTTTTTACAGCACAAACAATACAGAAACAAACAGTAGCACTGGTTCGTATTGTAAACAGAAATGTGTCAATTGTCCATCATATTATCTATCCATTCAAATCCCGATTATAGTCCATTTCCAAAAGTTCCAGTGGCCTCTTCCACTTATGCAGAAAAATATGAGTCCTTTTCTTGATGTAGTGTCCAAGTTTTTCAAAAGTCACAACCTCTGAAATATGAGATTTCCACATGGAAACAGTAGGACCCACCTGATCATTATGGCTTTCCTGGCTAGCATTAAAAGTGACTGAATCACATCTCCATCTTTTTTAAGAGAGACAGGAACCTTCCCAAGCAAGCAAAGAAGTGGTTCTACTGATACCTCCTGACCTATTGCTGTACTGACATCTGTGCATACCGCCTTCCAAAACATTTGTATTTTGTTGCATTCCCACAAACAATGCAGCCTGGTACCTACATGAGATTTACATTTGGAACAATTTGGTGAGGCTCCAGTTGTATACTTACTATAGATATATGGTGATATGTACCTGATGCAAAATATTATATTGCAACGCTTTATATTTTTTGCAAATCGAAATTTTGGAGGGCAATCATCCCACTCATCATTATCTATTACACAGTTCAGCAAAGTACACCATGATGTTCTTAAACAGGTTAAAGCTTAACATCTCAGAATAGAACTTAGATAGAAAATGCTTGTGCTGCTTATAGTTAAGGAGAAATCTGTCTACTGGATGCGAATCATGTGGGGTTTCCAACGAGTTGTTCTTCTTATAAACAAAGTCTCTGACCTGTAAATATTTGTAGAAATCTTTTCTTGAGATATGGTACTGAGCTTTCAGTGATTTAAATGTTTAGAATTTTCCATTCTCAAAGAGGTCAAAGATTCTAACAACACCTGCTTTTTGCCAAGATGTAAGATTTGTACCCATTCCATGTGGCAAAAGCTCAGGATTATCCTTCAGTGTCGTGATAAGATTGAAAGGCTGAGTATTATGGAATATTTAATTAATTTAAAGGGGTGATAGAACGCAAAACCGATTTTACCTTGTCATAGTTGAAAAACGACAGTTTGGAGGGTAAATAGGACATACACAGAACCTCAAAATTCCATTGACACCTCTTTCCTATGCAAATCTGAACTGCTGCTAAAAACGGGCGAATCCCAACAAAGCTCATAGTTGACGTCAACTCGTTGGCTGTCCCTTATTTTTGCTCTAGTCTCTAGTCTTTGTAACACCCCAACATTTACATAGGCTACACCACTGACCTGAAGTCAGCTTAGTCTTCTGAATAGGTCGCGCAGATCTCAGAAATTTTATACATTGTTTGTCTGCTTTTTTATGCGAGAAATTGAGCTAGATGGAGCTCCGTCACGGCCGGCAGCCTGCGGCGCTCCATACTAGCGCAAAGTCACCATTTCTGGGTTACTGGACTACCAAATTCCGAGGACCTGACGGAGCTCCATGGCCTGCAGTTCGCTGCTCTCCCTCCCCTCTTCCTGCTAAATGGCCAGTGTGTGTGAGAGCGCGGTCAGCGAGCTTGTTACGCCCGCAATCTCTTACCACAGGTTCCAGTTAATTTTATAATGGATGTGTGTTGAGTTATTTAAACAAACAATCGTGGAAATAACGCCTCTTGTCCGCGAGTCTCATTGATTGAGCCCGTGGTGAGCTGGATGTAGCTCTATCAATGAGAGCTAGCTAGCCTCCTCCGAACGAGATCTCTGAAATTAAATTGAAATCGGACAAAAGTCTTAGCTTTGTAAGACCTTAGGGTAGCTGTAATATAAGTGGCGTGACGAAATTCAAAGTGTAAATATACTATAGTTATGGCAAAAGTGGAGCTACCTAGCCATGATCTGGGTTCCGCCATCCATTCCGACATACACCCACTCCGACATTGACTTCTAATTGTCGGAGTGTTTTCAAATGTCCCACCACTCCAATAATGTTTGTTTCCATTAGGGTTAGGGTTAGGGGATTGGAGCATGTCAGAAAAGCAGCATGTCGGAATAGCGGCATGTCTGAATAGAAGCATGTCGGAGTGGCGGCATGTTGGACTGGCAGCATGTAACCCCGCGATCTTTACCCATAGGAGTAATGAAGGGACACTAGCAGCTTACGAAACCACTCAAATTCACAAAGATGCATTCAATTGAAATCAGACACAAGTTTTAGCGTTGTAAGACCGTAGGGTAGGGGACTTCATATAAGTAACCAGAAATGGTGACTTTTCCCTGGGTATGGACCGCACCGGGCTGCCGCTGTCTGTGTGAAGCTCCTGAAGTCCGACGAGTCGTACCAAATTTGCAATTAGCCATCAATTTTCATAAAACGGCCCATATTTGAGCTTTATATAGTTGATTTCTCACATAAAAAAGTCTCAGAAGTGAATTTAGTAACGAACAGCTGACAAACAATGTATAACATTGCAGTGTCTGAGATATGAGACCTGCTGTCTCCTCTCCAATGTATGTGTATGTGGTTCAACCAATCAGCGCGCAGCTCATCTCAAACAGACCATATTTGGAAGAAAAGCTGTCGTTCCGAATAGAGCCATTCCACAGGGATGCATAAGGGCCCATAGAAAAGCACCTGGGACATTTTCAGGCCAACCAATGTTGCATACCCTATTAGGAGACCTTAAGGAACAGTGTGAAATACCCAATATAATCATTCTATCACCCCTTTAAATCTAGACGGAGCCCAACAGAAGGGCTGAATGTAGTCTGGTTCAGTATTTATGTCATTGTCCAAGATCAATATTTCTGACTTATCGAAATTTACTTTATACCCAGATAGTGGGCCAAATTCTTTAATACATTTAATCAAGGCTGCTAATGATTTAGAAGGGTTTGTTAATGTAATAAGGACATCAGCATACAACAGAAATGTATGTTGTTTCAAACCAAACGTTACAACCTGGATATCTGGGGGTTTGCCTGATAGCCAACGCCAGTGGCTCTATCGCCAGAGCAAACAGAACAGGACACAGCAGGAAGTGGACAGCAGACCATTAGTCAGAACTGAAGCTTTACAGAGAGGTCACGTGACCAACAATTGCAATGCTCAGGGCTAGAGCTCCTCACCCACCTCCATATTTTTATTGAAAAACCAGGTCTATTCCATCTTCGACATCAATCGTTTTATTTGTTACCCCAGTGACTCAGTGAAATGCCTGCAGGAGCAAAAAAGCAGGTCTCGTTGCCATTTACCCAGACACAGAAACCTGCCAACATGGCCGCGGCTAAAATGGCTACTGATGCTAGCGCAGACCTAAACATGGAAAACGTTATAGCCAAGGTCTTGGAAAAGCAACAAAATGTGCTTAAATGAGTGGTCCGCACCGCAGTGAAAGAAGCGTTAATAGAAATTGATACCTCACTGCAACACATCAAGACTGAGCGTCAGGGAGCTACGGTATGTGATCTGGTGCAACGACTGGACAAGATACAGGGGAATAAAAGGCAGATGAGAAACATGGTGCATGCCTGTGTTGATGACCAGAAGAAATTTGAGTATAAGCTAGCCGAAATGGAAGACAGATACTGACGCAAACATGTACGCATCATTGGACTAAAAGAGGGCAGTGAAAAAGATGACCCAGTTGGGTTCCTGCAAAATCAGTTACCGGTGTGGATCCCCTCCTTACAGAACAGGGCTATCATGGAAATTGACGGAGCACACAGTAGTGCTGGGCGGTATGACCAAAAATGTATATCACGGTAATTTCAAGATTCTGGTGGTTTCACGGTATATGACGGTATTTTCTCTCTTTTGCTTAACTGGGTCTTTATATACAACCCCAAATCAGAAAAAGTTGGGACAGTATGGAAAACACAAATAAAAAAAGAAAGTAGTGATTTCTAAATGTACTTTGACTTGTATTTCATTCCAGACAATACAACAGTACATCATTTAATGTGTTCCTCATGATGTTTGTTTTTTTGTTTGTTTTTTTCAAAAAAACAAAATTCCTATTTTGGTTCTTGCAACACATTTCTAAAAAAGTTGGAACAGTAAAGCATTTACCACTTTGTAATGTTGCCATTCCTTTTCACAACACTTAAAAGACGTTTAGGGACTGAAGACACCAAGTGATGAAGTGTTTCAGGTGTAATTTTGTCCCATTCTTGCTGCAAACAAGTCTTAAGGTGGGCAAAAGTACGGGGTCTTGGTTGACGCATTTTGCGCTTCAAAATGCGCCACACATGCTCTATTGGAGACACGTCAGGACTGTAGGCAGGCCAGTCAAGTATCCTGTTCCTCCGCAGCCAGGACTTTGTAATGTGTGCAGAATGTGGTTTTGCATTATCTTGTTGAAATATGCATGGACGTCCCTGGAAAAGATGTCTTCTTGAAGGCAGCACATTGTGCTCCAAAATCTCTATGTACTTTTCAGCATTAATGGTGCCATCACAGAAGTGCAAGTTACCTTTGCCAAGGGCACTGACACAACCCCATACCATGACAGACCCTGGCTTTTGGACTTGTTGCTGGTAAAAGTCTGGATGATCCTTTTCTTCTTTGGTCCGGAGCACACAGCGTCCATTTCTCCCAAAAAATACCTGAAATACTGATTCATCTGACCACAGTACACGTTTCCACTGTGTGATGGTCCATCCCAGATGCCTCCGAGCCCAGAGAAGTCGACGGCACTTCTGGACACTGTTAACATAGGGCTTCCTTTTGGCACAGTACAGTTTTAACTGGAATTTGTGGCTGTAACTACGTATTGTGGTACTTGACAAAGGTTTGCCAAAGTAGTCCTGAGCCCATGTGTGGATGAATGACGATTCTTGATGCAGTGCCGCCTGAGGGCTCGGAGATCACGGTTGTTCAGCTTAGGCTTGCGCCCTTGTCCTTTACGCACTGAAATTCCTCCTCATTCCTTGAATCTTTTAATTATGTTATGCATTGTTGAAGGTGAAATAAGCAAATGTCTTCCTATCTTTCTTTGAGGAACATTGTTTTTAAACATTTCAATAATTTTCTCACGTATTTGTTACTGGCGGTCCTTGGCCCATCTTTGCTCCTAAAGGACTAGACCTTTCTTGGATGCTGCTTTTGTACCAAATCATAATTACAATCACCTGTTGACATCACCTGTTTCAAATCACATCATTATTTAACCAATTTACCTGATTACTAGCCCTAAATTGCTCCTGTCCCAACCTTTTTTGGAATGTGTTGCAGGTCTGAATGACAGGAAAGGATGTATATATTTACAAATGAAATTAAGTTGACCAGACAAAACATGAAATATTTTGTGTTCACATTGTCTGCAATGAAATACAAGTCAAAGTACATTTAGAAATCACTACTTTCTTTTTTTATTTGTGTTTTCCATACTGTCCCAACTGTTTCTGATTTGGTGTTGTAGGTTTATAACGGCTTATTTTACTGTCAGGAGTACATAGAATATCACAATTGTTTTTAATGTCATCATGTTTACTAAAAGCTTTGATTACTAAAGGATTTGCTTGGCTCCACAAAATTATATAACATTATATGAAGGAGAATGCATGAAACAGTTACAGAATCTAAACTATTTTTATTATCCAAACTGCAAAGTAGTAAAATAAACTTAAATCGAATGAATACACATGCAATACACATGCAAATACACATGCAATACACATGCAAACAACTTTAACATTTTTTTCTTTCCCTTTCAAAACAAAACAGTTGTAAGATAGTTGTATTTGCACTATTTTGGCCAGGTAAGTTAGGTTGTTGTAGAAAAGTGGCGAGTGAATGTAGCTCCGCTGTCAGCCTGCATCGGACGTATTTCAGCGAGGCAAGACATCCAAGTCCAGTCTGTTAATCATTGCTCTGAATCCGTCTTCCTCCCATCTTTCTCAACGGTCTGTAGCGGGATCGGGGGGGATTGTTATTGCGTTCATAATGTTGCATGCTTGAAGTGACATGTCTTTAACGTTAGCACGGCCGAGTAACTTTAGCACGGCCGAGTTAGTAATTTAGCCACAACAGTGGCTAAATTATGTCCGATTTTTTTGAAACAAAAAACTTGGGAACAGACGGCTCCTCTCTTCTTGAGCATACGTTGTTCTGGTGTATCTCCGGTCTTTCTTCATCCTCTAACTTTCTTCTCTGTTCTTGAATGTGCAGTAGCGACCGGAGCCTCTCCCAGTTTAACAGACTGTTATGCTACCTGGCTAGCTAGCAGCTATAATGTTACCCAGCATGCCGTTCGGTGGTGTAAAATTATTAGTGTTAGAAATTGTTAAAGTCACAAATTTTTGTGTGCTATGGTGTTTTATCCTGTTAAAGAGAGTTAGTTGTGGGTTATTAATTGTTGTGTTAAAAAGTTACTACCATGAGTGAGAAGGGTACGTAGTTAACAGGGCTCCAGGCTGAAGTCACTGGCAGATTAATTCGGTTGTAGCGTTCTCTGCAGCAATGCACTGGTATCACAGTATATGAAAAATTCATATCATACGGGAAATAATACCAGTATACGGTACAAACCGGTATACTGCCCACATAAGCACTACCCATGTCTAAAATCACATCAGAGTAGGAATCCAAAGTCTTGCCTGTGCTGAAAGCAACACTGGTACACTCACTGGCGCTGTTGCCTTGGAAATGACAACATCCGGTTTCTGAATGGGGAAAAAAAACAGGCCTTTTTGTCGTTTCTATTTTCAAGTGATTTTATTTTTTGTTATATGAAATAGAAAATGAAAATTAAAGCATATTTTAATTTCTCTCATCCCCTTTTGACCATGAAAATGAAAAAACGCCTTGTATTTTAAAATGAAAATCAAATAACCATTCGTTTTTTGTTTTTTAATTTCTGTATATGAAATGAAAAACGAATGAACGAAAAAGTACACGGACCTGGCGCTCTTGCCTTGGAAATGACATCATCTGGTCTCAGAATATAAAAAACAGGTGATTTTATTTTTGTTATATGAAATTAAGTTAAAGCATATTTTACATTTCTCTCATCCCCTTTTGACCATGAAAAAGAAAAAAATGCCTTGTATTTAAATTTTTTGATTTTAAAATGATTATTAAATAATTAAATACTTTATATAATCCTAAATAATAACTTTAGCCTAATCTGACAAGCTACAGGCAAAAGGTCTGTGTACTTTTTCGTTCATTCGATTTTAATTTCATATACAGAAATTAAAAAACAAGAAACAAATGTTAATTTGATTTTCGTTTTAAAATACAAAGCGTTTTCCTTTTCATGGTCAAAAGGGGATGAGATAAATTTAAAATATGCTTTAATTTTCATTTTCTATTTCATATAACAAAAAATAAAATCAGTCGAAAATAGAAACGAAAAATGGCCTGTTTTTTCATATTCAGAGCACCAGCTGGGATCAGACCTCCGGTGCTGGGTCTAATTAGCTGCTGCCGTTTTCTAACAGCAAGCTAGCAGCTAGCCATCAGCCCGTTGTGACCATAGATATAATTTAGACATTAGACATTTATTATGTCTATGGTTGTGACCACATGTGACCCGGGTCCCCGGTACTGACTGATTCTGGTCCGTGTGCGAAGCTAGTGTGACCCGCACTAGCTAACATTAGCTGGTATCAGACGAATCTGCCCAGCTTGTGTTTTATTCATGGGTGTATTAAGGTTTTATTTCCTTTGGCAGATATATAGTGATATGGTTTGATGTGCTATGCCAGGCTAGCTAATTGCTTTTAGTCTGAGTCTGTAAGATATAACCAAACTTAATTTAAATGTAACGTGCAAATAGGGAAATAAATGTGTAACGTTACATATAAAATAAAGTCCCCTGAAATAAATAAAAGTAAAACATATGTATTAGGCTATTGAACTACACTGTAAAAAGAAATTGTAAAAAAACGGTAAAAAGTCTGGCAGCAAAGTTGCCAAACACTTACCGTCAAATTACAGTAAAAACCTTACATTATTTTACAGAAACATTCTTTTTTTAAATCCAGATATTTCCTATAAATATTTTCTGTATTTTTACAGTCTAAATATTGTAGAATTAAAAAACAATCTTGTTTTAAAACATTTCTAGAATGTTAAAAAAAATTATAAATCTTTATCAAAACTAAGAAATATTGCAGAAATACCTTAAAAGTACACAATTTAACTGAAAACTGCTGTTTTAATACAGGTTTCTTTGGTAAATTCACAAGATTATCCAATCCATCCACAAGAACTCCATGTCAAAGTACAGATTTCTGAATGTAAAACACACAAAAATGATGTCAAATAACATTCAATTACCCTCCGCGTTTATTTTATGATTATCCAATCTATTTACAGTAAATTCCTGTTAAATACTGTTTTTTCACTGTATAAAAAAGAATATAATGGGATAATACCTTGCATAAACCTAATAATATATAAACAATATTTGAGAGTATTTACAAGCAACTCTCCAATATATCTACATACTTTTACCATTAATGTATGGTGTTTACTTTAAATAAACATTGTTTCATAGTAATTTAGAAGCAAATATCCAGTATATTTACATACCTTTACCATTATTATATGAGGTTTACTTTATATAAACAGTTTTTTTGTTATAAAAAGCAACTATTCAATATATAAACAGTATTACCATTATTGTATGGGTGTTCACTTTATATAAACATTATTCAACAGTAATCACAAGCAACTCTCCAATATATCTACAGACTTTACCTTATTATTGTATGGGGGTTTACTTTATATGAACTGTTCTTTATAGTAATTAATAGCAATTATCCAACATATATACATACTTTTACCATTATTGTATGATGTTTACTTTATATAAACATTGTTTCATAGTAATTTAGAAGCAACTCTCCAATATATCTACAGACTTTACCTCATTATTGTATGGGGGTTTACTTTATATAAACTGTTCTTTATAGTAATTAATAGCAACTATCCAACATATATACATACTTTTACCATTATTGTATGGTGTTTACTTTATATAAACATTGTTTCATAGTAATTTAGAAGCAACTCTCCAATATATCTACATACATTTACTATTAATAGATGAGGTTACTTTATATATATATAATTTAAAAGCAACTATCTGGTATATCTACAGACCTTTCCTCATTGAAGTAAGGGGTTTACTTTATATAAACATTATTTGACAGTAATAACAAGCAACTCTCCATTATATGTACATACATGTTTATTTTATATAAACTTTATTTGACAGTAATAACAAGCAACACCAATATATCTACAGACTTTGTGCATGTGCATGGGACTTACTTCATAAACATTATTTGACAGTAATTACTATTACTATCCAATATATGTTCACAACTTCCTCATTAGTAAATGGGGTTTTGAATGTACAAAAACCAAAAGGACTATGTAAAAGTGCATTTGCATTAACTACTTTTACACTCAATAAATATATAAATCTTTTCTGCTGGCATTTTACAGCATTGTCCAATCCATTCACTGCACATACCTATTTGAGATGCATGTATTATAACCAGAAAGTATCATAAAATGACCATTTACTGCTTGCTTTAAAAATAAATGCACTATTAAACAGTGCTATCCTTAATCCTTAATCCTTAACATATGAATAAATTTATGGGAGCAAAAACTGTCTGGTACATTGCATTATAGCAAAAGGGGAACTATGGGCAATTTGGGAATTCATACATGCATGTTCAAAATGTCAGTGAACATGAACAACTCTCTCCAAAATCCCAAAACTACAATTTGTGATGTCTTAAGCTTTTCCAAAAACAATGAATTGAGAAAGATTTTAAAGATGACACTGAGAACAGCCAGGGGGATGTTAGGAGGTAACGGGGAGATTTTGTGTTTCAGAATTGAAACGCTAACATAAAATAAACCTCTTTTCTTTTTTTTTCTTTTTTTATATTCTACAAAATTTGTTTCACATTTATTGTCTAAGAAGCAGCTTAGTAACCTAATGACATCATAGTTTGAGTCTTAAATCTCTGGTTTGTGGCTTTGCGAGAGAGTAGCTCTTACTCACAAATATCAGAGGTGAGAATAAAGACATTTGCACACCAAGTTTTTTCTATGTGATTATTTCACATGTCAATATATTTTGTAGGGCTGCACAATTAATCGCAATATTGTCGAAATCGCAATATGAACTAGTGCAATATCCAAATCACAGGGGGGCGCAATATTTTTTGAAGGAAAATTATGTGACAAACCGTTCTAAAATAAAGTATTGTGGTGCTGCAGAGACGTCCCGGCCTACAAATCATATCCTACAGACTGAAGGAAAAAATCTTTGTTTGGCACAGATCCTTGCAAAAAAAATCACACTTCAATAATTTTTTAAAATATTTTTCAATGAAAATAAAAAACATCATTCCCTCCAATATCGTGAATCATATCGCAATCGCAATATCCGTCAAAATAATCACAATTAGATATTTTCCTCAAATCGTGCAGCCCTATTATTTTGTTGTGTGTTTACTTATGAGGATCACCAAACAACAACACAGAGGCTGTCTGAGCTACAGACTGTACAGTTGGCAAACTTTATTACTCCTTTCAACCTTTACAAAGGCAGCGTAAAGCTTCAGTTATACTAGCGCTTCCAAAAGTGTGTGCGGAACTGCCGTGAGTATTTATACTCGCGCGTGGTGGTCGCGGCACTAGTTGCAGTCTTCTCCTGAACAGCGGTGGCGCTAAGGAGCAAAGGCTACCGATGTTTTTCTTTCTAAGGACTAGAAGAAGAAGAAAAAGATAAACAACGGCAGAACAGGCAGCAACAGTGCCGTCAATGCTTCGATTTGATTCAATGAGCTACTTGGTCAGATCAAGCCTTTCATTCACAAAAAAAGAACTCATCTTAACCCAGTAAGTTTACAAGAGAGACTTGCAGTCACTCGGCGAGTCCTGGCATCCGGTTTCCCAGGAGCTCGTTCAGGCTTTCTGTTTCCGGTTTGTCGGGCGCCGCTGAAAAAAATAGACTGGTGTGCGCCCTCAGCTCGCGCGCTGAAAATCGGACACGCCGGCCGGAAATTATGTCATTTTGATGTCACGAATGCGCGCGCCACCTCCAACGCGTCAAGCATAAAACGGCCTTATGCCAGAAACATTCTTTTCGTTTTTACCTTTCACAATAAGCCTTAGACATATGCTACACGGTTTTGCAGCATGTATTTGTTCTCAAACTGCATAATCTAGCTGCTCTACAATCACTTCATATCTTCACCGCTAAACGTTAAACTCTTTTATGGTCCGACTGCTCTCTCCACTCGACCGCTCACACCACATCTTCTGTCACTTTCTCTCTTCAGCATCTGACCTACCGACATGGTAGATGAGCTGGCGCGAATATCCGAAACTTTAAATGAAAACTGCTGCAAATTCGCATAGCTGCCGGTGTGAATAGTTTTGATGTGAAATATTCACAGGCGATTATTTTGCATATTTGCATCGCTTAATCATCACACCCCCGGTGTGTAATGGTCTTAAGTCACACATGTGCAAGTCACAAGTCTTAAAGCGTAACTCTCGCCAAAATGCAACCTAGGGTCTTTTTGTGAATGTACCCGAGTCAAACTTTAGTTTAAAAGCATAATTTGGATGGAAACGCCACTTTTAAGGTTTAGCGTATTCTCGTTTTTGGTAAACTGGCCTTTTGAATGGGAGAGCTAGGGGCACTACTATGATAGCATCAAAATAGCTATTTTTTAAAACACTAAGAAGGCTCGACACAACATGAAACTTTGCTCCACGTATCACCAGTGACTCTACACATGAACTCAGCATTGTGAACATAGTTTGTGTACACAGACTTTACTAAAAAGAAAGGTTTTGAACAACTCACTGTAGCAGTTGTTGTTTCCGGGCGCTACCATCTCTCAAAAAGTGTCAATCTCCAAATGCGAATGAACAGACTCAATCAGAGGAAATGTAATTCTTATATGAGGCTCCTTTTTCAACTACAACCTAAAAAAATAAATCTAAAAAATCGATTTTTTGAAAATATGAATCGATTTGACCTACCAACTCGATTTTTAAATCAAATTGATTTTTTTCCCAGCCCTAGAACTAAGCTTTAGGAGCTTTCCATCTTTACTCTCCTCCCTGTTAAGCTGCATTTGGAGATGGCAGCGCCCGGAAACAACAACTGCTAAACTAAGTTGTTCAAAAAACTTTTTTAGTAAACTCTGTGAACACAATCGATGTTCTCAATGCTTTCGTTAATGTGTAGAGCCCCTGGTGATACTTGGAGCAAAGTTTCAAGTTGTGTTGAGCGTTCATTTAGTGTTTTAAAAAAAGTGATTTTGATGCGCGGCCCATGGGCCCACCCCCTGTGGGAGGAACCGCTGGGGTCGGGTGCGCTGCCACACGGGTGGCGGTGAAGGTCAGGGGCTTTGACGGACCAGACCCGGGCGGCAGAGGCTGGCTCTGGGGACGTGGAATGTCACCTCGCTGTGGGGGAAGGAGCCGGAACTTGTGCGGGAGGTGGAGCGCTATCAGTTGGATCTGGTGGGGCTTACCTCTACGCACAGTCTCGGTTCTGGAACCGTACTCCTGGAGAGGAGTTGGACTCTTTTCTTCTCCGGAGTTGCCCAGGGTGTGAGGCGCCAGGTGGGTGTGGGGATACTCACAAGCCCCCGGCTGAGCGCCGCTACGTTGGAATTTACCCCGGTGGACGAGAGGGTCGCCTCCCTACGCCTGCAGGTTGTTGGGGGGAAAACTCTGACTGTTGTTTGTGCATATGCACCAAACAAGAGTTCAGAGTATTCGGCCTTCTTGGAGACCTTGAATGGAGTCCTGTATGGGGCTCCGGTGGGGGACTCCATAGTTCTGCTGGGGGACTTCAACGCACATGTGGGCAATGATGGAGACACATGGAGAGGTGTGATTGGGAGGAATGGCCTCCCTGATCTAAACCAGAGTGGTTGTCTGTTACTGGACTTCTGTGCTAGTCATGGATTGTCTATAACACCATGTTCGAACATAGGGATGTTCATAAGTGTACTTGGTACCAGAGCACTCTAGGCCGAAGGTCAATGATCGATTTTATAATCGTTTCATCTGATCTGAGGCCGTATGTTTTGTACACTCGGGTGAAGAGAGGGGCGGAGCTGTCAACTGATCACCATCTGGTGGTGAGTTGGGTCAGGGGGTGGGGGAAGACTCTGGACAGACCTGGTAAGCCCAAACGGGTGGTGCGGGTAAATTGGGAACGTCTGGAGGAAGCTCCTGTCCGACAGACCTTCAACTCACACCTCCGGCGGAGCTTTTCGTGCATCCCTGTGGAGGCTGGGGGCATTGAACCTGAGTGGACAATGTTCAAAGTTTCTATTGCTGAAGCTGCGGCGGGGAGCTGTGGTCTTAGGGTCTTAGGTGCCTCAAGGGGCGGTAACCCACGAACACCGTGGTGGACACCGGTGGTCAGGGAAGCCGTCCGACTGAAGGAGTCTTTCCAGGATATGTTATCCCGGAGGACTCCGGAGGCAGTTGCAAGGTACCGAGGGGCCCGAAGGGCTGCAGCCTCAGCCGTGAAAGAGGCAAAGCAGCGGGTGTGGGAGAAGTTCGGAGAAGACATGGAGAAGGACTTTCAGTCGGCACCAAGGCGCTTCTGGAAAACCGTTCGCCACCTCAGGAGGGGGAAGCGGGGAACCATCCAAGCTGTGTACAGTAAGGACGGGATGTGGATGGGCTGTGGGAGGTGCTGCGGGAGTATGGGGTGAGGGGGTCCCTTCTCAGGGCCATCCAATCTCTGTATGACCAAAGCGAGAGCTGTGTCCGGGTTCTCAGCAGTAAGTCGGACACGTTCCAGGTGAGGGTTGGCCTCCTCCAGGGCTGCGCTTTGTCACCAATCCTGTTCGTAGTATTTATGGACAGGATATCGAGGCGTAGTCGTGGTGGGGAGGGGTTGCAGTTCGGTGGGCTGGGGATCTCATCGCTGCTCTTTGCAGATGATGTGGTCCTGATGGCATCATCGGCCTGTGACCTTCAGCACTCACTGGATCGGTTTGCAGCCGAGTGTGAAGCGGCTGGGATGAGTATCAGCACCTCTAAATCTGAGGCCATGGTTCTCAGCAGGAAACCGATGGAGTGCCTTCTCCAGGTAGGGAATGAGTCCTTACCCGAAGTGAAGGAGTTTAAGTACCTTGGGGTCTTGTTCGCGAGTGAGGGGACAATGGAGCGGGAGATTGGTCGGAGAATCGGCGCAGCGGGGGCGGTATTACATTCAGTTTATCGCACCGTTGTGACGAAAAGAGAGCTGAGCCAGAAGGCAAAGCTCTCGATCTACCGGTCAGTTTTCATTCCTACCCTCACCTATGGTCATGAAGGCTGGGTCATGACCAAAAGAACGAGATCCAGGGTACAAGCGGCCGAAATGGGTTTCCTCAGGAGGGTGGCTGGCGTCTCCCTTAGAGATAGGGTGAGAAGCTCAGTCATCCGTGAGGAGCTCGGAGTACAGCCGCTGCTCCTTCACGTCAAAAGGAGCCAGTTGAGGTGGTTCGGGCATCTGGTAAGGATGCCCCCTGAGCGCCTCCCTAGGGAGGTGTTCCAGGCACATCCAGCTGGGAGGAGACCTCGGGGAAGACCCAGGACTAGGTGGAGGGATTACATCTCCAACCTGGCCTGGGAACACCTCGGGATCCCCCAGTCAGAGCTGGTTAATGTGGCTCGGGAAAGGGAAGTTTGGGGTCCCCTGCTGGAGCTGCTCCCCCCGCTACCTGATACCGGATAAGCGGACGACGATGGATGGATGGATGGATGGATTTTGATGCGATCATAGTAGTGCCCCTAGCTCTCCCATTCAAAAGGCCATTTGACCGGAAAACGAGGATATGGTAAATCTTAAAAGTGGCGCTACCGCCCTAATTATGCTTTTAAACTGAAGTTTTACTCGGATACATTCACAAAAACACCCTAGGTTGCATTTTGGCGAGAGTTACACTTTAACCTTCACCATCTTGAACAAGTCCCAAGTCACTGTGTTTAGACTCAAGTAAGGCTGTACCAACAAATAGGGGTGTAACAATGTGTCAAATACACGTTCGGTTCAGACCTGGGGTCTGTTTCACAAAAGTAGAATATATAAATCCAGGATAACCGATGAAGCGAGGCTTGACCTAGTCTAATCTCTGCAGCCTGGCTTGGTGCGTTTCATGACGGCCAAGCCAGGCTGAGGAGGCGACTAGGTCGAGCCAGGATGAAGTCATTCGGATAGATGCGCGTTCACGGATTTCCTTAACAGACCGTGAGGTCGATCACAGATTTACTGATGCTACAATGGAGAATACTCATTGTTCATACTTTATACAGAGTGAGCAGCAGCTTCTTGTAGAAGTAACGTGAAATTTAAAAAAAAAAAGAAACACGGGGACCACACGGGTGGCGGTGAAGGTCAGGGGCTTTGACGGACCAGACCCGGGCGGCAGAGGCTGGCTCTGGGGACGTGGAATGTCACCTCGCTGTGGGGGAAGGAGCCGGAACTTGTGCGGGAGGTGGAGCGCTATCAGTTGGATCTGGTGGGGCTTACCTCTACGCACAGTCTCGGTTCTGGAACCGTAGTCCTGGAGAGGAGTTGGACTCTTTTCTTCTCCGGAGTTGCCCAGGGTGTGAGGCGCCAGGTGGGTGTGGGGATACTCACAAGCCCCCGGCTGAGCGCCGCTACGTTGGAATTTACCCCGGTGGACGAGAGGGTCGCCTCCCTACGCCTGCAGGTTGTTGGGGGGAAAACTCTGACTGTTGTTTGTGCATATGCACCAAACAAGAGTTCAGAGTATTCGGCCTTCTTGGAGACCTTGAATGGAGTCCTGTATGGGGCTCCGGTGGGGGACTCCATAGTTCTGCTGGGGGACTTCAACGCACATGTGGGCAATGATGGAGACACATGGAGAGGCTCTCATGGAGAGACCTGGGGTCTGTTTCACAAAAGTAGAATATATAAATCCAGGATAACCGATGAAGCGAGGCTTGACCTAGTCTAATCTCTGCAGCCTGGCTTGGTGCGTTTCATGACGGCCAAGCCAGGCTGAGGAGGCGACTAGGTCGAGCCAGGATGAAGTCATTCGGATAGATGCGCGTTCACGGATTTCCTTAACAGACCGTGAGGTCGATCACAGATTTACTGATGCTACAATGGAGAATACTCATTGTTCATACTTTATACAGAGTGAGCAGCAGCTTCTTGTAGAAGTAACGTGAAATTTAAAAAAAAAAAGAAACACGGGGACTGTAATGAAACAGCAAGAGACAGCCTGGCAGACGATCGCGGACCGACTGAATGCGTAAGCAGCCTAAATATATAGGCTTCATTAACTGACCACTGCTCTGAATTGAAACGGTCATAATCATACCATTCAAGGATTAGGCTACTATCATTTGCACAAATTAACCGTTGTACTCTTTGTCTTAAAAGTAAGCAGAAGCTGTTATCTGCCACGCTTTTTCTCACGTTTCTTTTTTTTTACAGAGGATTTTCCTTCTTTGCATATTATGTTTTGCTCCCTCATATATATGGACATAGAAAAGAAAGACACTGCAGTAATTGGACTCTAAAATCTAGAAACTTTAAAGATAATTAAGTGATAAATATAATGCACACTGTAAACATGAATGTAACAGATTGTTCATCAGTTATTTCCCCCCCAGCAAAATATGAGGTCAAAAACCATTGGGGGTGTCTACACTATATAGTTACTGGTTCAGTGAACTAAGACTATAATTAAGTAGGATTGTACAATTAGGATAGGTTTTTATAATTGTACAATTCTCCCAAATTATAGTCCCAGTTTACTGGACAACACAAACTGTGTGCTAAGAATGCCAATTTATTGAATCCTTTATTGTTAAAGAATACAAAAAAATGAATCAACTAAAATAATTGAAGGTGCATTGGTCCACTATAGAAACACACATGCACAGCACTTTATATATTGCCCTTAGTAACTGACTTCATTTAAAAACACATTTGGCAACTTTATCAGGCTTTTCTAATTATCTCAACTGTCATAATATATTCACCAAACCTCTAACAACAATATGAACAGCAGTCTTCATACAGCAATGTAACAGTAACAATTGTCACTTTACTAATTATGAAAAATAATGGTCACAACTTTAAATAATAACAGTACTTAAATGAACAGCAATATGCACCTGTTGTATTTTAATGCAGGCTGATAACAAGAGGGTAAAACCACTGCTGAGTGAACAGAAAAGGCTCCAGGATTAATAAATCCTGGCTGTTAGCCTGGTCAGGAGAAGGCTAGCTGTACAGAATAAATCTCCATGGTAACTTAGGTGCCTCTGCTTTTGTGAAACCGGGTCGAGGCTAAATTGAGCCAGGATAACTGGGATATCCCGGCTTAATCCCTTATGCTGGTTTTGTGAAACAGCCCTCCGGGTTTGTTTTTGTTTACAAGCACAGACCAGGTAAAGCACCCATTACCAGTGCAGATGTCATTCGGTACCTCCTTCAGCTGTATGTGGGTTTGCTGCCTCCTTCTTAGCCTCTGCTGGGCTCCCTCTTGCTCTGGGCTATCCTGTTCCCAGTCAGGTCTGTTGGTTCAGCTGGTCATTGGCCTGTTGATCCTTGTCAAACCGAACACAGAATGAGAGCCATGGGTGAGTAAGGTACAGCTGATTATGTGTGATACTGTATGGTGAACATCTCTTTACTTTAGCTTTCTTTATCTCCTTGGTCTTCTTAATCTTGTATCCTCCTTTCTTCCATCTTGCCTAAACAGGGATTTAAGAATTAGGGTGAGATTTTTTAAACATTTCAACATTACTGTAACAGTACTATACATAGATGTATTTGTGGTGGCTTGCCAGCATTGACCACCAGGTAATTATTTATTTAGATTTACAGCAAAAATGAAACTTAAAATACATATTTAATTACATACTGAGTGCAATTGTCTGGACTGGAGGGAGAGACACTTCTAAGTAGAGCTGGTAGCCTATATCTTATTTCTGAGTTTATTTTATGTGGAAAGCACGAATGGAAACATTCTCTCTGGAAAGACAGAATGATAGGGTTAAAGGGATACTTCACCGATTTAGCATTCAGCTTAGTGCTGGGCGGTATGACCAAAAATTCATATCACGGTTTTTTTTCAAAATTCTGCCGGTTTTCCGTTTTTTTTTTTTCATGCATATTCAGATGTTCAATGCATTTTCTACTCGTTGAGAGAGGAATTACTCCAGTAAATTGACTTAATTGACTCATTACTCACCACTGTATTAAGCGGGACCATGTCTTTAGCTAGGTGGTTGGTGATGGAGTTTGTAATCTCGATTCACCGTTTGCTTTTTCTGTCATAGCAAGTCCCTCTAGCAAATGCGTCTTTAAGTGACATTTGGCTCGACTTTTCTTTTGCTTTCCCCGTGTTACCTGCTGATGTGGAGGGCGCTGAGCCTGCTGACTTTAATTTCATACATTCTTGATATTCCAAGACGTGTTTGCAGCTGAGGTGGTGGAGCAAATTGCTCGTGGTGCCGCCTTTCGCAACTATTTTAGCCCGACAGCACTTGCATAAAACGGTTGTTTGGTCAACGTCGGATTTTTGGAAACCAAAAAAACTCCAAACAACAGACCCGGTGGCTCCTTTTTTTGGCACAAGTTCGTCTGTGTCATTACTTCTGCAGCATCCATCTTCCGTGTGACGTCCCTCTGGTGCACTGCTGTTTACCGTCGCTGCTTGGAAGTGCAGCATTTTAAAGGGTCCGTCTAAAACAGTGTCGCGCGGCGCAGCGTAATGTTCATTACGGACATTGTGTTATTAAACACACCGGTATGGCGGTATATTAAAAATGAACATCGTGACGAAAATATACACCGGTTTTCGGTATGAACCGGTATACCGCCCAGCACTAATTCAGCTTTGTATAGGTAGAAACCCGGTATTATTTCTGAATGACCGTGCTTCCCTCCCACATGTCCCCCTGAGAGGGGAGATCTCGGCATTGGGGGTCTGGAAATCATTCCTCCAATGACGCAAAATGACGATTTTTACGTCATTGGAGGAATGGAAGGCCAGAGGCAAAGAACTACAAACAGTAGCAGGAGCTACTTCCGCATGTTTTCAACACGCCCATCACCTGAAGCAAGCCGATCTCAGCCGGAAAAAAACCGAAATGTCAGCCATCTTGGATCCTCGCTAAACAGGGCTCTCTCTTCTCAGCAGCTAACTTTTACAAAATGATGACCGCACCCGTATACCACCGAGATACATCGCTACAGATCGGAGAATATTCAGGGAACGTTATTACAGACGGAATAATCAGCACACTAGGAGAGCTTCGCCTGCACGGAGACCAGCGGTCTCGCTCGATGCCCCGAGCCGGGGAAGTGGACATCCTCATCGGCTAGGTGGGAAGCTAACGCTAGTCGGGGAAAAGGCACATCCAGAGCAAGCTAATGCTAGCCGGCCACCTGTCCCATCAATCCTGATTGAA
Organism: Gymnocephalus cernua; assembly: GCA_023631565.1. Lineage (NCBI taxonomy): Eukaryota > Metazoa > Chordata > Actinopteri > Perciformes > Percidae > Gymnocephalus > Gymnocephalus cernua. Next base: position 24,530,234 of record CM042444.1, read on the forward strand.
AGTGTCCGTTCATTAAACTACAAACTGGACTACATCCAACTTCAACGAAACTCCCAACGCGAGTTCAGAGACTTTTTCGTGGAAACATGGCTGAACAACAGAGTACCGGACTGTCCAGCTACCAGTACTGCTAGCCCTCCGACGATCCGAGCTAGAGATGCTTTGTCACTGGGTAAAAGACCCGTGAAGGTGAGCTGTGTTAACACGGACTGGTGCAGAAATGTGGTGATTTGTATCCAACTAACTGCTAACCGCTGGAGTTTGTGACTGTTACATGGCGACCATTCGACATTCCACACTACGAGAGCTTCGCCTGCACGGAGACCAGCGGTCTCGCTCGATGCCCCGAGCTGGGTAGGGGACCTCCTCATCGGCTAGGTGGGAAGCTAACGCTAACCGAGGAAAAGGCACATCCAGAGCGAGCTAACGCTAGCCGGCCACCTGTCCCATCAATCCTGCTTGCAAGTGTCCGTTTATTAAACAACTGGACTACATCCAACTTCAACAATGCTCCCGTCGTTATTATATATTTTAAATGTGTAACACCACTTGAGCCACGATGAAACGTTGTTTCGTGTATATGGTTGAAATAACAATAAAACACATTGAGTTGAGTTGAATGCCTATGTGTCTGTCTGTCAAGCGGTAGGCGTGGCTTGGGAGTGGACTCAAAGCAGCGAAGTGCATTCTGGGATTTGGTGTCTTTCATCCATATGAGCCAAAAACACATTTTCTGGCTTTTCTCGGCCTAGAAGGCACCAATTTCAATTTTTTTTTCACATTTATGCTACATAAGTGACCCAATTTAAAGATATATTAAGCTTTCCAGCGGTGAAATATCCCTTTAAGTTGGACACATTGAATCATGAGTGAAAATAACGATCACGTTCAAATTAAGATGTTGTGGTCCACAAAGCAGTCTCTCTGCGTAATGTCATGTTGTAACTTGTTACACTTGTAAATATTGAGGGGTAAAACGTTAATTACAACGTGTGGTTCACTGTTCATAAAGTAGAACCAAATTAAAGTTAGTCAGCTGAGATAGCTTAGCTAGTAATGTTAACTACCTAGTGTTAGGAGCAACGGAGCGTTATAACGTTTCTTTAATTACTAGTATTAGTACCTGGCTAATCAAGCTAACCTGCTAAACAGTCTAGCTACTACTTTAGTACTAAGTACTAAGTTAACTGCCACTGATTTTGTCAGGTCCGTGTTTGCACGAGGAAATAGGAACTTAAGTTAAACATGGAACGTTGACTTAACGTTAGCGTTAGTCAACTGACAAATATAATATAGTTAACTGTTAGCTAGCCTATATATTTAGCTAGCTAACATAACACATACGACTGGTGCATGGTTCACATTCAAGGCTAACGTTACCTAAGGACAGGCATAATGTTGCGCCAGACACATGTTGATAAGTCACAGAAACGGCAAATGCTAACGTTATCATGTCCAGTTGATATCTTGTGAGGAAACTGCATGTAAATAAAAACAACAGTATTACTTTACCTGAAGTGAAAGCTGAATGTGAATCATCGCGGAAATGTCTTGCATTAGCTAGCTACGGTTATCCACCACAGTGTCTCTGTGCCGTTGACAGATGATCTTGACGTTAGCCCCTCCCCCCCTGAAGTCAAACAATACCATTGGTCAAGATTGTCTCGCTGGCATGATTCATCCAATGATTTCGCAACATTCAGTTTTTTGAATCTGCGCGCACTTTCTTGAAATCTGAAGCACAGAGACTAAAGAGTAGGGATGGGCGATACCACACTTTTAGGATTCGATACGATATCGATACTTTTTCTTGCATTTGCATTGATATCGATACCGTTAATTTCTTATTGGCAATTTTTGTCAGTAAAAATATTATTAGATTTAAGACAAATCACAAGACAAATACAGACCATTTATACAAAATGTATTATGGTCAATACATAATGAAATTAAAATTAAAATAAATAACATATATTTATTTATTACAAATAAATTAAATATGAACAAAAACATACACATTTTCACTTTTCTTATTTCTCAAAAAAGAAAAAAGACCAATCTTGGTAGAAAAAGCTAAAAGGAAAAAAATACTTTTTTTATCACACACTTGGCACCTTGCCATGAGTTTATCAACTGGTGAAAAATAACACCACGCTTCATTTTTTTGTCTGCCATATCTTACGCTTCTCTGGTTTTTCCTCCGACTCCCGCATTCGTGCTGGGCTGGCCTTGGCTGTGTCGCTGTCGGCTGTGTCGCCAATACATCCATGTCAGAGCCATAGAGATAGTAAGAGTTGCGACACTCGTTGAACTCACTGGCGGGGTGGTCACGTGGTTCACGTAAGCCTGTATAGTTCCAAACACACGCAGCACTGTCATGTTCTACTATGGGACTGACAGCAGCGATTGCGATTTTGAATGGTAAATATAAATAAAATCACATACCCATGTACTTGTTTGATTGTTATTGCATTATTGCATATTTTGTAAATGTCAGTTTTACATTTAGTAGGGTGACAAGTGAAAGCTATGTATAGATACGTTTTTAAGTTTTGGAGGGAAAGCTTCACGTCCTTGTTAGCATGGGTAGAACTAGGCTACTGCTTTAGCGGCTTAACCTTACTACATCGGTTTTTAAATCAAAGATGACTAAAGATGTTATTTTTTGCACATCTGGACTATTGTATTTTCCTTGTAATTCCGATTCACTTACCCGTGGTCAGAGAGCGACTGAGAAAGCAGAGTAGCAACAGTCCATTCAGCATTCAGTGTCCAGCCCACTTCTTCTGATGATGCACGAGTTTACCACACAACCACGATCATTTTAAGACTAAGCCATATGCAAAGTATCAAATATAAGATAAGATAGCACTTTATTGTCCATGTACACGGAAATTTGTCTTGCAATACAAGCTCCAACAATTACAACATAACAATATTAAAGAATATTAATAACAAGTAATAACAACTCATTACACTTGGATGAATGAATGAAATGTATTTTTTATTAAACAATGAGTGACACAACAAGAACAAAAAAGGTTATACAGTGGGGGAAGGAGACAATAAAAAAAAAGCAATACACATAAGATTTACTGCTGGCACCACTGGTTAAAACAAATCCTCCAGTAAATGCAGATTCTACTGCCTAACATCCACATGCTGCAAAGTAGGATGCAGCATGTAAAGCTGGAGCCAGGAGTTTTTGGGGAAGTGTTTGAGATGTTGAGTGTTTAAAAAAAAAAAAAAAATCCTCTCCACATATATCAGGCTGAGGTTTGTGGAACAAAAAACACAAACAAGTATGAATAACAGCAACAAAGTAACAACATTGTTTAACAAATAAATAAAACAAAGTTAGTCATGGAAAAAGAACAACAAATGTGTGAACAGGTGTGCTGTGTATCTTACTTGAAAAACAAGAACAAAGTGAAGGAACAGGGGGAATAGTATAAGTGATTAATAAACAAAAAATCCTCCACATATATCAGGCTGGGGTTAAGGATTCAATTAAAGTGCATCATGGCTGAGAGGAAGGTAAACAACCGTGATAAGGGGTACCTTGGCAGCAAGAGTCAGACTAAGAAGCCAATTTTAACACAGTAGACCTCCTCACCTAAGGTCATAACATCTAGGCCACTGCCAAACATCTTACTGGTTGCCATGGATGTATTTGGGCTCTCCATTCCCGGCACACCGTCTGCAGCCTCCAGTCACCTCTTCTTTCAGCAGCCAGCAGTCGCCACCAGCAGTTACCGCTATCAGCAGCCAGCAGTCGTTGCCAGCACCAGCTAGGGCTGCTCGAATATGGAAAGAAATATGATCATAATTATTTCGGTCAATATTGAAATCACAATAATTTAATGATTACTTATTGACTTCTGGAAATACGTTGCAATTATTGAACTTAAAAAAGTTAAATCAACAGTGAAAAAAAAAACTGTGAAATTTGCCTTAATACTTTTCCAAATTAAACATATGCCATTGTCTTACATCACTTACTGATATTTGTGTGTGGAATAATTTGTATTCATACATGTAATCCAACAGCCCTTTCAATGGTATAAATAAACAAACGCAACCTTATTTCTACTAGCTTCCAGTACACCGTCAGGTTCAGCAGATATAACCTAAATAAAATCTGTCCTTAATCAACCGTAATGATCCTAGTAATCCAACATCAATAACTAACTAAATAAAAGTTGTCATAGATTCACTACTGAACTTCGTAATTGTTGGTGTAGCAATACCTTCACAGCTGGCGAAGTCGAGCTAACAAACTAGCAGGCAATTGGTCGTATATAGCTAGCTAATAACGCTGTGCACATACAAATAAAGATCGGTATATGCATCATAAAGGGCCTCTGATAAAATATAGAGAGTTGACAATTCAAAAGAGGTAGCTATTTAATCAAGTTACCCCTGGAGATACCTTTACAGCTGGTGAAGTCAAGCTAAGAAACTAGCAAACGAGCTAGCAGGCAATCGGCCGGCTACCAAGATAACAAATATATATAATTACACTGTGCACATACAAATAAAGATCAGTATATGCATCATAAAGGGCCTACAGACAGTTCACAATTCAAAAGAGGTAGCTATTTAATCAACTTACCTCAGAAGTTACTCGACAGCCAGCAATGGAAATGAATGGAGTCCGACGCCGTGAATGGATTGTTTGGAACTATGCGAGACTGCATACCCCGGAAGTAGGCGGCAAAAGCGTACAACGGAGTCCAATGGTAGTGTCGCTGTCAGTACCAAGGGGCCAGGCTTCTCTCCTCAGAGTGAAGCCTCCTATGGCGCCATTTTGATGCTAATAAGCCATCACCCCCCGTTAGCATCCCATTCACTGCCATTCATTTTGGCGTCACTTTGACAGTCAATAACTTTACATCTGAAGCGTTTCAAGACTTCATTTGTCCCTCGTTTATTTCTAAAGAAACACGACAATGTATGAAAGGCTCCATTACCTTGTACCTCACGTTATGGCTCCGTAGCAAACGTTTTTGTAAAAATAGGCTAACGATTGTGTCATAACCACGTGACTTTCTGTCGCATAGTAGAGGAATTACCGTATAGTACAGGAGAAGCTCGCAGGCAGTTTGGACTTACATTAGCTGTTTAGTTTAATTACTAATGTTAACTAGCATTTCAGTTATCAATAATTAGCCTGTGCCTATGTTATCTCCTTACATATACCTACGCTCTCCGTCTCTGCAAGATTGGGAATGATTGAGATTTCTCTTGGCACAGCTACCAGAAGACTTACAACGTTCAGACATGTTGCTCACGTCACATCTACGTCGGCAAGCTCAGTTTGCAGCTGCGCAGTAACGCTCGGCTATCACCGGAAAAGTGCTTCTAATAGACTACACTGGTCTCCGTCCAGAGCAACGGAGTCACTCGGTCCATTTTCTATATAGATCTATGGTAAATTGCCATGTGCAGTCGTAAACCTGAACTTCCACCACAATCTACAGTGCCGCTTACTGACGAAAATCCCACTTTTTATGCAGTGTTTGTCTGTTTATATTTCCAGAAGCCGGTCCTGGATCCTCCCTTCATTGAGTCCTACCAGCGCGTTTGTACCTACAACGAGACCCGTCTAGTCTCTGTGAAACTGCCCAACTGCCTGCCAAACGTCAACCCCACCTACACCTACCCCGTGGCCCTGAGATGTGACTGTGGTGTCTGTCTGACCAGCACCACTGAATGTATAACATCTGTCTAACACAAACTATATACTTGTTTTAAATATACACTTTGGAAATAAACCATTTTTGTCGGGTAAAATTGGAAAAACAAGGCCAAAAAATTTTTTTTTCCCTGCTAAATATTAAGTTAAATCATCATTTATACTGTTAAGATACAATGACATGATCCCTGGCTGATTGAATGTACTGGGGTCCGTTTCAGGAAGGAGTTTAACAAACTCTGAGTCTAACCCTGATGTCTGAGTAGATTTACCCTGAGATGGGAAACTCTGAGTTTTCGGTTCCAGAACAACTGATTTGAGTTGGTTCAGTCAACTCGGAGTAAGTTGACTCAGAGCTAAGCGCGTGCACCACAATAAAAAGGCAGCATGAATGGACCCATGATACTACGATTCACCATGGTAACAACCACAAACAAACTGGTTGGCTGAAATACTCTACATACTATATTTAATCACAAGTAACCTATAATATTACTGGTGAAAATTGGAATGGTAGCAGGCTACACATATAATTTCATTTAGGTGCAATCCTGCAAGCGAAAAAGTAAACTAGGCCTACTTCTAATCCCATTCTGAGGTTGCAGCACCATCATTAACAGAATTATGATTTACAATCATTTGTCTTTTTAATGTGTTTAATTATAACACTTTTTAACAGTCAAACTGAAACACTGGCGGTGAGCAACAGGTCCTTCAGCCACAGACCGACTGTAGGGATCGGCCAGCGTAGCAAAGCACATTGCTATTGCCAGAAAGCTTGGCTGCTGACCTCTACCTGTCCTCAGAGCTCCAGCGGGACACGAAGAGCCCGAGACCCGGTAGCAGTGGGCCATCCCCGGCCATGACCACAGCTTGCTTTGCTGATGTTGTGCCCACATCTTGCATTCCTGCCAAGAATTGCACCAGCTTGGGCAGCAACAATAATTTCTGCAGAATGAGTGTTCCTTAACCCTCATTGCTGCCGAAAATTGCACCCACGTAGCAAGGAACTCTAAACCTTCTAAAATTATAATCATCATTGATGAACATGACAAAGAGATTTATATTGCCTAGTTTTTAAACAGTACTTTGCCTTATAAAATCATTATTTTCCCTTGTAGATGCAATTCTTGGCAGGGATGCGAAACTGTCAGCACAACATCAGCAAAGCAAGCTCTGGTCATGGCCGGCCCGGGGATGGCCCACTGCTACCGGGTCTAGGGCTCTCCGTGTGCCGCTGGAGCTCCGACTGCAGGTCGAGGTCGGCAGCCAAGCTTTCTGGCAATAGCAATGTGCTTTGCTACGCTGGCCGATCCCCATGGTCGGTCTGCGGCTGCAGGCCCTGTTGCTCACCGCCAGTATTTCAGTTTGACTGTTAAAAAGTGTTATAAGGTATTAAAAGGTATTTATTTAGAAGCAGGCTGGCTGGTTAGTTAGCTAACGCTAGCATGCTATTCCACCAAGCTTCCATGCTACATAAATAAGCCGGACAGAGTTGTCCGTCATCTGGCGATAGAAACCCTGCTTTCCCCGTTCTGTTGGCTCAGAGCCCAAGTCCACAGGTACAAATTAGTTTAGCACCAAATGTATTGCCAAAAGTGTTGCAAAAGTCGAGGCGCAGATTCGTCACTTTGTGATGCGAGTGAGCACATATGTGAAGTTGCAGTGACAGATTTGAGAGGTTGTAATCACTGAGTTGTGGTTGTGACTTTACATTCAGAATACAGGTGTGTGAACATTTTCTACAAATTTAAATTTACAAGTTCAGATTTTTTTTACAAGCTCTCACATTTTTTTTACAAGCTCTCACATTTTTTATACAAGCTCTCAGATTTTGTTTCTGTGAATATTTTTTCAAAGTGCGAATTTTAACATACTAGTTCAGATTTTTTGTTCTCACATTGTATTCTACAAGCTCTCACGTTTTGCACCATATTTACCTTCATAGAAATCTGGCGAAAATAAGACATTCACCTGTAACTGTTACGGAGTAAGCAAAACAGATTTACATAAGATGATGTTATGTTATACAAGCATGATATAGCTAGGTATATGATACTATGTCACATGTGATGATGTGTTTGCAAAATTTGCTATAATCCGATGGGTTGGTGGCTTGACAGGAGAACCGTAGGCAACCTAAACAACCAATCCTGTAAAGAAGAGTGAGCTTGTGATGTAAGCATAAGTACTGATTGACAACTGTATAGAGAGAGTGGTTAAATCTTTCCTAGTCTCGCTTTGTCAGACCCTCCTCCAAAGCATGCTGGAGGATAGTCCGGCTACTCCACATAGCATTCAGGGATGGGAGGAAAACGTGCTCTGGTTTATTGGCATTTCTTTAAACCAATCACAGTCGTCTTGGGCGGTGCCTCTGCAAAATAGGCTTGGAAGGAACGTGTTTTGGTGGAACATTTAAACGTTTAAAAAGTGTACGTTTAAAAGTTGTTTCAGTCATGCAACAGAAAACTCAGATTGGACAGATAGTCTAGCTAGCTGTCTGGATTTACCTTGCAGAGATCTGAGAAAAGGTTAACCATAGTCCTCATGGGCACCCGGATGGCTCAGTTGGTAGAGCGGGCGCTAGATAGAGGTTTACTCCTCGACGCAGCAGGCCTGGGTTCGACTCCAACCTGCAGCCCTTTGCTGCTGGTCATTCCCTCCTCTCTCTCCCCTTTCATGTCTTCAGCTGTCCTGTCAAATAAAGGCCTAAAAAATAATGCCCCCAAAATAATCTTAAAAAACAAACAAACATAGTCCTCATAAATCGACCGGAGTTTAAAATGCCAACACAAAAGAAGCCCAAAGCAACGGATATCCGGCCTAAATGAGTGAAATCCGGCAGAAATCCCGGAAGTGGAACATCAAGGATATGGACTAAATCTTTCCTGACTTCTGTACCTGCGTTAATCATCTGCCTCTGGGATGCAAGATAAGATAATATTTTATTGTCTGTTACACAAAGGTTACAGAAAATTGTCTTTGACAAGGCTCCAGTCAAAAAGAGACATTCACACAGACGTATAAAAACAAGACATTTAAGGTATCGGCTGGCTGTGGTGGTCAATGCACATTCATTTCTTCATTATATTATTGCTTTAAACTCATCAAATGCTTTGTGTGTTTCATTTTGAGTGCGTATACAGTAGGACGAGTAGGTGAACTTTAACGACAGTATAAACGATGCAAACAGGAACAGGGTGAGAAGGTACCTAATATAAGGCCTTGGGATCCTGCTAGCAGCTGAGAGAGTAATCAATGCCAAGTTATCGAAAGTTGCTAGTTAGCACTGCTGGTCAAAGTTTTAAATATATATTATTCTTAATTATTCTGCGGCAGTTTAATAAAATAGAAGACTACAGTTATTTGGTAGCTACTGACTGATTCAGATTCCTCTTTAAAAGCTTCTGTGACAAAAAAAAGAAATGTGCTGAAAAAAGCCAAACAGATTGTGTTGTCTCATATCTTTTCAACTAGATTAGACCTTTTTTATGTTTACTTTGAGAAGTGTGCTCATTCCTTATTTACCTATTAAAGATATTGTTCGGTAAATGTAATTTGGAATCCATTAAGTTTTTCTTGCATCCCGGAATGCTGTTTGGACAAAGCAGACCCTCCTCCACAGCACTGTAGAGGAAGGTCTGGCAATGCGAGACTAGAGGGGTTCAAACCTTCAGACCTTACACTTCTACACTTTCTTTGAAAGAATACAAAATCCTGTAAGACTCCATGTGTGCTCTTAAAATGTGTGACCTAGCCGCTTCAGCACAGCTTTTAAATTCTAAAAACACTTCTCCTTATAAACAAAGCGATTAGTGTTACAATACTCTATCCACGATGTTCCACTTTAGGGATTGCTCCGGTGCCGCTGGAAATTCTACCGGATGTCCTTTTTTTTCGGTCGGATGTCCGATGTAATTCTAAACTCAGGTGGATATATGAGGACTATGGTTAACTGCTCCTCAGATTTCCGCAGGGTAAATCCAGACAGCTAGCTAGACTATCTGTCCAATCTGAGTGTTCTGTTGCACAACTACAACAACTTTTGAACGTTTATGTTCCACCAAAACAAGTTCCTTCTCGAGGCTATTTTGCAGTGGCACTGTTGCTCTGTCTGGTGCTTAGCGCCCATGAGGATTGTGATTGGTTTAAAGAAATGCCAATAAACGTTTTTCCTCCCATCAGAGAATGCTGTGTGGACTAGCCAGACCCTCCTCCGCAACACTGTAGAGGAAGGTCTGGCAATGCGAGACTAGTGTTACAGTGGTTGTTGTAATTAACATAATTAGTAGTTACCCTCTGAAAGAACAATCAGTCATTGATGGGTGCCTGTTAATGATGTGAACACTTGTTAGCGCTTCATTAACTGACTAGACCTGAGCTCAGAGGCCAAACTGGTTAGTCATCAGTGATGGGGCAGACAGAGTCCTCACAAAGTGTTGTAATTTGTGTGATACTGTAGTGTATTTTCATATATAACTATTACTATCATTGTAATGTTTATCACATTGATGTATTCATTCATTTCATGCTAAAGCCAGAAAACTAGATATTATTGGGTGAGACTTGTGGAGCTAGGAGAAGCGAGACACCAGGGCCCCTCGGACGGAAATGGTGTCCAGATGTGTAGGTAGGGATAAACATATAGGAATGTCTAAGGGAGAAATTTGATCCCTAACATGTGGTTTACATTTAGCCATGCATGTGGGTGTATGGTGACTTTCCTTTAAGAAGCTGGTAACAAAGGAAGAGCTTCAGATCACGATTGGCAAGATGGGGTCTCCGAGCTCTGCAGGGCTTGTATTTAAGATGCTATATAATAAATCCTATTAATAATCCAATGGCATCTGCGACCATTTCTTCATTCACTCATCTTCATCATTATCAACGTCCACAACGCTACACCTGATATCACAATACCCAAGGAGAACAGGGTTTATATAAGTGCTGAGTGCTCACATGTAGGGCTGCAACTAACGATTATTTTAATAATCAATTAATCTGTTGATTATTTTTTTAGATTAATCGGATAAAAAAAAAAAAAAAAAGCATTCATTTACATCAACTCAATACATACTAACATACATACTTGTTTTAGTTGCTAGTAGTGTGAAGGTAAGTAGCCTAACCCAAAGAGCAGACACACACACACAAACACACACACACCTTACCATCATTGTAGTAAGTGCAAGTTAAGTTCATTTATACACCACATTTAAACACAGCTTAAGATGACCACCCCACTAACACAAAACGTTTAGGGAACGTTAGATAACGTTAGTTTTTGGTTATCTAAAGGTTAGTTCGAACCAAACCAAAAACTAACGTTGAGGTAACGTTTCCTCAGGGTTATAACTAGGTATGCACCGATCCACATTTTTTCACTTCCGATCCGATCCCGATACCTGAATTTGGATATCGGCCGATACCGTTACTATTCCGATACCAGAGCTGTTTGCTTTAATATTATTATCATTATTGTTGATTTTATATGATGCTGAAATAAACTCCTCTCAATGGGCAAGTATGATATGTACGTACGTATGCATGTATGTCCCAAAAGGCAACTTGAGGTCAGAAAAACAGGAAAAATCTCATTCTGAAAACAGATATGCAACTGTAAGGGTTTCAAATTGATTGTCATGTCAATATTTATTACATTCCCAAAATGTCAAATACTTGAGTCTTGAAATATAAGAAAAGTGCAAGTGTAAAAATCTTACACACACACACACACACACACAGACACACTCACACACACACACACACACACACACACACACACACACACACACACACACACACACACACACACACACACTATCAATAAAACAGTGTGTGAACAGCGCAAATCAAGCACACTGGCTCTTGTAGCATCAACAAATCAAGGTTTTAAAATGTAAAATATTTGAAATATAAGAAAAGTGCAATAACTGTAAACATCTTACACACACACTTAGTTACACACACACACACACACACACACACACACACCTCTGTTTTCACGGCTGAAACAGCGGCCGCCGGATCCGGGGTCTCTGGGGGACGCAACAACGGGGAAATGAAACGCCAAAAGCCGGCGACAACACCGGGACAAATGGTTGTGAAAGTCCTGTTTTGTTTTTGCATTTTGCTGTCTTGCTCTGCTGTGTTTCCAGTGTGAAGTATTTCCAAACAGCGGACACACAGGATAGCATCGAGCTAGCCACAATGCTGGTCATGCTACTATCCTGCTAGCTGGCTGCAAACTGCGGAATGGATTTCCTAAGCAGCGGCGTGTCTCATAACTCTGTGTCTCATTGAGCCGCGCCTCCGTTCAGGAAATCTATTCCACAGTTTGCAGCCAGCCAGCCAGCCAACCAGCAGACCAGCTGGCAGGAATCACTTTTGGATCCATTTCAGCAGACAACGTTAAAGTGCAGACATGGCTCGTGGTATCGGAAATCTCCGCAGGTTGGATCGGGAAAATCCGATACCTGAATTAACGCTGGTATCGGTCCCGATACCGATACTGGATCGGATCGGCCCCATCCCTAGTTATAACGTTCCCTCAACGTTAGGGAAACCAACCAACTGAAACGTTATCCTGTGGTTGCGCTGTAACCTCCACACAACGTTACCGTTTAGTTGTTTTTGGTTGTTTTTGGTTGTTCTAAGTGCGATTTTGAAAATGTTTATTCAAACCAGCTCCAAATGACTGGTCTTATAAAATGTAGCTAAGTAAGATAAACAGCATAGCAAGAAAATATATTGTAGCGACCCTGCAGGACTAATGTGGGAGACTCTTGGGGTGTTCATTGGGGGAAGATGTTGCCCTAGTTCAGCTGATTGGTCAGGTTGAGAAAAAGGGGAGGGAATGTTTTTAGTTGGTGAGAAAAGAGAAAGCTAGCCAGCTAGTTACGGCCACCAGCCTTTTGTGTTTGTTTTGGGCACTCTTCCAACCCTGTTATTAGCCTGTATTCTAGGGCAATAAAGACCCGGTCTATCCGGTTAAACTTCAGCCATCATCTTCTCGTCATTCATCTAGGCAGCCAGCCGTGCGGCGGAGCCGCATTTGCTACACTGGTGTCAGAAGTGGGATCAACCACGTTTCCATTCCCCGCACGATAGCTAGCTACCACGGCTAGCCACCACCGAGGAAGCAAGATGACTGAATGTAACGGAAAGTCGGACCGCTATGCCCTATATACACCTACGGAAACACCAAGGATGAAGCCGACAGAGGACGACCAATTGTACGGAGGAAGGTGGGGAAAATAACTCACTCACCGCTAGCTACATTGCTGATGGACGTCCCCGAAGCTATGCGGAAAAGTCCGCTTCAAGTTGCCGCACCGGCCAGAGGATTAAATGTAAACAATCCGAACGCACGCACACCTTGCATCGGCCGACCAGTCATCGATGATGTCACTACTACAGCAGATCCCAAAGGTAAAATGGATGGCCAACCAAGCTCTATCACAGAGTTAGAGAAAGACATTACAGCTAGAATCGAAGATGGATTTATGCAGAGAATGAGCCTTGCAATGGAGCGTGCTTTTGGACTTTTCCTGAAAAGCTCTGTGACCAAACCTCATGAGTCAGAGGTTTATGCTAATGCTTGTCAGGAGAATGTGGGCCCAGACAATGCCAGTGCTAAAACGGCCACATCCAGAAATATGCATGCTGCAGTTGCTGATGTCCACGATGACAATGTTCCTGTGGATGTGTTGTATTCACAACCCAACCACCGTTCGGATGAGGGTGCTAGTTCAGATTCTCACCTTGTCGAGAGACTTGAAAAGTGTTGCTCCCTTACTGCCGCCTCAGCTAGTTCACCTACGGCTGCTACCCAACCAGGTGACCTGGTACCAGCTTTGACTGCCGCACTAACCGCGGCCCTAATGAGGGTGCAACAACCAGCCCCAGCCCCCAGAGATGGCCGCCTAAAGGTTGGGCGTTATGATGGACTCACTTCCTGGGAAACGTACTGGGCCCAGTTTGGTCTTATAGCAACCGCAAATGGCTGGACCCCAGCCGAGAGAGCCGTCCATTTGATATCAGCATTGGAAGGTGAAGGTAGGAAAGTACTGCTAGATGTGACTGCGGCGGACCTGGGGAACCCACAAGCTATATCCAGGGCACTAGAGAGACGCTTTGGGACCACCACCCCTGCAGTTGTGATGCGACAGAGGTTTAACGAACGAGTGCGGGCACCTGGAGAAAAGTTAGGAGTGTTTGCAGCGGAGCTGCGCTACCTTGCTCAAAGAGGATTCCCTGAGTTTGATGATGAAACATGCTTGGTGCTAACTAAGGAGGCATTCATTCGTGGCCTCCTACCCCTTCCATTGAGGCAACAAGTCCGGCTCGCTGACCCACAGACCCTGGAAGCAGCTCTAGAGAAAGCACTGGCGGTGGAAGACATCCTCATAGAAGGTTTCGATAATCAACCCAGACAGGCATCGACAAGGCCCAAGAGTCAAGCTCCTCCGCCTCATGGACCAACCTCTCTGCCGACGGGCCCCGGACGTCCTTCCACTTCACCTGAGGATCGACAGAGGCAAATCTGCTGGAGGTGCAACTAGGGGGTCACACATGGCGCTTTTGTCACGTCCCCGATTCTGCTTTGGGTGTGCCGGCATCGGGAAACGCTCGAGGCTCGGTGTAGAGGGGAGCAACCCGAGCCAACCTTCGCTCCCCAAAGGTTGTGATCATCAGTCTGCGGTAAAAGCGCCCCGCCGACCTGTCTCTCACGCCCTTTGCACTCAAAAGACCTCAATGACAGCTGCCGAGTACCCGTATTGGTCAATGGCCAAATGACAAACGCCCTGCTCGACTCAGGCTCAACTGCAACTCTTCTTCGCCCTGCGCTCCTGCCAGTTGGGACTCAACCCCAAGTCACCAATGTCCCGCTCACCACAGTCACTGAGGGGAAAGCCCCCATGCTGGGGCAGTGTGAAACACAGATTCAGGTGGGGGCTTATTCGGTCTGCCAACCAGTCTGGGTCGCTGAAGTAACAGAGAGTTGTATTCTTGGACTGGACTTTCTGTGTGAGGCAAGGGCTGTACTGGACTTCCACACACAGACAGTTACGTTCCCTGATGGGATGTCTATTCCCTTCCTGAGTGACCCCCTCATACCCAAAATGACTAGCAAGGCAGTTAAGGACAATGAGATACAAGGAGAACCGACCCATTCGCCCGACTCTTCCCAGGGGGAGGTCCCTTCTGCAGAAAGCCTTCCTCCACTAACCGTTGACAACCCCACAGCCCCAGTCCCACTGGATAGCCAGCCACCCTTATCTGCAGTTACTCAGACCACAAGTGTAGCTTCCATTGCCGAGAAAGAGTCAGCAGCTAGTGCAACCGTCAAGGACCTGTGGGAGAAAAATCGTGAAGGTCTGAACTTGGAGCAGCAGAACAGGCTCTGGAACCTCCTGCATGAGTATTGACACAGTTTTTCCACCAACCCCAACGACGTGGGGCTCACTCACTTAGTGCAGCACTCCATCAATACTGGGGATGCACAGCCAATCCGCCAGCGGCCTAGGCGCCTCCCTTATGCCCGTCAAGCTGCTGCGAACCAGATGCTACAAGAAATGAAAGACGCTGGCATTATTGAGCCTTCCGAAAGTCCATGGGTGTCTTCGGTTGTTATGGCTCCTAGGAAGGATGGGAAGTGGAGGTTTTGTATTGACTTCTGGCCCTTAAACGACAAAACAGTGAAAGACTCCTATCCACTGCCGCGGATAGATGAGTCCCTCGACTATGTGGCCGGCTCAGCATGGTTTTCCTCATTGGACCTTCGGAGTGGATATTGGCAGGTGGCCATGGCTCCAAAAGACAAAGCCAAGACCGCCTTTACCATGGGGCAGGGCCTGTGGCAGTTCACCACCATGCCATTCGGGCTGTGCAACGCCCTCGCAACATTTGAGAGACTGATGGAAAAGGTCCTTCTTGGTGTCCCCCCGGAGCGCTGCCTAGTCTACCTTGATGATCTCCTTGTTCATGGTCCCAGTTTTGACTCAGCACTTGAGAGCCTGAAAGAGGTACTGGAGCGGATCAAGCTCGCAGGCATGAAGCTTCATCCCGGGAAGTGCCGCCTTCTGCGTCGGGAGGTATCCTTCTTGGGTCACAAAGTAAGTGAAGCGGGCATCATGACGGAACCAGACAAGGTAGCAGCTGTCCGGGATTGGCCCACCCCCACTAATGTCCACCAACTGAGATCCTTCTTAGGATTAGCATCCTACTACAGGCGGTTTGTGGCTGGATTCTCTACGGTGGCGGCGCCCATGTTCAACTTACTGCGCAAAGACATTCCCTATGAGTGGGGACCAGACCAGGAAGCTGCCTTCCACCAGCTAAAGCAGGCCCTTTGCAAGGACCCTGAGCTGCCATTTATCCTCGACACGGATGCTAGCGACACAGGCCTTGGTGCAGTTCTCTCACAGCTGACCCCGGAAGGCGAGCGTGTCGTTGCTTACCATAGTCGCACCCTCGATAAGCCAGAGAAGAACTACTGTGTAACTCGCAGGGAACTCTTGGCAGTGATTGATGCAGTGGGCCATTTCAAGCACATCCTCTGTGCTGCCTTGAAGTGGCTCATGTCCTTCAAAGAGCCGGAAGGACAAGTAGCCAGGTGGATCGAACAACTCCAGGCCTTTCAGTTTACTATTCAGCACAGAGCGGGGGAAAATCACATCAATGCAGATAGTCTCTCCCGCCGACCGTGTGCCCCTGGCTGTCACCACTGTGACCGTGCTGAAGAACGTGAAGCAGCAAGCCAGAGCACTGGGAGGGTGATCTGTTGGGCATTGTTGCCCGATAATGTGAAGAGGTGGAGGGAATTGCAACTCGAGGACTCTGACCTCAATCTAGTCATGGGGTGGCTGGATGCAAACGCCCGACCACCCTGGGAAGATGTGGTTGGCCAGTCCGCCACAGTCAGAGGTCTCTGGTCACAATGGCCTGGAGTGGAGCTGCATGAGGGAGTCTTGAAGAGGTGCTGGCATGAGCCAGCCACCGGAGAACCACGATGGCAAGTGGTTGTACCCAAAAACCTCCGCGAGGAAGTGCTTGAAGCACATCATGGTAGCCCCGGAGTTGGTCACTTTGGGGTGACAAAGACTTTAAGACGGCTGAGACAGACATTCTATTGGGGCCAGAGTAGGAGGGATGTGGAAGACTACTGCCGCCGCTGCGATGCCTGTACTGCCCGCAAAGGCCCCCAAGGTCAGTCCCGTGCACCCTTACAGCAGCACTATGTCGGGGGACCCATGGACAGAGTGGCAGTTGATGTGCTGGGGCCACTTCCCCGTACTAGTAGAGGGAATCGATTTGTGCTCGTCGCCATTGATTACTTTACAAAGTGGCCCGAAGCATACCCCCTTCCTGACCAAGAGGCGATAACCGTGGCTGAGACCTTGGTACAAGGAATGTTCAGCCGCTTCGGAACACCGTCACAGCTCCACTCAGACCAAGGGCGGAACTTTGAAGCACAGGTGTTCACCGCAATGTGCAACCAGCTTGGCATCCAGAAGACGAGGACTACCCCGCTGCACCCACAAAGCGACGGATTAGTGGAGCGGTTCATGCGGACCTTGAGTGCCCAGCTGGCTCTTACCACCGCCCCAGACCAGAGTGATTGGGATCTGCAGATACCCCTCATCCTCATGGCGTGCCGCAGTGCTGTCCAGGAATCCACCGGCTGTACGCCTGCATTGTTGATGCTCGGCAGAGAGCTGAGAACGCCGCCGGAGCTGGCCTATGGGCGGCCACCAGATGCACCCGATGCCTCGGCAGGGCCAGAATATGCCAGGCAGTTACAGGACCGATTGGAGACGGCCCACAGCTTCGCCAGGCACCAATCACAGCAGGCTGGGGTCCGTCAAAAACATGGCTACGACGTGCACGTCAAAGGACAGGACTTCCAGGCTGGGGACCTGGCCTGGGTGTACGGACCCAAGAGAGTTAAGGGCCGCTGCCCTAAGTTGGATTGGTCCCTGCTACGTGGTCCAGAGGGTGGGCCAAGTTGTGTACCGTGTCAAACTGCTGCATGAGGGATGCAGATAACGACTTATTAATTTGTTATCTCGATACAACAAAGTTTGTTTTCTCGAGATTTTGTTTTTGTTTTCTCAAGATAATTTTTAGAGAGACACCCTTCCATTTAACCCGGGGAATGTGCTCCATGGGCGGATAGAGGTCTGCCGTTTCTCCCTCCTCTCTCCAGGTTAAATTGAACGCTGTTTTAGTGGGATTTTTCCCAAGTATTTGACCAGAGAAGAGGAGGAAGAAACGGCAGACCTCTATCCGCTCATGGAGCCTCTTCCTCGGGTTAAATGGAAGGGTGTCATAGTGGGATTTTTTTCCAAGTATTTGACCGGAGAAGTAGAGGGAGAAACGGCAGATTTCTATCCGCTTATGGAGCCACATTCCCCGGATTAAATGGAAGGGTGTCTTAGGCCAAAAAAAAATAAAAAAAAATCTTGAGAAAACCAACTGTTACACCCCCGCGCCAGTAGGGGGAAGGCAGTCTGCTTTCAGGTGACCGAAGGTCTGTCCTAACTTCCGTATGTACACCGGCGAACAGTGCACGCCACGCCAGCGGCACACCGTTCTCTAGCTCCATTCGTTTTGGTCCCAAATTCGAACTAAAATACTGCCATTGACTAAAGCATATGCTGACTACACCTCACCGGCGGTGTTATAACGCAAGGTAGGACAAAGATGCCAAGAAAGACATTGTCGACCGTCAACAGACTGTCCTCCGCTCAAGACTGCTAGGCTAGCAGTGCTAGCCCGAATGCTAACGCGGGAAACAGCTAGCTAGCTAGCTAGCTAGCCTATGGATACATCAACGTTGGCGACAGAGACTGAACCTTCCCTCGGTGATGTTTTAGACGACATAAGGAACATGGACAACAAGGTGAGAGATTTTGGTAAACAACTTTAAGAAAGCTCTGACATGGGTGCCAGCATTATACAGCGAGTCGAGCTGAACTCAGTCGGACTCACTGAATGCACGTTCAAATTGGAGGCTGCAGCTAATTCACCATGTGTTCTATTAATACATCCATGGTATTATTATCTTATGATACATCCGATGGATGAATGTAGCTACAGCTACATACATTCATCCCTCGGATGTATCATAAGTATGCTGTAAAGCCTTTTACATGGACGCAACGTCATTAGCGCTTCCCCATACTGCCGGGGGCTCAAGCTAAATACCGTAATGGAGCTAGGTAGCTAGCTAACGTAGCTAATATCTTATGTGTCCCTAAGAGCCGATGTGGGTTTAGGGTTTAACACTTATCTTACGATACATCCGAGGGCTGTATGCTGTAAAGCCTGTAACGTGGACATGGATGTTTTAAGAGAAGCTCTGTTCACGAAACTGCAGGTTAACTAGCACGACATAATGATTACACCTACGTGACTACATTATTTACACAATTAAAATATCATTTTGCAATCAGTACAAACTGTATGGTCTTTTATTTCAGATGAATCCGTTCCACAAGCAAGAAAGCATTCCAGGACGGAGCGTGTGTCTGGAAGCCCTGTCTGTAAGTTTACATTCATGCATGCATTTAAGAAACCAGTCATATTTCCTGCCATGAAACTACTGACATTCAATCTGGTGCATATCACGTTACTGTTCTGATGATTTGTTTAGTTTTTAGCGATTGTCTAATGTATCAGCATAGGTTAATCTTTTGCAATTGCATATACAAGAAACCTACCTAAATGACCTGACCAATATTCACATCTACTTTATTTTTAGATGAGTCAACACCACACAGGGAACCTGCTGGTAGCCCAGAGTTGGGGGGGGGGGGGGTCTATTGTAACGCAAGCTCGGCCTGCCACTTCATCTTGGGACCCAGTTGAAGGTACAGTTGCTTTGAATTTTCCATTTCCAATTAATACAATTTCATAACAAGGACTTTGAGAGTAACTCAACTGTTTTGTTGTTGTAAACAGGAGAACTCATCACGCAGAGGGAGGTGGCTCAGCCATGGAGACGGAAATGACAGGTAAGAAGACTCACCTAAGTTGTTTACATATGTAAGAATATCGTGTATAACAACTAAAACCATACATTTTTCCATAGCCATAAGGACATCATTACCCGCATGGCACAACGGATGGACACATTTGAGGAAAAGATGGATGAGCTGCTCATGCCCTTAAGGAGCTCCCAGTCCCCTCCCTCTGCTCCAGTCGATGACATGTTGCTGTCGCCCTGCTCAACAGTCACCGAGCTGCAGGAGTCTCGGTCAACAGGAGAGGACGAACCAAATGGTATTTAAGTGCCCTAAGATTAACACCATATAATTGCATAACTTCAAATATCATTATAACTGAACTGACTTATCTTACAAAATGAGATTGTACAAGCTCCCCACTTTGTTCCACATGTATAATTTGTATTTCTATATGTTTTTCAAAAGCAACTTTTCCTGGCAACGCTTGGAGGTCCGACCTCAGGCTCTACAGTCCGGCGTATGCTACGGCGAGTGGCAACCAACGATGTGCTGAAGCAGTATAGCCTGCGGGGAAGAAAGGCAAAGAAGGCCTTCCATGACCTGACTATATGCAGGGTTATAACAGGCATGTGCTATTTTATTGTTCACATCAGTATTATGCTTAGCTTGGCTGATAAGAAGTTTTAATTTGACTTGTAACTTTACTTCATTTTGACTTCTACTCTAGCGGCCTCACAGAAGAATTTCCCCACGCTGACTGCAGCAGGAGTGGAGGACTTGATCGGGCTAGCACTGAAGTTTGCCCCACACAGACGGTAAATTGAAATTCTTCTATATGATGTGAACAGAGTTGTTAGTAAGGCAATTAGTCTTGCTTTTGTCAACCTATTGATACTTAGTATGACATCAAACTTTTGTTTCTTTCTTTTTAGGCCAGCTGAGAGGGACTAAGCCATGGAGCTCTATTTTTTTTTTTTTCCATTCATCATTGTATTTTTTGTATATATTTTTTTTATTATATTTGCACACTGCATTTGCACTACATTTCCAGGCCTGTTTATATTGTTTTGTATTTTTAATTTTATATTAAAGTTTTAAATCCGATCAAGTTTGCCTGTTCATTCATTCCTGCCAATATATAATAATTAATTCCTGCTCATGCACACAGTTATGTAAGGTTGCAACGTTAGGGGGACATTAGGGTAACGTTATCTAAAGGTTGCAACGTTAGGGGAACGTTAAGGTAACGTTATCTAAAGGTTACAACGTTAGGGGAACGTTAAGGTAACGTTATCTAAAGGTTACAACGTTAGGGGAACGTTAAGGCAGGGCTCAACATAAAAAAAACTCCCCACTGGCCCCCGGGGCCAGTAGATCAGAGTTTTGCTGGCCCCTTCTACATTTTTACTGGCCCTGAAAGAAATATCGTAGGTGTGATTGGCAAAGGACAAAAGAGCAGGAAAATATACGCCGCACCTACCATGAAGCTTTAGAAAATGGTTATAACCCAGCTAGCCACTGTCACTGTATGTTGTGCCATTAGCAGTAAAGCTAGACCATCAACTACATTTTTCCAAGGGCCAGAATTGTTTTAAGCTGACACTCCGGCCGGACTTTCAAATAAAGAAAATAAAATGTATTTATACCTAATAAGCATATTCTTGTTTGATATTTCACTTTCTTACTAAATTAATGCTATATTTTTTTTACATGTGTTAGTGTAAGCAAACTCCTAAAAAAACATGGACAATCCATAACAATAACTAGATAGGCTACTTAACTAGAAAAAGTTCCCAGATTAGGGGGCAGTTCACTGAGTGATGGTTAAAGTCTTTGATTACTGAAACGTTGTTGTAGTACGCAGTGTCCTGATTGGTGGAAAATGTTTGCAGAAAGAAAGGCTGTTGTCAGGTAAACATGTCACAGTCAGAGAGCCTGAAGCGAAAAGTTGATGTGGAAAACAGCAGCTTTAATGATGAATGGACTGATAAGCAGGCTAGCATTCATCATGTATGCCTTTATTTATTTTAACTAACGTTATAAATTACCTGAGGTGAAAATGTGAAATGTTAGTTCACAAGCTTCGCTCAGTATGACGTTTGCTGATGCAGCAGACAGAGACACTGTCACTGGCCCATGCGGGCCAGTAACTGGCCAATCAACTAGCCCAACATACTCTTTTACTGGCCCCGGGCCATCGGGCCATTGCTTATGTCGAGCCCTGGTTAAGGTAACGTTATCTAAAGGTTACAACGTTAGGGGAACGTTATTTAAATATTGCAACGTTAGGGGAACGTTATCTAAAGGTTGCAACGTTAGGCGAACGTTCAGAGAACGTTCGACCAAACCAAAAACTGGCTGGCTGGGCAAGTGCTTAAAAAGAACTTTAAAATGAAATGAAAAAGTACAACACACACACAAATATATTTGTCAACAATAACTGGTATGAGACAAAGCACAGAATATATACATAACAGATTGAAAAATTAGGTGGCCAAAAAAGGCGAGTGAAAATGTCTTGCAACTATACGACCCCTGCTTTACTACTGTTATTAACGAGCTAACGCTAACTTAGCTAGCTGGATAACGAGTAAACAGCAGCACCAGAAGAGCTACTCACTTCACTTCAAAACGGAACAAAAGTAGGATTCTGTGGTGACTTTACCCTGCTGTTGAACTCCCTTCCTCCTCATCAAGGACTCCAACATGTTTATGGTGCTGAATCATCACCGTGGTGCTCCCGTGCCATGCCATGTCGCTTTTGCTTATCTTGCAATTAACACACTATTTATTTAGTGTGAAATGCTCCCACACCTTGGATCAGAGGTGGAGTGGCAATCGGGAGAGTCAGGACTTTTCCTGGTGGGCCGGTAGTGTTTCGAGGTGGCAAGGGCCGGTCTGATAATACTGTACATTAGGGCTGCAACAACAAATTGATAAAAATTGATTATTAAAAGAGTTGGCAACAAATTTCATTATTGATTTGTTGTGTTGCGCGATTATTACGCCAATCAATAAGTCGCAGAGATGTTTGAGTATAAAAAATGTTTGTTCAGAGCAGAGCGAAAGAGAGAAAAACAAAAAGCAGATCGGAGGTAGAGGAAATACCATCGGAGAGACCCGTGACGTTCTGAACTCATGGCGGAGGCAGAGAAATCAGTCAATGAGTGACATAGCATTCTCGTGGACAAGTGCTTGTGACGGCGTGAAATGTAAACCCGCCCTCCGTGGCTGAGCTGTAGCAGAGTTTAGTTTATAGCCAACAGATACTCAATCAATCAATATCAAACTAAAGTCCTGTCCTCGCAAATTTTGACCCCCATATCAATTTAGGTTAACAATACATTTTTGCCCGCCTAGTTTTAGTCACTTTGGCTCTCAATGTTTGACGCTTGGCCATTTTATACTCTTTGACGCTTTTCACAACGTTTTTGGCATTTTCTTCGAAATTTTTGTCGAACAAACTGTGCAGGGCTCCAGAGTGCGACCAATTTGTAAGGGTGTGACAAAAAATGTTCATAGGTCTCACCGGTTCACCTAATGTCCTCAAATCCGCTGCCTCTCCATGAACGAAGCAATGTTGTTTATATCGATATTGTTTAATGTTGTGTTACATGACCCATTTCTTCTGTAAAGCCGTGCCTGTGTTTACTCTTTGATATAATTTTTGCCTGTACTGGGGTGCTGTTTTGGTTTTCAAGACCTTATTAAGTCTCGTAGGGGAGGAGTTTGG
Source organism: Gymnocephalus cernua (assembly GCA_023631565.1). Taxonomy (NCBI): domain Eukaryota; kingdom Metazoa; phylum Chordata; class Actinopteri; order Perciformes; family Percidae; genus Gymnocephalus; species Gymnocephalus cernua. Next base: position 24,553,638 of record CM042444.1, read on the forward strand.
AATAGAAATATTACTTTTAGGAATATAGAGGAATAGGATATGGAGGAATGGGAATAGGAAGATTATTTTTCTTTCTTTGGTTTATGTGATTCCGTTGATTTTTATGTGTTGTCTTGCAAAAGATACTGGCTGGTATTTTCCTCTCTTCCAGTGCATAAGGGGGGTAGGAGCAAAGAGATTCAGATACTCGATTATGGACCACATTCTATGTATTCTATGTATTTCATTCTAAAGCCAAAAAGGTAGACATTGTGAGTGACTCTTCTGCGGCCAGAAGTAACAAGACACCAGAGGGCCCCTTGGAAGGAAATGGTTTCCAGACGTTTAGAGACGTAAAGGCCAGTGATTGGGAGCTGACCAGTGGGCGTATATGGTCTGAGGTTTGGAAGGAGAGGGGTTCAACTCTGATTGGAGAATTTGAAATGTAACATGTGTTAACACTTAAACCTATGCATTTTGGTATAATGAGTTCCTTTAAGAAGCTTGAAACAAAGAAAGAACCCCAGACCACGATCTGGTTTAGCGTGGCTCTCCAAGCTCTGCAGGCTTGTATTAGATGCTGAATTCTCTTTGAAATAATAAACCTTATTAATAATCAAGCGGAATCTGCGACTATTTTCTTCAACTACACATCATCATCATTATCATCATCTACAACGCTACTCTTGACACTACAATCTCTCCTCTTACTCTCCGCGCAGCCCCGCCCCCATTCACTCACGCTGTCACACACGGCTCCCGTGCAACATGGAGAGCGTAAGTTATGACTATAACTATGGATCTATGAGACCGAACGATGACCATCACCACGGTATTACCTTGAATGATGCAATCCTTCAACCTATCCTCGAGACATTATGTCAACAAAGTCATGTGACTGACCTTAGGAGCCTTGGCCGCCGTCCATAAGAGCATCCTGGTGGCCACGCCTCTTCCTCTTGCCTGGAACGCCTCAGCCCATTCTGAGCGACAAGAAATGGTGACGGTCATTGTTCGGTCTCATAGATCCACAGTTTTAGACATAACTTACGATCTATTTTGACCTCACTCAGGCCGACACCGCGGTCTTACCTTGGATGACAAGTACCATCAAGGTCGCGAGGAACAGAGGACTCCACCCTGTCACAAACGTGCCCCGCAGCCGAGAGGAGAACGGCGGAACCCAATGGTGCAGGGGATGCCACATTCACCCTGTAGAACCTGGAAAAAGTACAGGGAACAGACCATGTTGCTGCAGCACAAATGTGGCCGAGTGGGCCACCAGATTAGCAGGGACTGGGAGATCAGAGGCAGTGTCCACAATCCAGTGGGATAAAGTCCCATTAACTAGCCCATCTATATTTCTAATCAGCATGACTCTAGCATTTGTACCAACACTTAACAATCTGTTCAAATAGGTCTTTTGATCAAAGGTATGTGAGGTACTTTTTGTTGCAAAACAACCTTTTTGGTTTGTGGATTTTTATCAAAGTCTTGGGCTTTGATTTGGACTATATCAGTACACACTTTATGCAGCATATTGAAGTTATGCATCTCTACTTGACTGTTTGTTGCAAAAATGTGAAGATCCTCTGTGTTTTCTCCCAAGCCTGTCTCACATTGTTTTAACAACATTTCATCTTGTTCATTAAAGGGATACTTCACAGATTTAGCATTCCGCTTCGTATCAGTAGAAACCCGGTAGTATTTCTGAATGACCGTACTTCCCTCCCTCATGTCCCCATGAGACGGGAGATCTCTGCATTGGGGTCTAAAAACAATCTTCCGATGACGTAATATGACGATTTTGGCGTCATTGGTAGATTTATTTTGGCCAGAGGCAAAGGACTACAGCCAGTAGTAGGAGCTACTACACTACATGTTTTATTTAACTGCTAGTGATGACGAACTGACCGAAGAGCCGGTTATTAACCCAATTCGTATCACTGAGCTGGGAGAATCGAGTGCCATACGTCAATGAACCGACTCACTCCTGTTTTTTACCTCATTAGCGCCTCCACTGGAGTGGTGGTAGAATCAATCAGGAAATGGGCTACCTGGGCACCTGGCTCTTGCCGAGACCGAGAGTCGAGAACCGTTCACAACCGCTCGAGTCTATAAGCAAACGGTTCGTCTAACGGTTCTCGGCATTATTGATTGGGAAGTGCATCACATACAAATACACATCATGTTATCTTAGTTATGTTAAGTTAAATGTTAGAGAAGTGAATGTTACAAGCTGTCACGAGCAGACCGGGCGGGCACCCGGCTCTTGCCGAGACCGAGAGTCGAGACCGAATGTAACCGTTAACAACCGCTTGAGTCTATAAGCAAACGGTTGTCTAACAGTTCTCGGCAAGTTTGAGTTATTAACCGATCCCAGAAACCTTTATTTCTCGTGCATCTTAGATGATTGTGTACATAGAAATTCACACACACACATCACACACGGGGAAGAAGGCTACATCGCATACAAATACACGTCATGTTATCTTGGTACTTATGTATAAATCCACCCTCGCCGCAGGCACGTGAACCGGAGACCGAATCTATAGACTCGGTTTGCCAACCAACAACCGTCCGGTTGAACCGACTCGCGTAAAAGAGCCGGTTGTCACATCACTATTAACTGCTACTGTATAAACAACATGCTGATTTTAAGTGTTTGCAGAATGTGTTTAAAGTAGTGTTTGGCACTTTAGTTCATATGGCAGAACATTTAAAATAAAATTGCGTTATACACTACTTTCAAATTCATTATTGGATTTTGCGTATAACAATGCGATTAATCGGGGAAATCATGCAATTTATTGCGATTAAAAATTGTAATCGTTGCCCAGCCCTAATATTAATACAAACCTTCTTGGTGGCCTGTAGTGGAAGGCAGTCATTAGCATTAGCAACAGAAGGGCTGGACGATGTCATTGTTGCCTTCTCCTAAAGAAGACAGAGTGTTAAAACCACAATAAATACATTTATTCATACAATTAAAGCTACCAACTGTTTTATGGACCAACAACATTACTGTCCAAATAGTACCTTCTTGTGGTAAGGACGCTTCGCGGCAACACTTGCATAACATGGCCTGGGAGATACCACCGATGCCTCATCCTCAAATAAGAACAAAAAACACACTTATAAACTTAATACAATCAAATAATTGAATTAAAGTACAACCCCAAATCAGAAAAAGTTGGGACAGTATGAAAAACACAAATAAAAAAAGAAAGTAGTGATTTCTAAATGTACTTTGACTTGTATTTCATTGCAGACAATGTGAACACAAAATATTTCATGTTTTGTCTGGTCAACTTAATTTCATTTGTAAATATACATCCTTTCCTGTCATTCAGACCTTCAACACATTCCAAAAAAGGTTGGGACAGGAGCAATTAAGGGCTAGTAATCAGGTAAATTGGTTAAATAATGATGTGATTTGAAACAGGTGATGTCAACAGGTGATTGTAATTATGATTTGGTACAAAAGCAGCATCCAAGAAAGGTCTAGTCCTTTAGGAGCAAAGATGGGGCGAGGATCGCCAGTAACAAATACGTAAGAAAATGATTGAAATGTTTAAAAACAATGTTCCTCAAAGAAAGATAGGAAGACTTTGCTTATTTCACCTTCAACAGTGCATAACATAATTAAAAAATTCAAGGAATGAGGAGGAATTTTAGTGCGTAAAGGACAAGGGCGCAAGCCTAAGCTGAACAACCGTGATCTCCGAGCCCTCAGGCGGCACTGCATCAAGAATCGTCATTCATCTATAAGCGATATCACCACATGGGCTCAGGACTACTTTGGCAAACCTTTGTCAAGTACCACAATATGTAGTTACAGCCACAAATGCCAGTTAAAACTGTACTGTGCCAAAAGGAAGCCCTATGTTAACAGTGTCCAGAAGCGCCATCGACTTCTCTGGGCTTGGAGGCATCTGGGATGGACCATCACACAGTGGAAATGTGTACTGTGGTCAGATGAATCATCCAGACTGTTACCAGCAACAAGTCCAAAAGCCAGGGTCTGTCATGGTATGGGGTTGTGTCAGTGCCCTTGGCAAAGGTAACTTGCACTTCTGTGATGGCACCATTAATGCTGAAAAGTACATAGAGATTTAGGAGCACAATATGCTGCCCTCAAGAAGACATCTTTTCCAGGGACGTCCATGCATATTTCAACAAGATAATGCAAAACCACATTCTGCACACATTACAAAGTCCTGGCTGCGGAGGAAGAGGATACGGGTACTTGACTGGCCTGCTTCCAGTCCCGACCTGTCTCCAATAGAGAATGTGTGGCGCATTTTGAAGCGCAAAATGCGACAACGAAGACCCCGTACTGTTGCCCAGCTGAAGACTTGTTTGCAGCAAGAATGGGACAAAATTACACCTGGAACACTTCATCACTTGGTGTCTTCAGTCCCTAAACGTCTTTTAACTGTTGTGAAAAGGAATGGCAACATTACAAAGTGGTAAATGCTTTACTGTTCCAACTTTTTTGAAATGTGTTGCAAGAACCAAAATAGGAATTTTGTTTTTTTGAAAAAAAAAAAACAATAAAAATCATGAGGAACATATTAAATTGTGTGCTGTTGTATTGTCTGCAATGAAATACAAGTCAAAGTACATTTAGAAATCACTACTTTCTTTTTTTATTTGTGTTTTCCATACTGTCCCAACTTTTTCTGATTTGGGGTTGTAAAATGACGTAGTCAATAACATGCAGATAATCACTACAATACATATAGGAAACGTATGCACATACAAATATGTATATTTTCCCCCTGTAATACAAACATATTACAAAGACTTATTTAAAATACAGTAGTAACTAGTAACTCAAAAAGCATGCCTGTTGTACATCGTCTTCCTTCTTGGACTGCAGCTTTGCAACTTAGTACACTTAGATACCATTTGTTTTATAAATTAAACATTTTCACACACCATTACTGTCAAAAACATTACAAACCTTCACGGTGTCCTGTAGTGTAGGCCATTCATTAACATCAGCAAGGGAAGGGCTGGACGATGTTACTGATGCTTCCTCCTCAAAATAAGAACAAAGACTGTTACACCACCATAAACACATTTAACGTAATACAATTACAGCCATTAACTGTTTTATGTATCAAAATCTTGTACAACCACGTTACAATGTGTTACCTTCCCAGGGTGCTCTAATTGCTGATTTGATGAAGGTATCCTGACCTCCTTGCCACTGTGGCCAGACTGGCAGATGAAGGACCAGGAAGTTCCATTGATGTAGTAGCCTCGTCCTATAAACAATAATAAAGATCATTAACCACTAGACACATAACTATATACAATCAAAAAAGTTGCATGTCTCTAACTGAGTAAAGTAAAAGCTTAACACGGTTTAATGTACCTGAACAACGATCAATGATCACCAAATCTAGTCATGAACACTTAAGCCTGTCAAAAAAACTAAACCAAAATCCAACGATTATAAAAGTTATCTCACATTAACGTTCTCTTCTTCATTGGCGCCTATGGCGAGGAAAAAGCTTAACATGGTTTAATGTACCTAAACAATGATCGATGATGAACATTTCTCTCTCATATTGCTGCTCATAACCACTGAAAACTGTAAAAAAATCGAAATTTGGTGATCACTGATCGCTGTTTAGGTACATTAAACCACGTTAAGCTTTTGCCTTTGAATGGTCTCTAAAGCAGAAACGTTTAATGTCAGATAACGTCCATAATAATTGGACTTTGGGTTAGATTTGTTGACAGTTTTCAGTGGATATGAGGAGCAATATGAGAGAGAAATGTGGAGATCATTGATCTATCGTTGGTTAGGTGCATTAAACCACGTTAAGCTTTTTCACTTTAGGACTTAAAGCCCATGAGAACCGTGGGGAGTCAACCCACAGCTGCTCCGCTGCCCTGCTGAAAATGTGAAGCAGAAATGCTTAATGTCAGATAACGTCCATAATAATAGGAATTTGGGTTACATTTTTTGACAGTTTTCAGTGGTTATGAGGAGCAATATGAAAGAGAAATTTGGTAATCATTGATCGTTGTTAAACCACGTTAAGCTTTTTCATAAGCGTTTTCTATGTCCCTTACGTCTGGCTTTCTTCTTCATAAAACGTGTCGGACATCATCACATTTTTGAATACATTTTTATTAATTTACATTAGGACAGCGTCTTTCAAAACATGAGCTGAAAAGAGAAAAAAATGAATGCGTAATTGTACCCAGCACTTCTGGAAATGCACTTCTGAATGCATCTGTGTCCCCAGCACATTTCAAACAAAACTGACTCCCATGAGGATTGGCATTCCAAAATCATCACTAAGATGGACCGGAATATATGAAAAAGCTCAATTTAGACAACAGTTTCCACAATAAATTGTTAAATCCACTACAGGGAACTGAAGATCACACTTATACATATCTCAAAAACTAGCTGATCAAACTTACACCATCTTTGCTCCACAGCTCAAGCTTGTCTAAAGGGAACTTCCGGTTGACGGAGTAGTAGCTAATACCTTAAAAATGAAGAATATAACAGTAATTAGATATTTATTTAAAATGTCTGCTTGACTATATACCATCCTGTAAACCTGTACACAAATACACTGTTTGTCTTCACATACCCAACGGAGCTGCAACACGATGGTACTCGTCACGATAATGCTGTTGTAGTTCCACGTCAATGTTCAGGCACGGCGGGAAGTCAACAAAGCTTAACCTTAACATACAAAATAGAGTCAGGGCTTATACAACAAATATGACAACAGTATTACAGAAATTATATAAATAATACAACTCAAAAAGAGCTTACCTTAGAACAAATCTTTTTGGTGCTGTTCAATAGCATGTGGAAATCCGCCGCCGCTTCATCGATTGTTTGGTTAGCAGTGAGGTTGTTACTGGGTGCTAACAGGCAGATAGCATCTGGGATCCGAGAGAGAAAAGCGTTCTCCAACTCTGCCCTCAGGTCTGCAGCACAGCCCCCAGGTGTCGACATGAAGCCAAACGACAGCGGGATGTCCTTTCCAATTGGCAATGGAACAATCCCGTCTACAATAGCACGTAAATGAGAATCGCCGATAATCAGAATGAACTGTAACAAGAGAAAGGTTTGGTTAAAATTCTCATCACATATAAAACATTTTAACATTTTAATTTAATCCTGCTTGAGTCCACTGGAGGGATGAACAACTTATGTTGATGACGGGTAACCTTTGACGATAGCCACTTCTTAATTCGATGACGAATACCTGTACCACAAACTATTAATGAAAAACAATAACCAAATAAATTTTTTTTTTGCCAGAATATATTTATTAAGTTTTGTGTATATACAAACACAAGACAAACAACCACAATGCCTATCAGAAATCTATCTCTATACAAAGCAACAATCTACAAATATTTAACACTTATCTTTAAAATAAAAATAGAATACATGAGTTATACAAATCAGGTGATACAAATTAATGTTCAGAATTAAACTGCAGTGTCCATACATCTCAGTCATTGTCATCTGTTAAATCCAAATCTTTGGTATAATCAATAAAAGTATTCCAGATATTCTCAAAAAGTCCCTGTTTGCCTTTTAGCATATATGTAATCCTCTCTAGTGGCAGAGCAGACAGCATCTGCCGTAACCATAAAGTGCCTCTTGGTCTACATGTTTTTTTCCAAAATAAAGCTATTCATCTTTTGGCGTTAAGCAGACTAAGGTCTATAAATGTACGTTCATTTTTAGTATAGTTATGTTTCTCTGGATATAAGCCCAATAAAAATAATTTTGGTTCTAGTATTATTTGTTTGGAAATAATATTTTGAATAATGTCTTTTACTTCTTCCCAAAAGAGTGTAATTTTTGTACAATGCCACATACAGTGAACCAATGTTCCTCTACATTGTTTACACTTTGAACACACATCAGGAATGTTTCCAATATATCGACAGAGTTCCACTGGTGTCACATATGTTCGCATTAACCATTTAAATTGAATAACTTTAAGACGAGTATTTATTGATGTTGTGTGGGCTACAGTGCATGCATCTAGCCAGTCTTCCTCTGAAAGTTGCAAGGACAAATCATCCTTCCAAGCTCTAAATCTATCATGAGAACTTTCAGGAACGTAAGACATAATCAGATTATAAAACTGAGAAATAATGCCTTTCTTTTGACTATCTTTTAACAGAAATTCTTCCAAGTCTGAAATAGTGGGTTTCTCTTATAAAACGCCTACGTTGGAGATATTTAAAGAAATGTTTTTTATTTAAGTGAAATTTATCTTGTAATTCTTGAAAGGTCATAAGTATGTCAGATTTTGGCAAATACACATCTCGAACCATTCTCAGTCCCTTGGTTTTCCATAACTTGAATGTTGCGTCTGCCCTGCCTGGTGGAAAAGATTGGTTGCCCCATAATGGACTAAATTGAGACAGACAGTGTGGATCTTTCAAAAGTGTCTTCACATCACTCCAGACTTTTATCATGTTTTTAAGAATTGGGTTTTTAATTTCTCTTAATAGTTTTCTTGTTGTATTTGAGTATATATATGAGGGAAGAGATAAGTTCGATCCTTGTGATCAACTTGTGTATCAACTGAATTTTGTATTCCTGTTACTAAAAGATTGTAATTTACCTCAACTATTTTATCTAAGCTTGGCAAAATCTGTATCCCCAAGTACTCAAATTGTGTCACAACATTAAACTGTATAACATCTGGGATTGGATTTGCTCTTTCATGTTCATTTAACAGTAGAATAGACGACTTGGTTTTATTGAGCTTGTAACCTGAAATTTCACTAAATAACTGGATGATTTCCAAAATGATCCGTATTGATGTGTTTAGATTCGAAATAAATAAGATCACATCATCTGCGAAGAGAAAAATTCTATGTTCAGTTGGTCCTACTGTAATTCCACTAAGTTGGGAATGAGAGCGTATTGCAATTGCAAATGGTTCTATTGCCAACGTGAATAATAAAGGCGAGAGCGGGCAGCCTTGTCGGCACCCGCGTTTTATTGCTATCGGTTGAGAAATATTTCTATTAGTGATGATTTCAGCAGTGGGGTTATCATATAATATTTTGACCCATTTGATAAAATTGTTTCCACATCCCTTTTTCTAATTTTTCTAATTTCCGGGTATTTTTCTAATACCCGGAAAAGGTATGACCATTCAACCCTATCAAAGGCCTTTTCGGCATCCAATGATAGAAGAGCTGTATTTGGTGTTTCCTTTTTACAATGAATAATATTTAATAATCTCCGTACATTTGATCTTGATTTATTACATAAGGGACAGTTTTTTGTAGTCGTTTTGCTAATAATTTAGAAATGATTTTCAAATCCGAATTCAAAAGACTAATGGGTCTTAAATTCTCACATGTATCTAAAGGTTTTCCTGGCTTAGGCAGGAGAGTAATCAAGGCTGTATTTAATGAAGGAGGGAGAGAATTCGATTGAAAGATTTCTTCAAACATGTCCAATATAGGTACCAAAAGTTTGTTCTTAAATTTCTTATACAGATCTATAGGAATGTCATCAGGCCCAGATTTCATGCTATCAATGGCTTGTCCAATTTCTTCTATTGTAAATTTTGAATTTAAATTAACTCTATCGTCCTCCGAAATAATGGGAATATCTATTTCAAAAAGTGTTCCGTATTTGGTATGGCCACTAGGTCTGCACGATAAATCATTATAAAATCACGATCTCAATTCACCCTGCTCTTTAGTCATGTTTCACTCGGCGAGCGAGTTGCGGCTGCGAGCTCGGTAGTTCGGAAATAAACAAAATGGATATTGATGAAAACACAGGCACTAGTGACGAGAATCAGCCAACCACTCTCAAATTGAACTTGTTCCAAAAAAAGGTAATTTACAGAGAAACACAAACAAAAACAAACCTTTTTTCCATTTGCATTCACTGGCCAAGTGACCACAGGGACTGGTAGGAGGGGTAAGGGAGTGATGGCAAGCACTGCAACGGTCTTAATTAAAAATCAGAAAAGAAATATGCTATAAAAGTATGAACTATATACTACATCTAATAATGTAAAAAAGTCTCCCCGAAGAGAAACTGGTATCTCTCTCTCTGCCTGTGGCCGTGTGTGTGTGTGTGTGTGTGTGTGTGTGTGTGTGTAGTGTGTGTGTGTGTACTGTGTGTCTGATGCAAGCTAGTAGAAATAAGGTTGCGTTTGTTTAATTATACAATTGAAAGGGCTGTTGGATTACATGTATGAATACAAATTATTCCACAAAAAAATATCAGTAAGTGATGTAAGACAATGACATGTTTAAATTTGAAAAAGTATTAAGGCAAATTTCACAGTTTTTTTTCACTGTTGATTTAACTTTTTTAAGTTCAATAATTGCGACGTATTTCCAGAAGTCAATAAGTAATCATTAAATTATTGTGATTTCAATATTGACCGAAATAATTATGATCATATTTCTTTCCATATTCGAGCAGCCCTAGCTGGTGCAGGCAACGACTGCTGGCTGCGACTGCTGGCGGCAACTGCTGGCTGCGGCTGCTGGCTGTGACTGCTGGCTGCGGCTGCTGATGGCGACTGCTGGTAGTGGCTGCAGGTGGCAACTGCTGCCAAATTCAAGAGTAAACTTAAGACTCTCCTCTTTGATAAAGCTTAAAGTTAGGGAGTGAGGAGTTGCAGCATCTGCCTAGCCAGGCCCACCTGCTTCTCTGTCCCAGAAATAATTGTTACTAACCTAGCCCTGGGAGCTTGCTCCCCGGCGTCTTTCTGTTTCTTTTCACCCAGGATGAAATCCCGGGATTAGGATGGCACCAAAATCATGGTTCTGGCTGTTGCCGTAAATGTTTTTGTAAATTATAGAGTGTGGTCTAGACCTACTCTATCTGTAAAGTGTCTTGAGATAATTCCTGTTATGATTTGATACTATAAATAAAATTGAATTGGTCCAGATGTGCAAAAAAGAACATCTTTAATCATCTTTGATTTAAAAACAGATGTAGTAAGGTTAAGGTTAAGCCGCTAAAGACAGTAGCCTAGTGCTACCCATGCTAACGACGTGAAGCTTCCCCTCCAAAACTTTAAAACGTATCTATAGTTTTCAGTTGTCACCCTACTAAATGTAAAACTGACATTTACAAAATATGCAATAATGCAAAAACAATCAAACAAGTACATGGGTATGTGTTTTTATTTATATTTACCATTCAATATCGCAATTGCTGCTGTCAGTCCCATAGTAGAACATTACAGCGCTGCGTGTGTTTGGAACTTATCAGGCTTACATGAACCACGTGACCACCCCGCTAGCGAGATCAACGAGTGTCGCAACTCTTACTATCTCTATGGCTCTGGGTAAACCGCCTGCTATAATAGGCTACAGTAGGCTAGTATTCAGCATTGTAACGATGGTGTAGGATACAAACTCCAATACAATTGACTGATTATACCTATTGTATACGTTGCTTTGCACAGTTCTCAGGATAATCAGCGGAGCCGTGCGCTGTTGGAGGTCATCTATAATGAATGTCAGCGACTGTGTGATCAAATTAAAACACACCCTTCGCTGTGGTTCTGGCCAATGCATATGCACCTATTTGGGATAATGTACAGTTTTTCAGTGATTTCTTTTCATTCTTACCCAGTCTTGACACGTATAATTTAATTTTAGGAGGAGATCTGAATTGTGTTTTACATCCAATTCTGGACCGCTCTAGTTCTACGGCTATTCCAGCTAGTAAATCAGCGCAATGCCTTTCTCCAGACATATGGTGTAATAGACCCCTGCAGATTCAAGTACCCATCATCCAAACAGTTTTCTTTCTATTCGCCGGTACATCAAACATATTCCAGAATTGACTATTTTCTGCTGGATAAGAAACTACTCCCTCTAATGACACAAGTGGAGTATGACAGTATAGTTATTTCAGATCACAGTCCAGTATTATTAAAGCTTCGTTTCCCAGGTAACTCAATCCCTCAGCGTATGTGGCGTTTAAACTCAAGGCTTTTGGCAGATGAAGACTTTGTTAAATTCATAGAGACTCAAATTGATTTTTTTCTTGAGACAAATGAATCCCCAGAGATAAGTTATAGTATTATATGGGACACTCTGAAAGCGTTTGTGAGGGGTCAAATTATTTCGTATCAAGCTAGTGCTAATAAAAAGAAATCGAGGCGGATTACGGGAAATAATGAATGAAATAAAGACAATCGATCAGTAACGCTCTACTTTGTCCTCTGAGGCGTTGCATAAGGAGAGGCTCCTGTTACAAGCTGAATTTGATTCTCTGACCAGCGAGCGCGCAGAAGATCTTTATTTGAAATCACGTCAAATTCATTATGAACATGGCGAGCGTGCGGGCAGGTTTATGTGTTATCAATTGAAACAATCTGCAGCAGCGGGTCTTATAGCGGCAATTGAAGACAGTGAGGGCAATATTATTACAGATCAACAGGGTATCAATAATCAGTTCAAATCTTTTTACGAGGCTTTATATACTTCGGAGGTGAGTGACACTGACAGGATCGAATAGTTTTTCAGCAACATTGAGTTGCCACTACTTAATGATTCAGACAAATCCGCTCTAGAAGGCAGCATAACAGTTCTTGAGATTGACAACGCAGTTAAGAAATTAAAATCTGGGAAGGCGCCAGGCCCCGACGGCTACCCGGCCAAGTTCTATAAGAAGTTTTCCGTATTTAACGTGATTTATTCACCCAAGGTTAACACTAATCCGGAGGTTCTAATATCCCTAGATGCTCATAAGGCATTTGATAGAATTGAATATGCATACTTATTAACAACACTTAGAAGGTTTGGCTTTGGTCCTGTGTTCTGTTCATGGATCAAAATTCTATATAACAGCCCTCAAGCATCTATTCGAACGAATAGTATAATATCCAAATGTTTTCCACTTTTTAGGGGGACAAGGCAGGGGTGCCCTCTGTCTCCTATGCTCTTTGATGTGGCTATTGAACCGCAGAGAGGGACTTGTTCACAAACGTATGCTTTATGCGGACGATCTCCTCCTCTTTCTGTCCAATCCACATTCCTCGATACCGATTGCTCTTAAAATTATTTCAGATTTTGGAAAGGTTTCGGGTTATAAAATTAATTTGACAAAGAGTCTTCTTTTCCCCATTAATGAAGGAGCACTTCTAATGTCATTCCAATCTTTTCCATTTTCAGTAAGCCTTGACAAATTCCTCTACTTAGGAGTGAATGTAACTCGAAGGTATAAGGATTTATTCAACAGTAATTTTAAAACGGCATTTAATAAGGCCAAGCGCCATTTGATTCGATGGTCAACTTTACCCTTATCTTTGGCTGGGAGGATCAATTCCATTAAAATGACAATTTTGCCAAGGTTTTTATTTTTATTTCAGACAGTGCCAGTTTTTATACCCAAATTATTTTTCAAGGATTTGAGTAGTTGTATCTCAGTCAGTGAGCAAGCAGCGAGCCGCGTTCAACGAGGTGAGGAGCTTACTTGAGATACCCTGCAATCTTGAGGATTACGACACAGGATGGACGAGAGTCAAGCTTCAAGGACCCGCTGAAAGCTAAGGACTATTTCTGTAAATTCCACAAATACGAAAAGAATACCTGGAAAGGAAGAAGGAGGATGGTGGATTGGCAATGCCGAACTTCTTGCATTACTACTGGGCAGCTAACCTTCATAAACTGATATTGTGGCACTCTGATTTGTTGAGGGAGGAAGCTCCAGTTTGGTTACTCATGGAACAGCACGTGTGTAACCCAGTATCTTTATGCTCACTGCTCTGCTCTCCATTACCCTTGAGTAAAAGCTCTTTTACGAATAACCCAATCATTCGTGGATCACTTAGAATATGGTCGCAATTCAGGCTTCACTTCAACAGTAAACAAGCGTTGCCCTCAGCCCCCATTCTGTCGAACCCTATGTTTCCTCCATCCCTCATAGATTCTGCATTCCAGCGCTGCTCTAGAAGTGGAGTCAAGTGTGTTAAGGACCTTTTCAAAGATGGCGTGTTTATTTCATTCCAGCAATTAAGAACAGATTTTGAGGTTCCTCAATCCAACCTCTTTAGGTATCTACAGGTCCGTGGTTTCGTCAAAAAACATTTTTCTCCTTCTTTGAACAGGCCAGAGGGTGGCTGGATTGTTGAGCTTTTAAATATGGACTCCTCGCTTAGGGGTATGGTGTCCATCATATATGAGAACATCCAAAGATTCGCTTCCCCATCTCTTGATCGTATAAAAAGGCAGTGGGTGGAGGAACTGGGTACAGAAATATCTGATGTAGCTTGGCAACGGGCAATAAAATTGGTGCATTCATCTTCGGTATGCATTAGACACGGGCTTTTGCAATTTAAAGTACTCCACAGGCTCCATCTTTCTAGGAGCAAGCTGGCTAAATTGTATCCAGGGTCAGACGCGACATGCCCCAGATGTAGTCTGGAACCAGCAGATCTGAGCCACATGTTCTGGGAATGCCCCAGATTACTAAAATTCTGGGCAGACATTTTCAGAACATTCTCATCTATATGTAACAAAGATATTGATCCCAATCCTCTGACTTCCATCTTTGGGGTAGTGCCAGAAGAAATGCAGATAACAGCCAATCAGTCAGAGCTCATAGCTTTCTCCACATTATTGGCTAGGCGCCTGATTCTTCTCAGTTGGAAGAGGGCATTGCCTCCATCTTATAAACGCTGGGTTACAGAGGTGATCCATCGTCGTCCGCTTATCCGTGGTCGGGTCGCGGGGGGAGCAGCTCCAGCAGGGGACCCCAAACTTCCCTTTCCCGAGCCACATTAACCAGCTCTGACTGGGGGATCCCGAGGCGTTCCCAGGCCAGGTTGGAGATGTAATCCCTCCACCTAGTCCTGGGTCTTCCCCGAGGCCTCCTCCCAGCTGGACGTGCCTGGAACACCTCCCTAGGGAGGCGCCCAGGGGGCATCCTTACCAGATGCCCGAACCACCTCAACTGGCTCCTTTCGACGTGAAGGAGCAGCGGCTCTACTCCGAGCTCCTCACGGATGACTGAGCTTCTCACCCTATCTCTAAGGGAGACGCCAGCCACCCTCCTGAGGAAACCCATTTCGGCCGCTTGTACCCTGGATCTCGTTCTTTCGGTCATGACCCAACCTTCATGACCATAGGTGAGGGTAGGAACGAAAACTGACCGGTAGATCGAGAGCTTTGCCTTCCGGCTCAGCTCTCTTTTCGTCACAACGGTGCGATAAACTGAATGTAATACCGCCCACGCTGCGCCGATTCTCCGACCAATCTCCCGCTCCATTGTCCCCTCACTCGCGAACAAGACCCCAAGGTACTTAAACTCCTTCACTTGGGGTAAGGACTCATTCCCTACCTGGAGAAGGCACTCCATCGGTTTCCTGCTGAGAACCATGGCCTCAGATTTAGAGGTGCTGATCCTCATCCCAGCCGCTTCACACTCGGCTGCAAACCGATCCAGTGAGTGCTGAAGGTCACAGGCCGATGATGCCATCAGGACCACATCATCTGCAAAGAGCAGCGATGAGATCCCGAGCCCACCGAACTGCAACCCCTCCATACCACGACTACGCCTCGATATCCTGTCCATAAATACTACGAACAGGATTGGTGACAAAGCGCAGCCCTGGCGGAGGCCAACCCTCACCTGAAACGTGTCCGACTTACTGCCGAGAACCCGGACACAGCTCTCGCTTTGGTCATACAGAGATTGGATGGCCCTGAGAAGGGACCCCCTCACCCCATACTCCCGCAGCACCTCCCACAGTCTCCCGGGGGACCTGGTCATATGCCTTCTCCAGATCCACAAAACACATGTAGACTGGATGGGCATACTCCCAGGCTCCCTCCAGGATCCTTGCTAGAGTAAAGAGCTGATCCGTTGTTCCACGACCAGGACGGAATCCGCATTGTTCCTCTTCAACCTGAGGTTCGACTATCGGCCGAACCCTCCTTTCCAGCACCTTGGAGTAGACTTTACCAGGGAGGCTGAGAAGTGTGATACCCCTGTAATTGGTACACACCCTCTGATCCCCCTTTTTGAAGAGGGGAACCACCACCCCGGTCTGCCACTCCTTTGGCACTGTCCCAGACTTCCACGCAATGTTGAGTAGGCGTGTCAACCAAGACAGCCCCTCCACACCCAGAGCTTTCAGCATTTCTGGACGGATCTCATCAATCCCTGGGGCTTTGCCACTGTGGAGTTGTTTGACTACCTCAGTGACCTCCACCAGGGAAATTGACGACAATCCCCCGTCATCCTCCAGCTCTGCCTCTAACAAAGAGGGCGCATCAGCTGGATTTAGGAGTTCCTCAAAGTGCTCCTTCCACCGCCCTATTACCTCCTCAGTTGAGGTCAACAACGTCCCATCCTTACTGTACACAGCTTGGATGGTTCCCCGCTTCCCCCTTCTGAGGTGGCGGACGGTTTTCCAGAAGCGCCTTGGTGCCGACCGAAAGTCCTTCTCCATGTCTTCTCCGAACTTCTCCCACACCCGCTGCTTTGCCTCTTTCACGGCAGAGGCTGCAGTCCTTCGGGCCCTTCGGTACCTTGCAACTGCCTCCGGAGTCCTCTGGGATAACATATCCCGGAAAGACTCCTTCTTCAGTCGGACGGCTTCCCTGACCACCGGTGTCCACCACGGTGTTCGAGGGTTACCGCCCCTTGAGGCACCTAAGACCCTAAGACCACAGCTCCCTGCCGCAGCTTCAGCAATGGAAACTTTGAACATTGTCCACTCAGGTTCAATGCCCCCAGCCTCCACAGGGATGCACGAAAAGCTCCGCCGGAGGTGTGAGTTGAAGGTCTGTCGGACAGGAGCTTCCTCCAGACGTTCCCAATTTACCCGCACCACCCGTTTGGGCTTACCAGGTCTGTCCAGAATCTTCCCCCACCCCCTGACCCAACTCACCACCAGATGGTGATCAGTTGACAGCTCTGCCCCTCTCTTCACCCGAGTGTCCAAAACATACGGCCTCAAATCAGATGAAACGATTATAAAATCGATCATTGACCTTCGGCCTAGGCCCAGCTAACAATTTTTGGTTCCCAAAACGTTTTGGTAACGTTTGTTTTTGGTTGCGGAAACGTTAGTTTTTGGTTAGTCTGTGGTTAGTTTTTGGTCCAAACGGCAAGTTTTGTGAACGTTTTGGAAACGTTAGTTTTTGGTTTGGTCGAACGTTCTCTGAACGTTCCATGAACGTTCGCCTAACGTTGTAACCTTTAGATAACGTTCCCCTAACGTTCGCCTAACGTTGTAACCTTTAGATAACGTTCTTCTAACGTTCCCCTAACGTTGTAACCTTCAGATAACGTTCCTCTAACGTTCGCCTAACGTTGTAACCTTTAGATAACGTTCTTCTAACGTTCGCCTAACGTTGTAACATTTAGATAACGTTCCTCTAACGTTCCCCGAACGTTGTAACCTTTAGATAACGTTCCTCTAACGTTCCCCTAACGTTGTAACCTTTAGATAACGTTCCCCTAACGTTTAGATAACGTTGCCGTAACGTTCGTCTAACGTTGTAACCTTTAGATAACGTTCCTCTAACGTTCCCCTAACGTTTAGATAACGTTGCCGTAACGTTCGTCTAACGTTGTAACCTTTAGATAACGTTCCTCTAACGTTTAGATAACGTTGCCGTAACGTTCGCCTAACGTTGTAACCTTTAGATAACGTTCCTCTAACGTTGTTTAGATAACGTTCCTCTAACGTCCCCCTAAGGTTGCAACCTTACATAACTGTGTGCATGAGCAGGAATGAATTACTATGTATTGGCAGGAATGAATGAACAGGCCAACTTGATTGGATTTAAAACTTTAATATAAAATAAAAAATACAATATTAAAAAATACAATATTAACACAATATAAACAGGCCTGGAAAAATAAGCAAAAATACAAATAAAAAAATGGAGTGGGATGTAGTGCAAATGTAAAAAATTATATATATATATATATATATATATATATATATATATATATATATATATATATATATATATATATAAAATACAGTGATCCAACAAGTTCCATGGCTAGTCCTTCTCAGCTGGCCTAAAAAGAAAGAAACAAAAGTTTGATGTCATACTAAGAATCAACACATTGACAAAAGCAAGACTAATTGCCTTCTGTTTTTCACATCATATAGAAGAATTTCAATGTACCGTCTGTGTGGGGCAAACTTTAGCACCAGCCCGATCAACTCCTCCACTCCTGCTGCAGTCAGCGTGGGGAAGCTCTTCTGAGAGGCCGCTAGAGTAGAAGTCAAAATGAAGCAAAGTTACAAGTCAAATTAAAACCTCTTATCAGCCAAGCTAAGCATAATACTGATGTGAACAATAAAATAGCACATGCCTGTTATAACCCTGCATATAGTCAGGTCATGGAAGGCCTTCTTTGCCTTTCTTCCCCGCAGGCTATACTGCTTCAGCACATCGTTGGTTGCCACTCGCCGTAGCATACGCTGGACTGTAGAGCCTGAGGTCGGACCTCCAAGCGTTGCCAGGAAAAGTTGCTTTCGAAAAACATATAGAAATACAAATTATACATGTGGAACAAAGTGGGGAGCTTGTACAATCTCATTTTGTAAGATAAGTCAGTTCAGTTATAATGATATTTGAAGTTATGCAATTATATAGTGTTGATCTTAGGGCACTTAAATACCATTTTGTTCCTCCTCTCCTGTTGACTGAGACTCCTGCAGCTCGGTGACTGTTGAGCAGGGCGACAGCAACATGTCATCGACTGGAGCAGAGGGAGGGGACTGGGAGCTCCTTAAGGGCATCAGCAGCTCATCCATCTTTTCCTCATGTGTCCATCCGTTGTGCCATGCGGGTAATGATGTCCTCATGGCTATGGAAAAATGTATGGTTTTAGTTGTTATACATGATATACTTATACTGATATAAACAACTTAAGTGAGTCTTCTTACCTCTCATTTCCGTCTCCATGGCTGAGCCACCTCCCTCTGTGTGATGAGTTATCCTGTTTACAACAACAAAACAGTTGAGTTACTCTCAAGGTCCTTGTCATGAAATTGTATTAATTGGAAATGGAAAATTCAAAGCAACTGTACCTTCAACTGGGTCCCAAGATGAAGTGGCAGGCCGAGCTTGTGTTACAATAGACCCCCCCCCCCCCCCCCAACTCTGGGCTACCAGCAGGTTCCCTGTGTGGTGTTGACTCATCTAAAAATAAAGTAGATGTAAATATTGGTCAGGTCATTTATGGTAGGTTTCTTGTACATGCAATTGCAAAAGATTAACCTATGCTGATACATTGCTGAGCCTATGCTGAGACAGTGTCTGTAAGTTTACATTTATTTACTATATAACAGTCTGTCTGTCTGAGACAGGGCTTCCAGACACACGCTCCGTCCTGGAATGCTTTCTTCCTTGTGGAACGGATTCATCTGAAATAAAAGACCATACAGTTTGTACTGATTGCAAAATAATATTTTAATTGTGTAAATAATGTTCACGTAGGTGTAATCATTATGTCGTGCTAGTTAACCTGCAGTTTCGTGAACAGAGCTTCTCTTAAAACATCCATGGCTTTATCTCTTATCCACGTTACAGGCTTTACAGCATACAGCCCTCGGATGTATCGTAAGATAAGTGTTAAACTCTAAACCCACATCAGGTCTTAGGGACACATAAGATATTAGCTACGTTAGCTAGCTACCTAGCTCCATTATTTAGCTTGAGCCCCCAGCAGTATGGGGAAGCGCTAATGATGTTGCGTCCACGTAAAAGGCTTTACAGCATACTTATGATACATCCGAGGGATGAATGTATCATAAGATAATAATACCATGGATGTATTAATAGAACACATGGTGAATTAGCTACAGCCTCCAATTTGAACGTGCATTCAGTGAGTCCAACTGAGTTCAGCTCGACTCGCTGTATAATGCTGGCACCCATGTCAGAGCTTTCTTAAAGTTGTTTACCAAAATCTCTCACCTTGTTGTCCATGTTCCTTATGTCGTCTAAAACATCCCCGAGGGAAAGTTCAGTCTCTGTCGCCAACGTTGATGTATCCATAGGCTAGCTAGCGAGCTGTTTCCCGCGTTAGCATTCGGGCTAGCACTGCTAGCCTAGCAGTCTTGAGCGGAGGACAGTCTGTTGACGGTCGACAATGTCTTTCTTGGCATCTTTGTCCTACCTTGCGTTATAACACCGCCGGTGAGGTGTAGTCAGCATATGTTTTAGTCAATGGCAGTATTTTAGTTAGAATTTGGGACCAAAACGAACGTTCGCGTGGCGTGCACTGTTCGCCGGTGTACATCCGGAAGTTAGGACAAACCTTCGGTCACCTGAAAGCAGACAGCCTTCCCCCTACTGGTGAATTTTCATAGTTGTGAAAATCGTTGTAAGATAGACTGTTGTTTTAACCCTAACAAAGTTTGTTTTCTCGAGATTTTGTTCTCTCGACATTTCTTTTTTTGTTTTCTCAAGATTTTTTTTTCATGGATTTTTTTTTTTTTTTTTTTTTTTTGCCTAAGACACCCTTCCATTTAACCCGGGGAATGTGGCTCCATAAGCGGATAGAAATCTGCCGTTTCTCCCTCTACTTCTCCGGTCAAATACTTGGAAAAAAATCCCACAACATCCCCGAGCAAAAGGCTCCATGAGCAGATAGGTCTGCCGTTTCGTCCTCCTCTTCTCCGGTCAAATACTCGGGAAAAATCCCACTAAAACAGCGTTCAATTTAACCTGGAGAAGAGAAGGGAGAAACGGCAGACCTCTATCCGCCCATGGAGCACATTCCCCGGGTTAAATGGAAGGGTGTCTTAGGCAAAAAAAAAAATCCATAAAAATAAAATCTTGAGAAAACAAAAAAAATAAATCTCGAGAAAACAAACTTTGTTATAGATAACGAATTAATAAGTTGTTATCACGAGATAACAGTGCATAAAAACCCCCACAAAACTATTGTTTTTTAGCAAAATTGATATCAGCCTAAACATATATATATATTTTCTTGCTATGCTGTTTATCTTACTTAGCTACATTTTATAAGACCAATCATTTGAGCTGGTTTGAATAAACATTTTCAAATCGCACTCAGAACAACCAAAAACAACTAAACGATAACGTTGTGTGGAGGTTACAGCGCAACCACAGGATAACGTTTGAGTTGGTTGGTTTCCCTAACGTTTCGGTAACGTTATAACCATGAGGAAACGTTACCTCAACGTTAGTTTTTGGTTTGGTTCGAACTAACCTTTAGATAACCAAAAACTAACGTTATTTAACGTTCCCGAAACGTTTTGTGTTAGTGGGGGGGTGCTCTGGTACCAAGTACACTTATGAGCATCCCTATGTTCGAACATGGTGTTTGTTATAGACAATCCATGACTAGCACAGAAGTCCAATAACAGACAACCACTCTGGTTTAGATCAGGGAGGCCGTTCCTCCCAATCACGCCTCTCCATGTGTCCCCATCATTGCCCACATGTGCGTTGAAGTCCCCCAGCAGAACTATGGAGTCCCCCTCCGGAGCCCCATACAGGACTCCATTCAAGGTCTCCAAGAAGGCCGAATACTCTGAACTCTTGTTTGGTGCATATGCACAAACAACAGTCAGAGTTTCCCCCCCAACAACCCGCAGGCGTAGGGAGGCGACCCTCTCGTCCACCAGGGTAAACTCCAACGTTGCGGCGCTCAGCCGGGGACTTGTGAGTATCCCCACACCCGCCTGGCGCCTCACACCCTGGGCAACTCCGGAGAAGAAAAGAGTCCAACCCCTCTCCAGGAGTACGGTTCCAGAACCGAGACTATGCGTAGAGGTAAGCCCCACCAGATCCAACTGGTAGCGCTCCACCTCACGCACAAGTTCCGGCTCCTTCCCCCACAGCGAGGTGACATTCCATGTCCCCAGAGCCAGCCTCTGCTGCCTGGGTCTGGTCCGTCGAGGCCCCTGACCTTCACCGCCACCCGTGTGGCAGCGCACCCGACCCCAGCGGTTCCTCCCACAGGTGGTGGGCCCATGGGCTGGAGAGATAGGTGCCACGTAGCTTTTTCGGGCTGTGCCCGGCCGGGCTCCGTGGCAAACCCGGCCACCAGACGCTCGCTGACGAGCCCTCCCTCTGGGCCTGGCTCCAGACGGGGGCCCCGTGCTTCCTCCGGGCAGGGTCTCTCTATCCCTTCCTCGTTTTTTCATAGGGTCTTTTGAACCATTCTTTGTCTGGCCCCTCACCTGAGACCACTTTGCCATGGGAGACCCTACCAGGAGCACAAAGCTCCAGACAACACAGCCCTCAGGTTCATACGGACACCCAAACCTCTCCACCACGATAAGGTGATGGTTCCCGGAGAGGACAGAGGTGATGTCGTGTCTTAAACTTGAGCATCTTAAGTACACTATCCGAGGTTCCTCTGCAAAGTTTTATGGGGTCTGGCAGCCCTTTTTATCTTATTTGAATCTTCACTGGCCAGTATAATATAATCAGTACTATTATTATGTTTATTATTCCCCCCCCCCTTTTTAATTTTTTATTTTTGCACTGTAGGGGTGTGTATGCTGATGTGTGTATAAATATGTAGATCTAGAATTAGTGTTGTATGTGGTTCTGTGTAATTGTTATTGTTGCAAAAAGGGAAAAATCAATAAAAATATTTGTATAATAATACTATATTATTACTTTTTTTCGACATACCATACTATGACTTTTTTGACATACTATACTATGACTTTTGGATATACTAAGTATACTATAACTTTTTTATTATTTTTTTTTTTACTTTTTTCAACATACTGTACTATGACCTTTTCGACTTTTTTTGACATACTATAACTTTTTTCGACTGTTTTTGACACACTATACTATGACTTGTTCATGACCTTTTTTGAAATACTACTATGACTTTTTCAACATACTAAACTATGACTTTTTATGACTTTTTCAACATACTATACTATGACTTTTTGGACACACTAAGTATACTATAACTTTTTAATGACTTTTTTATCACTTGACTTTGTTGGACATACTATACTATGACTTCTTTCGACATACTATAACTTTTTTCAACACACTATACTATGACTTTCATGACTTTTTCATGATTTATTTTGACATACTATACTATGACTTTTTCATGATTTACTTCGACATACTATACTATGACTTATATACTAGAAATTCTTTATTAGGAATAACCCCTTGAGATGTAGCATCTCGTTTTCGAGGGGGTCCTTTAAGGCTAACGTATACAATACATTCACAATTAGACAGAACAGTTAACAAGACAACTTGAGGAGACCTCAAGAAAAAAACATACATGACACATACATATATACTGACAAACAAAAGATAAAGCTCTCCATCACACCAAAAACACCCATATCCTCCCCATTCAAGCCATTAAATATTAGACAGTAAACAGTTAAGGTCATTAATATACAGTTGAGAAAAAAAAGAATTACATCAAAGAATTAAAATAATAATAATAATGAAAGTAAATAAATAAAATAAAAATATCAAGCATGTGGAAAACAGTTGCAGCTTGTATGCAAATAATTAGAGCCATCTTAAACTGGTGAAAAGAGGAGATAGATCTAAAAGACCTAGGTAAACCATTCCAATCGGAAGGGGCTTTAAATTTAAAGGCTCCTCCCAATTTCTTTGAATATATGTGGTTTTTTATCAATAGAAGCAGATTAAGAGAGAACCATGATTGAATACGATTGAAATAAAATTGAAGTGAGGTTTGAATCTCAGATATGTCATGTTTAGATGTATATATAACTGTGTCATCTGCATATAAATGGATCTGGCAGTCTAAACATATTTGTGGTCGATCATTTATAAAAATAGAAAATAAAAGGGGCCCTAGAGAAGAACCCTGAGGGACACTTGTTTCAATTATTCTAGGCTGGGAGATTGTATCATTAAGAGACACGCTTTGACGTCTGTAATGAAGATATGCATTAAACCAGAGAACAGCTGATTTGGAAAGACCGATAGCATATAGTTTATCAAGAAGAATATAATGATTGACCATGTCAAATGCCTTAGTAAGGTCAATAAAAATTGCACCAGTAGACCTGTTATCATTTGTGCAGAAAAAATATCATTGGTAAATAATGTAAGGGCTGTTGTTGTAGAATGATTAGGTCTAAATCCAGATTGATTTGTAGTCAAGAGGGAGAAGTCAATATATTTAGACAGTTGCCTAAAAATAAGCTTTTCGAATATCTTAGCTACACTACTAATTATGGAAATTGGCCTATAATTATTGACATCAAGTGAGTCACCACCTTTGTGTAGTGGTGTTACCTTCGTAAATTTCCACATTAATGGAATTACGCAAGTGGAAAGTGATACATTAAATAAATCATAGTGGAAATGCTAGGATGTGCGAAGAAAGCTTAATAAACGTAATGTCCAGACCATCAGGATCAGCACCATTAGAAGATTTTATTTCTGAGATTGCCTGTTCGACATCAGAGGGATACATTTTTGAAAATGAAAATGAGAATGAGCCATTGCTCACAGTATTTGTTATGCTAGAATAGGAGAATTCAGATGATTGAGAACAACCGATAGAGGAAAAATGTTGATTGAAAGCATTAGCCATTGACATAGGGTCAGTAATAATATCGTTGTTCATTCTAAGTTTGGTAGGAAGACTTTTATTGGTTTTATTAATTAAAGAGTTAAGTTTCTTCCAGAATTGCTTAGGGTTTTTAATGTCATCAGATAAAGAATACTTATAATAATTTGATTTTGCATTCCTTGTTTTGGTTGTACAATCATTTCTTAATTTCTTATATTCAGACCAATCAGCAGCATCCTTTGTCATGTGGTATCTGACCCAGGCTTTATCTTGTTGTTTAAATAAATGTATTAGATCACTGTTAATCCAAGGTAAATGACTCCACTTGACCTTAACCGATGTCCAAGGTGCATGCCTATCTACGACTTTAAGAACCTCTGACAGAAAAAAATTCCAGGCGTCTTCAACATAAGGGATCATTTGAAATCTAGACCAGTTAATGCTTATTAAATCTTGGATGAAAGCATCTGTTTTTAGTTTTTTACACTGTCTTATCCTAATTACTTTAGATGGCAGATGGGGTAGTCTTATTTTCCAAACACAAAAAACAATTGAACTAAAACTAAAACAATCAGATAATACCCCAGATTGAGATATTCTATTTGGATGGGTAACCAAGATCCAATCCAGAAGAGACTTAGACGTATTAGTCACCCTAGTCGGATCGGTAATAAGTTGAGTAAGGTTTAGACCATTAAATAAGTTTTTCTCATGAGAAGATTAGCGATCAAGCCAATTACGATTGAAATCACCCAATAAAATCAACTCATTTGCATAGTCTAAAGAATTAATAGTAGCAAGAATACAATTTGTCGATTCTACAGGGGAATTAGGAGGTCTATAGACATTACCTATAATTACCTGCTTGTTTTCATGAAAAACAATATTAACAAATAAACATTCAAAATGGACAGCTCTCTCCTTTGGCATAATGAGTTCAGAAGATAAATGAGAAGAGATATAGGTGGCTACTCCCCCACCACGAGTACCCCTGTCTGCTCTATACAGAGTATAACCATCAAGTTTAACATCTGCATCAGATATATCACTATTCAGCCATGTTTCAGAGAGTGTGATAACGCTAGGTTTATTATAAGAAAGCCAGGCTCTTAACAAGTCGATTTTATGTGTCAAACTCCTAATATTCAAATGTATAACAAATAAACCTTTACCTATACTGATTCTTCAGAAATAAATAGATAGGAGGGTTGGGGAGAAAAATAGGGTAAAGTGGAGAGGAGAGCATATCACACAAATATTTACAAACATTTACACACAGACACAAACACACACACACCATGACACACACACAAAAACACAGAAACTGGTCATGACTATGATAAGACAGAAGCAATTCATGGATAAATGAAATAATTAATTCTTACACAAACAACTGAAAGCGACAGCCACAAAAACCCAAGAATGTTTATCTGTTGTTAACTAAAGAACATTGTTTACAACAAAGTAACAAGACAACTTGAACGCAGTTCACACAATCCAATAAAAACTCTTTTCTTGCAACAACGCACACACGGCTTCATCTCAGCCGTCGGGCACAGTGAAGCTCGTCATGGCAACTTATTGCTTCTCTCAGCGGAGGAGTTTAATCTGCACGAGTGACGTCTCTTAGCCACGTGAGACCATCCTGATCTTGCGAGCTCCAGTTTTCTGCACGCAGATCAGTCTGGCATCTTGAGATAGAGAAAATTTGGAGCGGTTCGCCAAACGACCGGGCCAATCAGCGTTGGTTTTGAGGCGGGTTTAGGTGTGATGCAACGAGGAGCTCGCAAGATCAGGATTGTCTCACGAGGCTCAGCATGCGGAAGCAACGCATGCAAATCTGACTTGATCTAGACACATTTTCAGACAGCGGTAGGCCTAATTCTGTTAGCCTTTTATTCCTAAATTCTCGTTACACAAACGGCAAATATTCTTTACCGACATGTTGCTTGCTTGCTGAGCTAACGAGCTATGTTTTGCCTGCAGCAGCAGGGGGAGCTTGGCTTCGTCGTTGCTCTGTTGGTACGCCATACACTTCGTTGATCTGATTGGTTGATTTGGTCCGTCTATCACCAACATAGCTGGTGATAGACGGATGGTTTATCCAATCAGCTAACCAGTATTTTCGCCCCTTCCCAAACGTTCTCCAACGGAAAGTTCCCAGATGGATATGCTGAGCAAATGCGAAGCAATCCATCTGGCGGAGTCAGGTTAGACGTCTCTGGCATCAGCGTACCCTGGAGAGGATTACAGCACAAAATACAGCAAAACACTGTCCCACACATTCTATACTATGCCTCTTTGGAAACATCAGAGGTTCTCAAAGTTTCAATGACTCAGCATATGATTGAAGGACGGAAGTGTTCATATCAAACTAAATATATTTTCCACCTCACTTCCACATTGAACTGCTGAGTTTCTTCTGTTACTGTTGCTACAGACTGTTTCTGCAAATGTATATTGTACAATAAATAAGATGCTGCTATTATTTTGTCCAGTTTCTTAAATTATTTAAAATTATAAAATTAACCTGACGTCATATACATTGTAAAGACTGCTGGTGCAGTTAGGAGGGTTAGTTTTAGAATTCAAGACTTAAAAAGACATACTATACTATGACTTTTTTATCACTTGTTTCAACATACTATATTTAGAAAAAAGTCAAAAAAGTCATAGTATAGTATGTCCAAAGAAGTCTAAACAGTCCAAGTCTTTTCTACACAAACAAATCTTTGTGTACTTTTCTACAGAAATGAAGAGCTTTGTCATGTACTTTTCTGAGAGACACAGACAGATTATAGATTTCTCTTTCTAGGCTAACAGACAGAAGAACAGAGACAGATGTCTCTTTCTCCAGATATGAAGGACAGAAGAGCAGGATTAAATAACGTGCTGTCACCATCTGCAGTCGTCGTCGTTGCAGGTTCCCGTCAGGTCCAAGCGACACAAACACTTCCTGGGTTCAATGGTGTAAGGGAGCTCAGAGACAGCTTCTCCTTGATCCTGTAGTACGGAGAGAGAGAAAGACAGACAGGCAAGCAGGCAGACAGACACACAGAGAGAAAGGCAGACAGACAGACAGACACACAGAGAGAGAGAGACAGACAGGCAGGCAGACAGGATTTCAATATTGACCAAAATCATTGGTATTAGGAGTCCTAGTGGACTGGTTTGACTCTTTGTTTCACATGTAGATTATATTAGACTAGGTCCAGATCAAAAGCCACTAGCCCTAGACTTACAGTTACAGATTCTTTAAAACAGTTTATATAAAGTTTATTTCTGTTTGAGAAATGTAATAAAAAGGTAGACGTCTCCCTTTTTTCACAAAGAAATCTTGTCTAGATTTAATGATTAATCAATGAAAATAATCAGCATGTGCAGGCAGATGGTGGTGCAGTGGATATGACACATGCCTTTGGTGTGGGAGATCTGGGTTTGATTCCCACTGTGATACATCAACCAATGTGTCCCTGAGCAAGGCACTTAACCCCTAGTTGCTCCAGAGGCGTGCAACCTCTGACATACAGTATGTAGTAATTGTAAGTCGCTTTGGATAAAAGCGTCAGCTAAATGACATGACATGTAATGCACTGTGAAGGAGCAGACTGGTGTGATTAAAGTTGCTTTATGCTAAGGGCCATAACTAAATAAATACATGCAGAAATTAATGTATGTGTTGTATATTTAAACGTCTAAATTTGTATATACTGATTTATATTTTTTAATTGTATACTTTTATCCACGGCACAGAAGAAAAAGCAGGCTCAACTACGGTAGTCGCTCAAGGAAATAGAGATTAGGCAGAAAGAAGGCATACGATTCAATGTGTGTAAACAGGGCCTGAAGTTAACTTTTTTGACCACCAGCCACTATGGCTGATGGATTTAAAAATCAGTGACTTTTTACCTTTTTTATTATTAGGGCCCGAGCGAGCGCAGACAGCAGCGAAGGCCCTAAGGGAAATGAAGGAATTATTATTCTTTTTCTTCTTCCGCACAATTAATCATCTTTTTGGGTTAAGGTTATCATACTCAAAAACTCACCACACAACAACAACAATAACCATTTCTAACCATCTAAACAACTGCAATAGTAGGATTTAAATCATCAAGTAATGCATGTTAATAAAAATAAAGTGGAAGCCATTCAGAAGACAATGGTATAAATGTAACCCTTACCCTGGTATTACATGATCTGAGTAGGCTACATCTCCATGGTTACTTGGCTGGGTTAAATTCAACCTGCTTTTGTGCAACCAAGTCAAAGCTAAATTCATCCAGGATAACTTGAATAGCCCGGCTTAATCCCTTATCCTGGTTTTGTGCAATAGCCCTCTGGTTGCAAGCGCCAATCAAATAAGGAAGTTAATAATAGAGAAAAAAGATGGCAGCGCCTGTACCCATTGCAGATCTGAATGAAATCTTGCTTGTGACATTATAGAAATGTTTGCTGTAGGAGATCAAATGTATGCAACTGTCAATTCAAATGTCTTTTTACATGTGATGGAAGACTTATGCTGCGTTCCAGACACACTTTTTAGCCCGTAAATTACGACTTCAAGTCACGAGTTACGACTTGGTAGCATTCCAGGCAAAGTCACCACAAACCCTTCTAGCTAGCGTTATCGTTAGAGTTGGCTAGCAGCTACCTACCGCTGACGTTAGCTAGCATTAGCTGATACTAGTGATTTCTAGTAGGCAACATATTTTGGGCTTCATTTAATAAACAGCCTGTAGTAGTACACAATAATTTGTGTATTGCTTTGATTACAATGTGTGGAAAAACTTGCTCAGGGACACATTGGTTGGTGTATCACAGTGGGAATCAAAACCAGATCTCCCACATCAAAGGTATGTGTCATATCCACTGCACCACCACCTGCCTGTACATGCTGATTATTTTCATTGATTAATCATTAAATCTAGACAAGATTTCTTTGCGAAAAAATGCAACAAAGGGAGATGTCTACATTTGTGTCATTTCTCAAACAGAAATAAACTTTCCCAGATGTGAAACTGTTTTAAAGAATCAGTAACCTGTGTGAGATAAATTAGTACTATTTGACAAGTCTAGGGCTAGTGGCTTTTGATCCGGACCTAGTCCAATGTAATCTACATGTGAAACAAAGAGTCAAACTGTCTGCAGACTACAGACAAACGCAGTATGCAGTACTTATATGACCAATGTTTGTTTACTTTATGAGATAGTTCATGGTTTAGCTCCCCCACTACTTAAACTATTTCTTGGTGACGTATTTTTAGCATAGCGGTTAAAAAAATAGGTTGGAAATTTAGCGATACAAAGTAAGGTAATTTATTGTGTTAATTGAGTTGAAGGTTAAGAGGAAGTTACAGTAAACATAGCTTTTATTGTGAAGGGAAAACGGAAGTTTGGATAATGTTGGATGATGGTTGAAGAGACCTGCAGTTCTTTGTCTTGGTTCCGCATTGGAAGCCGAGTTTCTTTATTTAATAGTCAAACATGAGTCTATGTAATAAACCCTCCGATTTTAAACTCCTGCCTCAATAGACATGAATGCATTAAGAGGCGCAGCATTGTCCGTCCCAAAATGGCGGCCGCGTCAACGTATCCTTACAATGAATAACAGCAGCGAGGTGAATCATCTTGTCGTAATTATACGATCTTTGGTCAACACGGTGGATGATTTCAGATATTTTGTCAACAGTCAGGGAAGCTTCTGTCTGACTACAGCAGGTAAGTAATGTAAGAAAACAAGTAAATTTAACAAGTACATTTTCTTTACATTTGGCTAAAAGTTACTGAAAATATAGATTAAAAACAGCCGAACTGGAAGATGTAAAAGGAAGATGTAAAAAGAAGCTAACTTCAGCGCCGTGTAAATTACCACAAATAAGATAAAATAAGGCCCCACTTACATTATTTAAAACATCACATTCCAGTGAACTTGTTATACCAGATATAACTATCACAAATGCCACTAATCAACGGGGGAAGTTTGATGGTGGTTATGTGTTTAATGTGTTACACGTTTTCAGTCGTTAAACAAACACGTGCACCAGTTTACTGCTGGCTAACGCTTGCTAACTGCTAAGCTAAATCAGCTAACGGCGTGTAAACCGCTGCGGGATTACCAAGACAGCATCGACAGGAAGGATAAACTCAGAGTGTTTGAGCCGAACGACTGAATGTTTAAAATGTTAAGCAGATAATTAGCAGCTAAAATACAGAACAGAAATGAACTGAGAACAGCAGCTCTCAACATGCTAAGACCCAGAAATTAGACAATTACCTTACTGGAAGCTCTCAGTACCAAGCCCCCAGGAGGAGCGCCAAGCAGTGTTGCCAGATCTCGCGAGACAAATAAGCCACCAGAGGTCCGTTTCAGGTAGGAGGATTAGTGGAAACTCTGAGTTTGTTAAGCCTGAGATGAGGGAAACTCTGGGTTTTCTGTTTCAGAAAGAGAGGTAACTTAACCTTAGAGTCAGTTACTATGGTAACTGAGCCTATGAACCTAACCTGGTCGGGAGCAGGTTTTCTTCAAGAAACCTTGAGTTTCTCTCAGACTCCTTCCCATGGATGTATGAAGAGAATTAACGTTCCTCCCTCTGACATAGAGCTCTTCATTTCCTCATTCATTCATTCAGTCTGTATCTGGCGCATTTCAGCGCAGTTTGTTATATTGGCGTGACTTAAAAAAACATTGTTGGTTTATTAACTGTTAGGCTGACTTTAAAACATTGTTTTTTCTCAAAACATGGCATTTCCTTTTGTCGACGATCCCGTTGATGAAGACGCTGTATGGCAGGGAGTTAAACATATGTCGGAAGATGATATTGACGCATTTTAATTTCCAGATAACTTCCTATTTGAGCGGTATGGTTTTTCTTCCCAGTCTATCAGTTATGTAAGCTACATAATCTTATCCGTCCTCATATCACTAACATCACCCATCGTGGACATGCTCTACATCCCAGTACATTCTTTGTGTTGCATTACAGTTGTCGCTACAACCTTGGTGATGCGGAGCATTTTAATAAAGCGCCGTCAGAAGAGATCGCTCTGAAACATTGTATAACTGCTATAAATCATCTTATGCTTTGTGTTTGGGCTTAATTAAATCCTGACAGTCTAAGCTTTCAACCGATGTGCTGCATGACCATATATTCTGAAGATTTAATGCGTCAAATTTATAACAAAGTTTAAGCAGCGTCCACTTTGAGCGTGAGTGTGTCCCGTATACGGGTCAGTGAAAAGCTTTCAACCGATGTGCTGCATGACCATATATTTTGAAGATTTAATGCGTCAAATTTATAACAAAGTTTAAGCAGCGTCCACTTTGAGCGTGAGTGTGTCCCGTATACGGGTCAGTGAAAGTAAAGAGTTTAAACATTTGTAGTGTTCCCTGGACACAAACCAGTAAGAGCCATTAAAAAAAGAGTTCCACAGTATTGCAGGTGAATGATGTAAACCCTTTGAAATAAAAGATTATGAATTATAAGCAGATCTGGTGAGCGCATATCGCTACATCTTTATATACGGTCTATGATCACTAAGCAGTAACTTCAGCTGTAGTATAGGGACAACAACGCTAGTTAGTTAGCTTACATTGCACGTTTAGGTGTGTCAACATGCAGCGGCTGTGTAAAAAGGAAACGAGATGAATGAGGACATGAAGCCATTTACCTCGTCTCACTTTACCGTCAACAGAAATGTTCAGTTTAATGTGAATACGACCAGCCGAAAGCCCGCTAGCTCACTACAACGCGTCAGCTAATGTCGTGTCAATTCCTGCAGTGATTAAAACAGCAGCTGGGTCATTTGTCCACCACGGCAGCACCCCATAACATATACGACTACTACCACAGCCCGTAAGGTGGTGGTGAGTAAGATGAAGGGTTGCATTAGCTTAACAGCTACAGAGTTTACGTTGCTATGGACGCAGGATTCCAACCGTAGACGGAACGGACTATTTTCTTTAGCGGAAGAAATACAATCGTATTTAAATCAATAAACTCCTTTTTAAATCAATATTTTATGTCAAATTATTGATTTATTTGGAAAGTAGCCATGTAATAAGCGGGATAATGTA